>JANZXP010000003.1:22290087-22327771 GCA_027576715.1 Erythroxylum flavicans
TTCATATTAATTGTGGTTATTATTTATATGTGAAATATTTAAAAATTATTGTCATTTTATATTAAATTATTAATTGTAATTATTATTTATTATTATGATTTTTAGAAAAAGGGTTAATGTAAACCTGTAAAGTATACAGTATATAACTGTATAATATATCAGTGGACTATTTTGCAAATGTTAAAAATTTCAGGGACTATTTCATAAATATAAAAAATTACCCGAAACGGTACCCAGTATTGACCGGTACTGGTACAGTACCATACCAGAACTTAATCCGGTACCGAGTCCGGTACGGTATTCGCAACTTTGGAGATTTGTAATATAAAAACTGAAAACAAAAACCTGTTTGGCTGAAATTTATAATAAAAACTAAAAATAGAAACATGTTTGGTTTTATCATCCTGTTTCTATTTTTTGTAATTATAATCTTATGTGTAATAATTATAATATAATACATAATAGTTTTTAATTAATTAATTATCATTATAGCTAAAATTAAAATATATGCAAATTAAATATTATTAAACAATTACACATTAATTGTATATAATAAAATTACATAACTTAGAAATTATATTAAGTCATTCTAATCAATAAAATATGTAATTGGTCAATCTCGGCCTAAACACAATCAAGCATATTCCATCATCCTAACGTCTTTACAACTCTCTTCAGACTATTGATCTGAGACTAATAGAACGCTCTACTAATCTCGGTTTTCCTTTAGGTCGTGTTTAATTAAGATACGATCATTAATTAAACTTAACTACCGAATAACGTAGGATACGATCTTTAGATTCAATTTGGCAGTCGCATTACGAATTGGAAAACGATCAATATAGGTAGTAACCTCACACGTTCGGGTTATCTAACCTAAGTTATGTTATTCCTAACGATTAACGATCATTAGACGCTGCTCACAAACATCAAAAGTAACAATTACGGATTACATTCGATGTTTTAGCTATAGGTTCGAAATAAAATAATCAAAATAGCATATTAAAATCATTCATCCGAAAACCTAATCTAATCAACACCAACAATACAACAATTTGAAAAGAAATTACAACCTTAAAGTGATAAAAGTAGCTTAACCATGATTTGGAGTCGATATTCCCGTTAAACCAGCGTTGAAAAGCTAGCCTTTCATTTTCATTTTCAAGCTCCAACAATCAATATTAATAGCCTCCATTTATGTAAAAAAAGATTTAACAAAAGAGTGACAAGTCTTTGTAATTTCTTTCTATAGCCACTCTTCCTTTGTTTCTATTTCCACTCCTTTGTCACTATATCTTGATGAGGCAATTTAATGTTGGAGTTTTGGTCCACACCTACTGTTCACATATTTTCTTCTCTGCTCTCTTCTTCACGTAACTCTTCTTTTTCACGTAACTTACATGCAGCTATCGGTTTTCCCTTATTTTTCACTCACTTTCTTCCTTTCTTTTTCAGCTCCCACGCTATTTCCAACCCTCTATTTCACGCCCATCTTTGTTTCTTTTCTCTTCTTTCTTCAGCCTTAGCTACGTTGAAACTCAAATGAAGAGGCTCTTTTCACGTTTTATTCACTATAACTTCTGTTCTTCATTTCACGCTATTCCTCTCCTCTCTATACACCTTGTTGTTTTTGCACCTCCCAACAACACCCCTCTTATTATGATCTTAAAATAAACCGTAGGAGATGAGGCTTCACTGAAGAATAAACAGATTTTCTAGTTTCTCCACTTGTTTCAAAACCGAAGAGAAATATAAGAAAACCTGTTGTGATATATCAGGGAAACGTATTTTTTCTGTTTCCATGATTGAGTTGTAGTTTTTTTATTTTTGAAAACAGAACAATGCAACAATAATGAATCAAATGTGTTTTAAAAGGAAGTTTCATTTTTTTATAAAAACCACAACAAAAAACAGGAAAAAAAATGAAAACAAACACCCCCTAAGTTAATAACACCTTTAGAAACCATTTCAATGTCATGTTTTATTAATATAATTATCATGCAATAAAATTTTTTCTTTAATAAAATTATGTCTATTATTGGATTTGGTTAAGTAAAAGAGAACGCTAAAAGTTCTCATTAAATCTTAACAAAACCTTTGAACTTTATAATTTATGATCATTTTCTAGTATTCATATTTTCTTTGATTAAAAATTTTGAAGATAATATTATAATTTTTACCATCTTTGTAAATACCACCTTTACTCAAGTAAACAGAAAAATAGAAGAACAAAGGTTCGGTAAAAGATGACATGCAGGGAGGTTATATCAGAGGTGTTCCACCAAAGTTGCTTAAGAGCCTAACAAATTTGGGATCAAAATTTCTGTACCCATAATTCTATACTAATCTTGTTTCAGATAATCCCATTCACATATTTCTGTGAGTCCATATATTTGTGTGAATATAACCGCTTAGAAGATTAGCACACGATTATGGAACAAAGGATTTCGTTCCAAAAGAATTATTCGGTGATCCCTTCGTCACAGGCTAACAGGTTAAAGAAGACATTCTCCAATAAATTATATAGAAGCACAGGGGCACATCGGGGCCGTTCCCGGATTGCTGTGCCCTGCTGTGTCCCTTATATCCCACCCATCCAACTTATTATGTTGAATGACAGAGATTTTAAGGGCACAGTAGATCTGGAACAACATATCTGCTCCTAGAAGCACAGGAGACAGGATCCTCTGTCTAGTTTTATGGTATCTTATTCTGTCCCATAAATCTCAGCCATTCATTTATGCGGGTCCCGCATTTATTTATGCGGGACCCATGTAGGATCCAAATAAATGAATGACTGAAATTTATGGGACAGAATAAGACACCATAAAATTGAACAGAGGATCTTGACTTGAAGCGCATGCCTATACCATTGTTAAAGTACCAAAATGCCCCTTCTTTCCCTGCTAAAAATATCCAGGAGCAATAAAAGACGACTATTATTTTATTACCCAATCATCATTTTACTTGAATCAACGTTCTAAGCCACCAGTCGGGGTACTCCAGTAATTTGAGATCTACACTCTCTTCCCACCCATCATGTGTTCCCTTCCTTGTGCTTATCACGCACTGACAACTCTTGGTATCCCTGTTCAATATAATGGTTGATGCATGTATGCAAGTAACATCATGCATGTGTTGTTTTTCTGCATGAACATGCATGGTGTGTGTGGGTGCAACAAATGGGACATGACGTGGGCCTCTAAGGTGAGAGGAAAATATCATCGCCACGTCTGCTAAGCAATCTAAGAGGAATAGCCACATAAAGATCTCTCTCTCTCTCTCTCTCTAAAACTTTCATGGGACTTGCTTCCTGCTAACAAGTACCAGTACTACCTCTTTTGTTTTTGCAATTTCCTTGATAAGAAAATTTTAATATATTTATTTTCTCATTTTTAGTTTTTACAGTCACACACACATTTACGAGGAGAACTGAAACTCGAATAAACAAATATCCAGCACAAATCAGCGAAACCAAACACAAGTTTCAGGTGGCCTCAAGTTCTCAGACCCAAAAAATCCAATTTTTTTTTTTTTGGCTTTTAAGACGAGTTCTTTCTTAGATATTAGATTCATCCCTTTGCTTACAGTTTCCGCGTATTTGATCGTCATTCTTTTCTGGCTTCTTGGTTTTGAAAAATACCAGAACTTTTTCTGGGTTCATTCGTTATTATTTTCATGTTTTGTTTCTTGGTATGCCTTTGGAGTGTTCCTCCTTTTATCACCTTTCTTTTGGTCTCCTCATAGCATTATTTTTTCTTTAATTTCTCCTGTAAGATTTCTAGATTTTAGGCTACAAATCTCTCTCTCTCTTTTTCTTTTTCTTTTTCCATTTTTAGAAAAGATTTCAACTTTTCTGCTCAAATTCATTTGTTTACTATAAACCGTTTATTGTTCTATTTTTGTAGAGCAGCAGATTCCAGTGACAATTGGCTACCAGTCTAACTGAAGCTTTGAGACCGAGAAAGCCAGATAAGTTTCTTACTAAGAGGGGTGTGACTTGTATTTTTTGCAATCTATAGCCTCGAAGTGAAGCTCAATTCTCTGTTTTCCATTGAGAATTCTAGGGGTTTGTGGCAGTTAGCAGGGTCGAATGTTGAATTACGATATATTGATTCTTGATTGGTAGCTGTTGAAGGCGAACGTTGTGATTTCCATTCTTATTTATCGCGTTTCTTCCCATATAACCATCTTAATGGCTAGTTCTTCTGAGAGGTGGATTGATCGTCTCCAATTCTCCTCATTGTTCTGGCCTCCCCCACAAGATGCCCAACAAAGAAAGGTTTGTGAAATTTGTTCTTCTAATTATCATTTTCCTCTTTGAAATTTCACGAATTCTTATGGTTGTTGTCTTTGTGCCAAACTGATATAATTTGGCTCTTCATTCCTTGTCATACTTGAATTTGCATGTTCGTATTATAATCAATAAGTAAAGTATCTCTATCTATGAGGTAACTGGTAAGGTTCATGTCTCATAGTATAACTTTCATGTCTTCGCTGAGAAGGATATGATCATATTGCTTGCTGGATTAACCCTGTTGTAATTGATAAACTGCATTTGGAAGGAACAATGATAATATGTTGTTTTCAAGCAAAATCTAGATCTGAGTGCCAAGTTAGTCTATGTTGATTCCTCTTCATGAATCTCTTGCTCTTGACATTGTGCACTATTTTTCTTTGACTCTGAGGAATGTTATATTTTTCTTTTGACCTGGATGAAGCTCATTGAGCCAGCTCTATGTTGACTAGCACTCTTTTGTTTCATATCCTGAATCACCCTTGAATTTGGAGTATTTGTTAACCACTGTGGTTTTCCCGTGAAACTTTGCCCATTGGACTTCTACGATACTTTTAGGGGTTCATTTAATAAGTCAGGCTATCCTGAATGGGAAGTTGAACTCTACATTAGAGTAATGTAAAATTTTAGATCTGTTAAGAAATGCATGGAACAAATGGTTTGAGTTGTGCAATGTACTGGTTGTAGTGAGTTATTTGTACCTCTCTATCTTTAACAGTAGGCATTGTATTATCTTAATTAGACAATATGCAATGTCACTGGTTTTCCCTTAAATTTCTGTCTCAGATATGATCCTTCATTCTTGAATGATATGAGAAGTGATTTGTGGCATGAGGGGATCACTCTCCTGATAATTGCAATCAATATATTGGTTTTACATATAAGTTTTGAGGTGAAAAATGAACATGCAACTTGTTTGAGCTTTGTGTAGGAACATAAACATGAAGTGATTGGAATGCTAAACAATTAATCAGGCTAAAGGTTATCTGCATCTTTCATGCCGTAAGCTGATCTTATGGTTATTCATAGTGTTTGTACTACTTAGATACACTAGAACTGGAAGTGAGCTTTTGCACTTTATATGTTACTTTTAAGTTTGACTCTTTGATTATCATATTGATCTTTTGTAATGTTTCCACTGAAAGTGAACTCTGTGCTTCTGAATTTTGATGCATGCCCTCGCTTATTCTTTTCAAAATGGACAGGCACAAATTACTGCCTACGTTGAGTATTTTGGGCAATTTACATCAGAACAATTCCCTGACGATATTGCAGAGGTAAGCTCTGTTTTTCAATCATAATATTTTGTAGTTTTAACAGCTACTTAATAAAATAATCTTCTGAAAATTTTAATTATATTTTATCATGCATTGTTTGCAACATGCATATTTACATGATTATTGTTTTGACAGCTGATTCGTAACCGTTACCCATCACAAGAAAAGCTTCTCTTTGATGATGTTTTGGGTAATTATTTCCAAAGAATGGATAGCCTTTTAGATTATCTTGACTACAATTGTAGATGAATAACTAGTTTACATGTGTTGGCAACTTTCAGCTACTTTTGTCCTTCATCATCCGGAGCATGGGCATGCTGTTGTTCTTCCAATTATTTCATGTATCATAGATGGTACACTGGTTTATGACAAGAGCAATCCTCCATTTGCTTCTTTCATATCCTTAGTTTGCCCAGATAGTAAGGTATGCTAATTAACAAAGCCCACACACTTTGTTTCTCATTCTTCCTTATTTCATGAACTGAATTTCTTTGTGAGTTATATTTTCTGCATTTCTTATTCATTATTTTGTTTTAGTCTTTTTGATAAGGTTGTGCTATTGCTTTGTCTTTCAAAAAGAAACATGACATTTACAGAATTTGTTTGTTCTATGCAGAATGAATATTCTGAGCAATGGGCTCTGGCATGTGGAGAGATTTTGCGAATTTTAACTCATTACAATCGCCCAATATACAAGATGGAACAACAGAATGGTGAAATGGAGAGAACTAGTAGTAGCAGCCAAGCTACCAGTAGTGGATCAATTGATGCAGGATCCAGACAAATACCACTGGTACAACAGGAGAGAAAACCATTGAGGCCTTTGTCTCCCTGGATTACTGACATATTGCTTGCTGCACCTCTAGGTATTAGAAGTGACTACTTCCGTTGGTAAGTATATTGTTTTTTTTCTGTATATTTATTCACGATGCGACTACAAGGACTGACCATTGTAGCATTTTAGTCATGCATTTGTAGTGAGCTGAGTGGTTCTTACCTTATTGTAAGAAAATGATGAACCTAACTAGCTGATTATCTTGGAAACTTTAGAAAATTCTATTTTCTTAAATCTGTAACATTTAATCAAACGATGTGTCAGATTTATAGACCAAGTGTCTTGATTGAATAATATCCTTATTGAGTAGAAATTTTAGGTAAGTAATTTTCTGTACGGTAACATACCTAGTCAGACATATCTTACATTGTTGAAGTCACAATCTTGTTGCTTCATTATGATTGATTCCTGTAAAGCAAATAACATATGTGAGGGAAATATATATTATGATAGTAAATAGCTATCAATAACTAGACCTCGAGCCCCTGGAGTAACAAGTCATGGGGAGCTAGTTTTCTCACTAATGCCAAACTACAGTTGGACAAATACCTGAAGAGTTGAACAAATATGTTATATGTCAAGTAAATCCCTGCTACAGTAATCGACAGTCTGTAAGCCATAGCTAGCAATAGTAACCATAAACCTACCTACTGTTCGTTGAGCCACACAATACTGTTGCTGTATCATTATCAATTTCTAAAAGATGGAACGTAAAAAGGATTTATTTTTACCCTAAGGAAATAATATAGACAAAAAGAAAAATCATCATTAAGCCACTGAAATAATGAAAATAGACCTGCTAGGTTTTGATAAAACAATATGTTACCTATTTCGTGGTCATTCAATAGGTTAAATTTTGGTTTGAATGATGTCTTGACATGATATAAGATCCCCCTTTAATGATGGATCTCTGATTTGCTGTGATTTCTTCAAATTTCGTAGGAGGGAGTATGTTATAATATTATATGTTCCATTCCTAAACCTCAACTGTGAGTTTAATCTTTTGGGTTGAAGGGTTTCTTGATATGATTTTTTATAGTTAATCCAAGTATGTTACCTAGGAAAAGCTTCATGCTATAATGATCTTGCATATACTTAAGCAAATATTTAGTGTCAGTAAGCCTTAATATTAATTTGTATACGCTGCCAGACCCCATTGTTTCAAGTCACATGGATTTAGTGATCTTAAAATGAGAGTTTGGAGTAGGGAATAGGATAATTTGGTTACAGATTATAGCAGTTGAATGTGTAGGCTTTATGATTCTCAGTAAAGATGCTTTAGATTGGTGTATCTTTTCTGTGGGCAAGGTCGGATAGGGGTTCTTTTAATCTACTTTATGTAGAGCGGGATTGGGAGGTTATAGAAGGTTATATGTAGCAGACTTTGAATTTCACATTGTCCTGTGTATGCCCCTAAAGAGCAATATGAGATCAATGAACACAGAAATATGATACTTATTCTCTAATTCCTGATAGGCATAAGTTTTCTGATTCTAGCAGTGTTGAATTGAATTCTGCTGTCATCTATCCAACATAATTACTTAAACGACAGCATCATAAGTCATCTTTTGTTTCCTCTGCAAATTCCAGCAGTGGTTGTCAGTATAGTTAACTTGATGTTGTTTTGTACGAAGTATATCAAACAAAGATGTCATCAATTACATTCTGTGCCAGCAGCATGAGTATTGTTTTCTTTTTTCCTTTCATGCTAAATATTGGTCCACATAGAGTATGCGATATTCAATGTGCTTTACTGGCAACTCTTTACGCTTTGTTAGATCGATTGTTTAAAATCTCAGTTTTGAGAGTAAACTTTGCTGGTAGATATATATTCTCTCATTTCTTTTAGGGAACCTGATTCTGGACATGAAGATCCTAATTTTTTTCTTCATTTATTTCAGGTGTAGTGGCGTCATGGGTAAATATGCTGCTGGAGAGCTCAAGCCACCAACAAGTGGTTAGTTTTTCTAGAAATAATTGATTTCTCTTGTTCTAGAGAATCTAGGCTAATTTTAAAATAAAAAATGTATAATAGGCACTGTGAACTTACCTTAAAAATGGGCGTCTCATGTAAAAAGTAGGAAGTCAGATTTGAAACTATTTGTGTAAATGAATTATCACAATTTATCTTGTTTATTATCACCTTTTCTTACTAGTGGCCCAACGCTATCTGCACTCTGAAATTCAATTAATCTGTTTGTTGTTTAATGATATTTTTATTTATATCATATTAAGTCGCTAATTAAAAAAGTTAAAAAAAAATGAACCTAAAATTTTATATGCAATCATGTATTTGAGAATATGGATGAGTTTTATATACAACATTGAGGGGTTAAATTGGTTTTTGATAAAACATGTGGAAGAGTTTATTTTTTATGTTTATGGAGTTGGGTATCTCTCTCACCCTCTTTAATGGATTTGTATGCATGTACTAGGTATATCCTTAGGGTCCATGTCATTATTTACATGTAATTAAATTCATTTGATATCAATGATCTTGGCAATAAAGTACTCACTTGAAGTATCAAACATACTCAAGATGATTAGTGCTGACAAAACCTGGAGGTTGCTCCATGAAAACCGTCTCCTTAAGATAACTATGCAAAAAGCATCGGTTCCTAGAGCATATAATTTTATCCTAATCAATGATAAAAATGCTTATAATTTGTGGTCCTTTATACTTCATTTATCGAGGTTGGAACTATATCTCCCCATATGTTTCAGCTATATTCTTCCACTATTGGATTGTCTAGAACCAGTTTGTCTATGATTTCAGGTGGTTAACTTTACGATGAAAAACAAAAGTGAGATTATATCTCATCTTATATGCACTATTGATGTAATTACAAGTAGATAGTATAATAGGCTATACACAGACAAACATCAGTGTCAACTAATAACATTTGTTTTATTTAATTTAGGCTCTTCTTGTGGATCTGGAAAGCATCCTCAGCTTGTGCCATCAACGCCAAGGTGGGCTGTGGCAAATGGAGCTGGGGTTATATTAAGTGTCTGTGACGATGAAGTTGCTCGGTATGAGACGGCTACATTAACTGCAGTTGCTGTTCCTGCACTTTTACTCCCTCCTCCAACAACGGCTTTGGATGAACACCTAGTTGCCGGGCTACCAGCTCTTGAGCCATATGCACGCTTGTTTCATAGGTAGAATTTTAATTTATCAACTGAAATATTTGCCCTTGTAAATTGCTATTAATCTTACAGTTTAGGGAGGTGCATATTATCTTTTAGAAACAATCTCTTAAATTCTAACTGATTAAACAGAAACCTTTCTAATTATTCTTCTTAGCATGTAAAAGAAATCTAGAAATGTTGGTGTAAAATTGTTCATGTGAGGAAAGAGGTATGAATGCTGTTAGAAATTATTTATCCACAATTCTTAGGCTGCAATTCATACTGGATAGAGGCTTCATGCTTTCTAGGGAAAAATTTTGTACTTTTGCAGGTATTATGCCATTGCAACACCAAGTGCTACTCAACGACTTCTTCTTGGACTTCTGGAAGCGCCGCCATCATGGGCCCCAGATGCACTTGATGCTGCTGTGCAGCTTGTGGAACTCCTTCGAGCTGCTGAGGATTATGCCTCTGGTATTAGGGTAAGCTGGCTGTTTTTGATTGCTAAGAACGTGTATTTTACATATTTTATCGTGTTCCATAGTTTTATTTCTGCGTAGTTCCCAAGTATGTGTGGCGTTCATTATGGTAAATAGCTTTAGTTTGTTTTTTATTACCTAACTTTGGTCATTTACCTGTAGCCACTAAAAGAATAGGAAAAGACAAAGGAATGTTGACAGCAGAATTTAAGTGTTTATTTTTAGTAATAGTCCAACTGTACTATTATGATGCTGGACTGGAAGTGTTTTTACAATAATTTTGACAGTTATTTACGAAGGCAATAATATGTTGCAATTAATGGAGTACTGAAAATTTTCTATGCCTCGATGGGGTCCAGACGTGAGATCAATTGAAACCACATGGGGTTCAGTTTTGAAAATGCTCAAATCTCATTGTTCGTCATGTATTTAACCATAACTTTTGCTTGTTTCAAAACTTTCCTTCACTACTTAAGTTGACATTTGATGTGATGAACCTTGAATTTGTTGGTTAGATTTCTAGTTCTAAAATTTGCAACTGAACTATGTTGATAGAGCTTTATCTTCTTTGATTTTGTTCATCGACAAATCCTACGTGTTTCCATTTACCACCATTCAAATAAATATTTTGAACAATTCTCGGGCTTCACCCATGAACTTATTCTTTTGAGTTGAATGACTTTCTTGACATGGTTTTCAAGTTTTTATGATTGAGATGTCTTAAGTTCAAGCTAGGCTTCTCTCGTTTATAGTAAATTTTTGATTTGTCTGCATTTCATGTAGGGGGGCTTGTTAGAATACTGTTTGCATCTGTTCTTAAGCCTCGACAAAGGCTTGAGCTTTTGTGCTCTAGTGGTTTCTTGATTTCTTCCCTTGATGTGGTGCTGATCCCTAATTCTTGCTTATTACTATGCTTGGTGGTGAACTTAAATATGGATATACTGCTGAATTCTTCTGTTGCCAGCATCAATTTATGAAGCCTGTGACAATGACTTGAAAGTGAATGTCAGGATCCCTTATGTGAAGTGTTTGATTGGAAGCTATAATCAGAAAAAATATTGTTTACTCAAACTACCATATCTAACATTCCTTTGCTAATCTGTAAATTTATTCATTAGCTAAGCTTCTTCAATATCGTTTTTCCTTAATTCCTTTGTCTTTTATGGTATAGCTACCTAGGAACTGGATGCACTTGCATTTTTTATGTGCAATAGGGACTGCGATGTCTATGAGAGCAGGTATAGCTGCTGATGCAGCTGCAGCTCTTCTGTTTCGCATACTATCTCAGCCTGCATTGCTCTTTCCTCCACTCAGGCAAGTTGAGGGAGTTGAAGTTCAACATGAACCCTTCAGTGGCTATATTTCAAGTTACAAGCAGCAGGTACCATTAATGTTATTGATCAGCAAACCAAGCTGACTTAGTTTACCTTTCAATTGATGGCTTCTTCATACTATATTTATAGTCTCATCCACATGTTCAAGAAGTACATTCGAAAAAGTCTTTCTGAACCTAATTAAAACTGAAATCGTCATCTCACAGCAATCATGATGGGGAATGTGGACACAATTCTATCTTTTGTTTTTGTTTTTTTTGTTTTTTGTCTTCTGTTTCATATTTATTTGAACTGGCTACTCTGAGGACTGCAGACCTACAGCCTCATTGGTATAAACACCATTGAACTATGTTCAAGACTGACTACAAGTTGGAAATTTTGTTATGATCAGATTGAAGTGCCTGCAGCTGAAGCAACTATTGAAGCAACAGCCCAGGGGATTGCATCTATGCTTCGTGCTCATGGTCCAGAGGTTGAATGGAGAATTTGTACCATATGGGAAGCTGCCTATGGCCTTATTCCTGTAGGTTCATCAGCAGTTGATCTTCCAGAAATAATAGTTTCAACTCCGTTGCAGCCCCCAATTTTATCGTGGAACTTGTTCATACCTCTCCTTAAGGTCCTGGAATATCTTCCTCGTGGAAGTCCATCGGAAGCATGCCTCATGAAAATATTTGTTGCCACTGTGGAAGCAATTCTCCAGAGAACATTTCCACCTGAATCTTCTAGAGAACAAGCCAGTAGAACAAGATACCTCTCTGGATTAGGGTCTTTCTCCAAAAATCTTGCTGTGGCAGAGCTTCGTACAATGGTCCATTCTCTCTTTTTGGAGTCATGTGCCTCTGTGGAGCTTGCATCGCGCCTCCTTTTTGTTGTCTTAACTGTGTGCGTTAGTCACGAAGCTCAGTCTAATGGGAACAAGAGACCAAGGGGTGAGGAACCACCTGATGATAATACTGAAGATTCACCTCTAATGTCCGGAATTCAACGTCATATGAGATCCAGAAAATTTAGAAAACAAGGTCCAGTTGCAACATTTGATTCTTTTGTGCTGGCGGCAGTATGTGCCCTTGCTTTTGAGCTCCAGTTGTTTCCTTTTGTTTCAAGGGGGAGCAATCATTTAAGTTCTAAGGATGGAAAAACTCTAGCCAAGCCTGCAAAAGTAAATGGATCTACTAGTGATTTTAAAACTAGTATTGATTCTGCAATTCATCACACACATAGAATATTAGCTATTTTGGAGGCACTTTTTTCTCTGAAACCATCTTCCATTGGTACCTCTTGGAGTTATAGTTCAAATGAGATAGTAGCTGCAGCAATGGTAGCAGCTCATGTTTCTGAGCTATTTAGGAGGTCAAAGGCTTGTATGCATGCTCTCTCTGTTCTGATGCGCTGCAAGTGGGATAATGAAATTTATAGTAGAGCATCCTCCCTATATAACCTCATAGATATCCACAGTAAAACTGTTGCATCCATAGTTAACAAGGCTGAGCCATTAGAAGCTCATTTGCATGCACCAGCTTGGAAGGACTCTTTTGTGGCATTAAATGGTAAAAGCCAAAATAAAAGCATGAGCATTAGCTGTTTTCATTCAGGCCAGTCTTCTATCCTGCAGTGTAAAGAATCACCTAGTTCAGAAAATAAACGCAAATATGAGAGAGCATCACATTCAGATGAACACAAAGGCAGCATCTTCGGCAAAGGGATTGCAGGTTTCCCTTTAGATGCTTCAGATTTGGCCAATTTCTTAACTACGGATAGGCACATTGGCTTTAATTGCAATGCGCAAGTTCTTTTGAGATCAGTGCTTGCTGAGAAACAAGAGTTGTGTTTCTCTGTTGTTTCACTGCTATGGCACAAGCTGATTGCAGCACCTGAAATTCAACCTAGTGCTGAAAGCACTTCTGCTCAACAAGGATGGCAACAGGTAAGCACCGTTACATGCATATGATATGTTTTTTATTCATATTTTTTTATTCTAAGAACTACAACTGTGATTCTTCTTGTAATTTCTGTATTATTGTTGGAACGATTTTGATCCATTATTTAGTTTAATCCACCAGCTTAAATTTTTGGATTAAATAATTTATTGATATGGTTTTAGTGCCAACAAAACCTTAAAAGAAAAATGACTAGAAAATGAAAGAAGAGGAAGTGTTGTGAGGTGTTAATGTAATGTTGTGGCACTATAACCTATGCTACCATAGTGTTCACAATTTTTTCCTCCCGATGACTTGTTTTATTTTCTCATGAAGACCTTTATTTTTTCAATTTTTGAAGATTTATTCTATTTTATATTGAAGGTTTTGTTTCAGTGCCTCATTTAATATCTTCATTTTAGGCTGATGGAGTGATCACGTTGACTTAGAGATTCAATTTAATGTAGATGTTGTAGAACTTAACTATGGAGAGATGATGTTGACTTACTGATTCAGAAACTTGTTGAGAATCTTTGGGCCTGCAGTTTCACATTTAATTTAATGCATTAAAGTTAACAAGAGAATCAAGTAAACTTTGAGTTGCAGTTCATCAACACTATTAATATCCATTTTGACAATGTGTTGCCCTGTTTTCTTTAAGTTTTCCTGGTACACTTAAATAGTATTGGCAAATTTCTACTTTATTTAAATGCAATGAGCTTTATTAATATTTTACAGAAAGTATCTTTTAACAGTTTCAGAAACAACTTTCAAGATTACTGATAATCTTATAAGCCCCTTCATTTAGAAGTTTGTGGAGTTGAAACTGTGGAGAAAGCTTTGGCCACCACAGCTTGTGTTGGAACTGAATTTTCATTATACCAACATACAAGCTTGGCATTGTTTGAACTCAATAACTACTGGTAAAATAGGCTTTGGTACTATGTCAAGGAACTATTTAACTCAAAAGATTAAGCTGTTAGGTAATTCTTAGAAGTAGATCATACACTAACTGTAATACATTGACTATATGTGATTAATTAGTTAAAAATAATTGTTTATTGGGAAAAGTGATGTCAGAGCCAATACATTTTATTACTGAAATTATTTAACTATTCTCTTATATTTTATATTTCAAAGCTCTTTTCGAGGAAAGTTTCCTTATCATCTTATCGGTTGTGACTAGGTTGTTGACGCACTGTGCAATGTTGTTTCAGCATCACCAACCAAAGCATCTACAGCTGTTGTTCTTCAGGTCCAAATTGTTCGACTAGGGATGATTTACGTTGTTCATTTCCTATTTCTTCAGCCAAATTCCATAATGCAATTTTTTCCATTGGCAGCCAAACATCTGAAAAATTGGGAAATCAAGAAAAATATATGGAATAAAATGATTTAGGATAACTTTAGAATGATATCGCCCAACTTTGGATGTGCCGCCTCAAAGTTTTAAAGTTTGTAGTATTCTTCTTTTCACTATTCTTTATAATTTTTGGTCAGTTTTCGTCTGTAATTTACTTTCTTCATATGTTAGTCCCTTTATTGACCTTTGAGTACTTATCAGGCGGAAAGAGAATTGCAACCTTGGATTTCTAAAGATGATGATCAAGGTCAGAAGATGTGGATAGTCAACCAGCGCATTGTCAAACTAATTGTCGAGCTAATGAGAAATCATGACACTCCTGAATCATTTGTAATATTGGCAAGTGCATCAGATTTACTTTTACGAGCCACAGATGGGATGCTTGTTGATGGTGAAGCTTGCACTTTACCACAGTTGGAGGTAACTTACCGAAAAGAAACTTTTTTATCGTTTATTGAGAAATGATGACTAGAAACTGCAGTGTTCTCTTTGGTCTTTTCTGACCTTACTTTTTGAATGCCATGGACTTTGATATGACCACCTATATTCTAATAGCAACTGAATATCCCTATAGATTGGCTCAAATCTTGAGAACACTGACAATCAAGTATGTGTAGTATCAATTGACTACTGTGTTTTGTTACTGAGTTATCAGCTACTGGAAGCTACGGCAAGGGCAGTTCAACCAGTGCTGGAGTGGGGAGAATCTGGATTTGCCGTTGCTGGTGGCCTTTCAAACTTGTTGAAGGTAAGCATTCATCCCTTGTAAGCATTCGTCCCATGTGCTACCATTTCATTTAGATATGTACCTTGGAAACATGCAAAATGCTCATTGTCACTTGGAATCGTGTACGTTCCATGTCGACGTTAGAAACAAAACATTCACAGTTAGTGACTTGGATTTTGTGCTAATTCTTGCAGTGCCGCCTACCTGCTACTATCCAATGTCTCTGTCATCCAAGTGCACACGTTCGTGCTCTAAGTACATCAGTTCTTCTTGGCATTTTGCATACTGGTTCTTTTATAGCTACTCCAAAACAAGCAGATACAAATGGCATCATTTTTGGTCCCTCTTATCAGCATTTAAACATAGACGTGATTGACTGGAGAGCTGATATAGAGAAGTGCCTAAATTGGGAAGCTCATAGTCGACTTGCAAGAGAAATGCCAATTCAATTTCTTGAGATAGCCGCCAGGGAATTAGGATGTACAATATCCATTTGACATGAAGACTAGTTTTTGTTAACTGTCTAATGTGTATCAGTGGTACCTTTTGTTTCAAAATAGACATCATAATTTGGATTAAATAACCATGGGCTGCACTTACTTTGGTCTTCTAGCTCCAAATCCTGAAGGATTACTTTTAGAGTGAATAGTGAGTCAGCAGGGCATGATATTTTAATATTTTCGGGAAAAATATTATCCAACTCAGTCTACATTTGTGTTGCGTGTTTCCAGGCTTTGGTTTAACTTTGATGTACTTTCGATTTTTGCATGCCTTAAACAAGAGTTTATTTTTTATTTTTGGTTTTTTCTTCAAGCCATCTGCTATGCTTTCCTCAATTTTCATTTCACATTGTTTTAACAAAGTTGTGGGCTCCAAATGCGTCCTTCCTTGCCGCATTGTGTTCCAAACAAAGTACTAATTGCCTTCCCAGCGGCTGTCCATCGTATTACAATATCTGGTTTGTCCTCTCACTACCGTTTTTTTCATTTTCTTCAACTAAGAATAAAATTAACATTATTTTTGTGTATGACAACATTCCGATCCTCGACTAGAATATTCTAGAAAAAGATGAAATAAAATAATTAAAAAAAGTCGAGAAAAAAAGAATCAAAGGGCTTAAGGAGTTGTTGGACACTCGGGAAGCATTATATTATCATTGATTGAACTTCGTATTTAATCAAATTTATGCAGGTACAAGAAGTGTCATTACTCATTTCTTTAGTAAAGTAGACTTTCTTTTTATTTGGTTGGAGAGGGATAAAACTAAAGGTAAACAAACTAAGGGTGTTTACTTTGAAAATGCCGTTGTAATTATATATGGTGGTGGAGGATGAAGAGTCAAAACTAGAGACTAATGCATATGAATCAAGATCAAGTGAAAGTATTCCTTAATTACAGTTCGCTGTAAGCTATGTTTGGAGTTGATTCAGGTAGCTTTAAACAAATAAGGGTGATCGAGATTAATGTGGGAGAAGGGAGGTTGTGATATGATTCAAAGGTCCATAGAAGATGTCCTTTGCGACTTTTAAAATACAACCTTAAACCTTCCATTCTAATTGTTGTAACTCAGCTCAAATGTTCGTTTTAACTATAATAACAAGAGAAATTTAATGAATTAACTCTTTTTTTTCCCCTGTTCTCTCGCAAAAGAACTTACTATATATCCATATTTTTTTCTAACTGAATAGCAAGGTCAATTTTGTGCTGTTCGCATCCATTGAATTCAGTGAGTTGTTCTTTGAGTGGGAATGATACCGTTGCTAAACCGAGTCCTCATTAGAGGATTGGATGGTTTACTAATGTCTTATGTACACTTATCACTTCTATAGTATACGTTATAGATTATTAGTGTCGATCTTATAGAAATTACAAGTATTATTCCTTTTCCTATTATCTAACCAATAAATTATGATAATGGTGATTAATCAAAATCAAAATTAAAGCAATAAATTAAAACAAATCAACATAATTGACTACCGAGAACAAATATTAAATCAGGAAACATTTGAAAGAAAAAACAACTCGACCCGAATAGTGAATTCTCGTAGACCTCTCGTGCAAATAAGATTTCATGCATCAATTTAACTTAGAATCTATTAGACCATAGAAATTCCTTAATTATGTTAATAGCTTTCTCAATATTATTAACAACTAATCCTAGATTAATTAATCAAAATCACTTTCCAATTAAAACCCCTAAAATTGCATTTATTGATTTATAAATTCCTTTATTGAGTTTGACCCTAGTCTAAAAAATTTATGTCAACCTATTTTTAAGATTGCTTGCAACCTTTTCTCAATTATGCTAGATCAATTCATACAAAGTTTAAACTAAACACGAACCAATATACTAATGTAAATTAATTCAGGAACAATAAAGAACACAAAATTTAATCTCAATAAAATTGAAGAATAAATTAAATTAATATGAAATCATTATAAAATCAACATTGGGTTCATCATATCTACGTACCATAAAGATTTCGTTCCTAATTATGGAAGACATAACATCAAAACTAAAAAAGAAAAAAAATTAAAAGAAACATGATGAAATCCTTTTTAATTTTTACGAAATTCACTTTAGAACGATGTAAATCTACTCTAAATATGTCTCCTTACATTTTTTTTCTCTGTTGTTTTATGCATCCCAAGCCTCTCTCTTCTTTGCCCCTTCATTTTTGCCTTTTATAATTTGAAAATCAAGTTTTTAGGTAGAATATGGGCCAATAAATTGTCAAGTATTAGTTCGTGTACTCAAAATAAACATGAAATCCCATCCAGAGCAAACAAATTTATAAACTAAAATGTGAACACAATATCATTAGTATACAACACGAGCATGTACCTCTTAAATGTGTTCGCATAACATATGAAATTCATCAATACGCCTCAATATCTTCAAACACAACCAAATAAGATGAAATTTTAAAAATATAGAACACAAGCAAGTACACAGACATGTAGTAGGTTGTATTCTTGGTCTCCAACATCATAACGTGGTCAAAACAGCTCTAAATTGCTCCAAACTTGTTTGAATTCGTCCCTTTTGCTCCAACAAGTGAGTTAAGACATGAAAATAAATGAATGAAATAAATACTAGAAATAATAAAAACACGCAAATAAATAAACAAAATGCACTAAATATAAACCTCAAAGTATAAATATTTAAGCTATTACCAAACTTCCCCACACTTAAGCATTTGCTTTTCTTTAAATAAATAATAATTTATTTTTTAACCTTCCTAAAAACCCACATGCTCATTCTCAACCATCTAACTATATTTCAAACTGCAATGCCTTAATAATCAAAACAGAGTATGATCTGAATCAAACACTCATATAATAAACTCCCACAAGCAAAAACCATAAATGATATCTTGATAATCTTTATAAAATCAAGTGAAATAGGATTCAACACCCTTAAACAAAATATTCATTTAATTCACTCAAAGTGTCTAGGATGAAAGTTACTAAAACTCTCAAATCAATGCATCGAAGGAATCTTAACCATATGCATGCTAATAATTTATATATCCACTACTATAAAATAAACTCTAGGAAAAAAATCAAAAGGTCTTTAAATCAAGGTATAATAGGGCTTAGGTAAAAAGGTATGGGTAAATTTTAGGTTAATAAAAATGAAGGAATTTGCATAAACAAGACCACACAAAAATTCCTAAATAGCATAAGTACCATCTCTTTCTCCTCTTCATAATTATAATAATTCAAATGCAAATATATATTTTTTCTTTTTAATGAATTGAACTCATTTTAAAATATTTATGAATTGATTACTTATGATCTTACTAGGAGAATATGAAAAAATTCATAATTAACGAATGAGAAGGTATAGTCTATAATACATAAGCTTACATCTGTCCTCATTCTTGATATTTCTTCATCTAATCATATTCTATGCAATCAAGTAAATACAATCCTTTAGAGTGAAAAAGTCAGGCTAATAAAAAAATAGTTTATCATCTATAATGTGGTTTAAAGAATTCAAAGAAAAGGTTAAGGCTTAAATTTGGTTATATAAAGGGATAAAAATAGGGTAAGGTAAAATCAAAGATAAGGCTCAAACAAAGACTTAGTCTAGGCACCTTTTTATCTTAATGCATTTAGTATAAACACGTGCTTCTCAATATGCATAATAAAAGCTAGTTCTAAAATCATCTAACTATGCATGATAAACACACAATAAAGAAACAAAAATTCTCATAGGCTCAAAAGCTATTATAGTCTAAATCAATGATTCACAACAACTCAAGATGTTTCAAGATAAGAATTGACAATTTTGAATTTCCATAAAGAAGAATTAGCAAAAAAGAACTAAAATATGCTTGGTATACAATCAATTTCAAAGTAAAATCACAATAGCCCTTCCTCACATTTAAAGATGTACACCAAGAAAATTTATCCCAACTCGTACAACATATCTAAATACGCTAATAACATATAACAAATACATGATTCAATCAAAAAATTATCTAAAATTAGTTCAATAGTCCCTAAAACTTTCAAAATATAAAATATCTTTAATTGGTGAAAAATGATTGAGAAAATCAGTGAATCATAAGAACTCACCTTAATTCATTAAAACTTTAAGGAAGATGGGGTTTAGGTGGATGATATTACTACCAAAAGTAAGGGATTAGGTCACCTAAAATGAGAGAAAAATAAAGGAGGATGAGAAAATATGGGTGCTATTAACTGTCAGGGTGATTTTAAAGAAATTTGATGCAACATGGGCATAAACATGGGTGTGTCTTTTTCTTTATTACCCAATTTAGGTTTAATTTTTAAAAAAACATGAGCGTGTAAAGCCAATTATAGGTGTGTAGGGCTGAGCATGCTGTGACAAGATGAACACAGCTATAGCATAGGCATGTTGTAGACTGTGTTCTTAACCAAAACTAAATGGGTAAATACATTAGCATATTGGGGCTTAATACAATGATGCTAATACTAAAAACTTAAGAAATTAGAAAAGGAAGAAACTTAGGTGTATTTTTGCCTATGTATACTATTGAAATGCTAAAAAAAAAACTACACGATTGTTGATACTAGCACGTAACTTTCTGTAACTTTAAAAATCAAAAATAAAAAAGTAAGTTACATAGTTAAGAACATAAGCATATTCCACACCATAATTTGTTGTAAATTTAAAGTACTTACTTGGATTATGTACATGGGTAGGTTTCTTCTCATGTAAATCACTTATGTCACCATTTGGAGCATATGATTAGTAATACAAGTGTGTTTATGTCCTTGTAACTTTTTATAATCTTCATATGAAATATGGCCATGTTGCTCTTTCCACTATGTAAAGGAACATACTATCAAAATGGGCATGTTCATAGCCATTTAACTTTTTAAAACTTTTATACTTAGCCAAAATTTCACTTGCCTTCAGATCTGTACAGTAACAAACAAACCCAAAGCATAAAAATATAAAATAACACCCAAATTACATAAAAATAAGTAAAAACTTTTATGCTAAACTACAAGAATAACATAGTTTTGAATTAAACTACCTAATTTAAAAATAATCCTTAAAAAGAAAAATAAACGAAATAAAATTAAACTTGGTTCGCCTCATAAGAAGAACATTTTTTATGTCATTAGCTCAGTTTTTTCACTTCAACTCGCAACTCTTTGTATCGGAGATTAAACTACTCTTTAGTTTAATTTTCAAAATCACCTCTATGATAAAACTTCAAACGATGCCATTTACTTTAAACATACCTTTATCTAGATGGGTTACCTTCACTTTGTTATAGGGAAAAACTTGCTTAAATATGAATGGGTTCAGACCATCTAAACTACAACTTACTGGGAGATAATTTAACTTAGGAGTTGTACAAGAGAACTTGATCACCATCATTAAACTACTTGGCTTGTTTAATCTTCCCATCATGATACCTCTTGGTTTGCTCCTTAGATAGTTTCGAATTTTCGTAAGAAATTATTCACCATTCTTTTAACTCATTCACTTAGAGTTTCCTCTTCTCACCTGCAAGATTAAAGTTGATAAACTTGATTGCCCCATTACATATTATGCTCAAGTTCAATGGGTAAGTGATATACTTTTCATACATTAACCTATAAGGTGCAGTGCCTATTAGTGTCTTATATTCTATTCTATAGACCTAAAGAGCATCATCTAGCTTATCATACAAGTCTTTTCTATGATGCTCTACTATCTTTTCTAGAATATGTTTTGGCTCCCTATTAGCCACTTTCATTTGGGAACTATTTTGTGGATGGAAAGGGGAGACAACTTTATGTTTGACTCCATATTTCTTAAGAACTCTCTCAAATTGCACATTATAGAAGTGCATTCTCCTATCACTAATAATTGATTTAGGTGTAACAAATTGTTAAAACAACTTTTTGATAAACTTAACTATAACTATAACATCATTTATAGGTAAATCCTAAGCTTCAACCTATTTAGACACATAATTCACAACAACTAGGATTTATTTATTTCCATTAGAAACTGAGAATGGACCTATAAAATCAGTGCTCCAAATATTAAACACTTTTTAAAGTAAAATAAAATTTTAATGCATTTCATCTCAACGAGAAATATTACTTATCATTTGGTAACTATCTCACAATTGTACATTCATTTGGGCATCCTTAACTAGTATAGGCCAATAAAAACCTAAATCAATAATCTTCTTGGTCGTCCTATTTTCATGGTAACGCCCTCTAACTAGACTGGTATGACACAACTCTAAAATTTTCCATCCTTTTAATCTGGGACACATCTTTTTACAGTATGGTCTGCATAAATCTTAAATAAATAGGGATCTTACAAAAGAAAATATTTCAAGTTAGAAAAAATTTTCTTCTTTTATTAATGAGAAAGCCTTTTAGGAAGAATCCTAGTAGCCAAATAACTAGCAAAATCAGCAAACTATGGAATTTCAAGCTCACTTCCCTCTTTATGATTGAATAGGTGCTTTTTAAGAAATGCATCATTAATCTCATCTTTTCCAGGCTTCTCCAAGTTTGGGATCTCTAAATATAATAGATGTTCTACTAGGTTTTTGACTCCTTTTTATCTTTGATCTCCAAATCGAATTTCTACAATAGCAAAATCCATCTAATTAGTCTTAGTTTAGCATCCAACTTATTCAACAAATTATCTTAATGTAGAATGAACAATGTAAACAACAACTTTGGATATAATTAAATATGATCTAAATTTATCAAACACAAAAACCAATGATAGTAATTATTTTTCTATAATTGTGTATTCTCTTGAGCATCCATCACAGTCTTGCTATATGTTTGTCTTTCCTTTGTTCAAGGATTACATCTATTGGAAAATCACTCGCATCACATATTAGTTCAAAAGGGAGATTCCAATTTGGAGCAACCATAATCAGGGCATTAGTTAATTTCTCCTTAAAAAGAGTGAATGCATCTAAACTCTTTTGATTAAAAAAAAGGCACATCTTTCTCAAGTAACTTAGTTAAAGGCCTAGTAATTTTAGAAAAGTCCTTAATAAATCTTCTACAAAAACTTGCATATTATAGAAAACTTCTAATAGCCATAACCAAAGCTAGGGGTGGTAATTTTTCAATAGTTTCAATTATTGTTCTATTTACCTCTATTCCCCTATGCGAGATCTTATGGCCTAGAATTATGCCCTCTTGTACTATAAAATGATGCTTTTCCTAATTCAAAACCAAATTAGTCTCCCGACATTGTTTAAGCGCACCTTTTAAAATTTTGAGGCATAAAATAGAAGAATCACCAAAAAGAAAAGAGTCATCCATAAATAACTTAATGATATCATCCACTACATCATAAAAAATGATCATCATATGTATTACACAATCCAAAGATCATCATCCTACAAGAACATGTACTACATGGACACATTAATATTGTTTTCTCCTAGTCCGTTAAGGTTATAGGAATTTCAAAATAGTTTGAAAAACCATTGAAAAGTAATAATACAAATGACCAACTAGTCACTTAAGCATCTAGTCAATAGAAAGAAGGTGGAAAATGATTTTTTAAGTCGTGTCATTAAGCTTTCTATAATCTATTCATACTTGCCACCTAGTGATGGTCTCTGTTGGAACAACCTATTTAGGGATTACCTAAGAATTGTTAAAAATAAGGTAAATAACACATGTATTGTTAAAAATGAAATATAAGCCCCCACTCCTAAGCTACTTTTCTTTACCAACTTAAAATTTATTTATCTTTATGTTTTGGCATGTGCCTAGTTTCCCTTTTTAGGTTTTGCTTGTACTGATGAATTTAAACCAAAATCTAAACCATGTCTTCTTTGGCCATTCCTCTTAATACAAAGTCTATTAATGCTTTGATCCTTGAATTTCAAAACTTTATATCTTTCTTTATGTTTCTTTCTTAAGAATGACTTTTCATATATTAACTCATCCCTCTTCTTCCCTTAACCCCTTCAAATTCTACCATCACATTAAATTTACCACTTGATCTACTCTCTTCACTTACTTCTCTAGCTTCGTCTCAACTCCTATTTTTGCCCTACCTCTTCATCACCCTCCTCTTATCTATATCCTATAATCACTCACATGTATGATCATACATGTATTCCTTAGACCTTCTCTAACTTTTTCACTTATTAGGCTTACCTATAGTCCTCAGACACTTGATTTCCAGTTCCTCCACTCAAATAAACAAATTTTCCCACTAGTGCTAAACTATGCTTGATGAGTTTAATGCTCTTTATCACAATCATAAATGGACTCTCATTCTTCAATCATCAAATGAAAACTTTATTAATTGTAAATAGGTTTTTCATACTAAAAAAAACTTTAATGGTTCCTTTGACTGCTATAAAGCTTGTCTTATTTCTAAAAGATATCATCAGGATCTAGGTATTGATTATACCAACACTTTCAGTCTTATTGCCAAACCCACCATCATTCAAATTATACTCACTCTTGCTCTTTTAAAAAATCTTCCCATTCATTAACTTGAAGTCTATAATGCATGTTTTCATAATCATCTCTAAGAACTAGTTTTTATGACCCAACCTTCTGATTTTACAAATTGTCACCATCCTTCTTATATTTTTCATCTTCAGAAAGCTCTTTATGATCTCAAATAAGCTCTTTGTATTTGGTTTCATCATCTAAGTTAGAAACTTTATAAACTTAACTTTATTAAATTTCACGCCTCTCTTTTTGTTCACTCCACTCCATCTTGTAAAACTTTCCTTTTTGTTTATGTGGAAGACATCTTTTTTACAGATTCTTCACTATATTTCATCTCCTCACTTATATGTAATCTTAACACCTTTCTATTGAAGACTTAAGACATATTCACTACTTCCTTAATATCAAAGCCATAACCATACTAAATGGCCTTTTACTTGCTTAAACCTAATATACTAAAGACATTTATTACACATGTATTGATAACTCCTATAACTTCTAACATGCTAATGACACCCAACCTTCCTCTCTCTAAAAACCATGGTCTTCCTCTTACTAATTGAATCTGTAATACCCATATACCCCTTGGAAAAATATATGGATGCCACACAAAACAGTACAAAAAAACCAAAGCATTTGAAATCTTCCTTGAAAATCAATTCGGGCAAACATACATTGTATTGCATTACAAGATGGATTACAAACAAAATATATTATACACATTGAACTTATCACAAGCATGTCTTAAAACCCAATCCATCCTGTATTATAGCTATTACAAATCTTTCAACACATTCAAACTGTTTCAATTATCAGAAACAACTCAAAAACAAACTCAAATATACATTTTGTCAAAACAAAACTCAATCTTCTTAGGCCACTGCGGTTATCCTTGTCCCAGCCTTTATACCCTTTTATCTGAACCTACATGGGGCAAATCTACCGTGCTAAGCATATAGCTTAGTGAGGAAAATTAAACATGATACATAATGGTAACTGACCCTAATAGTCATATGGTAATGACATATACAAATCAGATCACATATAAAAGTGCATTCTAAACAATAAGTATCTCAGAATAGAATATGCCAAAACAGGATATATTGGCTTCAAGAAAATCTTACAATTATCAGAACAGAATATCACGATATCAGAACAAAACTTGTTTATGTCAAAACCGTATCTGAATAAGTCAGAACAAAACTTAATTATTTCAGAACATTGCTTAATTATAATTGAATTGTACATGTAACAGAGTACAAAACAAAATAACTTGCTAAATCCTTTTTACATAAGTGGGTAACAGGACCAAAACAGGAGATACCTATTGGTATCATAGAATATGAGAGACTTATTTCTCGACATCGAAGTGTCCTTATTAGGAGACACTGAAGTGTTGACACCTTAAATGTGTCCAAGAGCAGCTGCAGACCCTTCTAGGTATTCCTATTTACCCATGACTAGGACTTGACAGTTTTTAAAACAATCCATTTCAGATTTCAGAATTTTTATTCAAACCTTACAAGTACAAAGATGTGCAATTTTGCATCAATAGAAATGTTGAGTTATCAAACATTACGTATATGCATCCAATTAGCAAGCACTTCCAATACAATCTCGACTATAAAACTCCTCGGACAATTGATGGTCCGGTATTGTCACAATATTATAGTAAAATTCCCAATTGACAATCATTCATATCTAATTCATAATACATAAGCTTTAAGAGCTAATTCATTTATGATCACACCAAGCAATTCAACATTTTGCTCATCATTAATAAACCCTATATCTTTTATATTATCAACTCCATTTATAAACCATAACTCAAACACCTTTTTCTCCATTAATCTAACATCACCTAGGTTCATTATTAATCTTACTTAAGTCTAATAAAACCATTGTTAAAGTCATATCTGTATATATGTCAACAATTACACAACCAAGATTAGTTCAGATTTCTTAGGATAGGTTTCGGGTCAGATTTGTATGGCTATTTTGACATATAAAAAGAGGATTCTGGGCATTATGTTCTTTTAACCAAAAGTTCCTCTATGTATTAAGTTTCTAATGACATCAAAATCATGCATTTTGGTTCAGTATTATGCAAGTTATACCCAAAATATTGCAGACTATTCTCAAACAATGACAGAATCCTAAATTCAACTTTAGGCCAAATTTCATCATCCTTTGGGATAGAACAAAAATTCCATTCCCTTATGAAAGTTATAGGCATATGTGTGTAGTTTGATCCACAATGAAAATCACTCCATTTGAATATCTACAGTTCAAATTATAGTCTAAATACCGATGCTTGTTCAGTGAAATCCGTTCAGTGAAACCAGTACAATTCATTCACATCTTACATCTTCAACACCTTACTCCAACACTCATCCTTTTCACCACAATTCCACCTTAGTAATGCCTCAACTACACATCAATGTCATGTCCAGACCTCAACTCATCAACAAATCCATACATATTCTATCCAATCAAGCAACAAAATAATTCATATGATAACATGCAATCAAGATTAATATTCCCATACCTTCTTGAACACAATTTCCTACTTCAATGAGCAAGCCACTCTAGCCTTTCAAGGAAATATCACAACTCCAAGATTAAGATGACCAAGAGGAAAGCAACATTGAAAATAGCAGAATCTAATTTCCTTGGTGCAGTAGTATGTACAGACTTCAAGTGAAGATGATGATCCAAAAAGCATGCAAAAATTTCCAGGAGGTGTGAGTGAGAGAGAGAGTTCAGTGGTGAGAGAACAAGATGAAGAAAATTAAGCAATACAGAAAAATTCAGTAGAACCATGTCTCCTCCAATGCTAAGTGTCAAGAAATGGTGATAGCATATGGCTTCATGCATGTTCTCCACTTGTCCCATTTAGGAGCTGTAACTCATCCACACAACATGCTGCCATTTGTCACCAAGAAATTATTCCATGTATAAACCATCAATAAACTTTATTGATTTAGGCCGAATTTGACAAAGTTTTGTACAAAAAAGTTGTAGCTTATCCTCTTAGATTTCTAATGGTATAAAGTTTGTAATTTGTGGACATCGTAATCAAAAGATATGACACTTACAAGTTGGAGTGTCACATTGGTTTGCAAACAAACACTAGATGTCATAATTGATTATGGAAAAATTCACTTTAAGCTTGGATTTTTAAGAACTTTCAAGCCTTCTTTTCACTTAATCATCACCCAAACCCTGTGTAATGTATCCATGACATGTATTCCAAGACCTAGGCCCAGCATTAATACCTTAAGTCTCTAATGAAGACAATAAATTCCAATTCTCTAAGTATAATTTATTAAACCATAATTTAAGACATATGCAATACATGTTCAATGAAACATTCCCACTAGGGTACAATTTGGGGCCTTATAGGGGGTTTGATCTTAGAAATTTAGAATTTAAAGATCACAAAATTAAATAAATGCTAAGTCACAGTTTGCTAAAAATCAGATTTGAAAGATTAGGATAAAAAAAGAATGACAGAAACTTCAATGGCAAAGGATTTCACTAACGAAACCAATTAATTCCTTCATCAGACTCTAGGAATTATTTATGTATTATGTGCGCAGAATCAAGGATCACCAACTTACTGATTTTATGCTCTTATCTACAAAGTAAACAAATCTTCACAAATAATCATAAGGTTCATAACTACTAATCCATCTATGTCGCGTACGAGCATTACGATAATTGATTTAATGATCTTGCCTTGAAAACCTTCACAACTACTATTATCAGTTTAAGACAAAGTTCAAATTCGCTTAGGATAGGTTTGACAACTACTATCAAAAACCTAGCTATAAATCAATTAATCTAGCAACTACTACCATCAATTAATTGAATAGCGTCCAAAAATCCTTATAAACATTAATTTCAGATTTTAAGATTTACGAGTTCAATTTAGCCATTAAAGGACCAGAATTCAAACATATGTTTGCAACAAACAAACCCAAGAATCGATTAAGATTAAATCCTTATAAATTAAAATCAGTTCTAAGGGTACTACCCTTTACAATTGAATTAAAAGCTTAGCCACAAAGACCTTACACAATTTGGTTACCACCCAATTCTCCAAGGAATTTGCATCTAAAAGAAAAAAAGGAAAAGAAGGATTTCGACTAGGAATTTAGAGAGAGCAATCTAGAGGAGGCTGCCACCACCTAGAGACCAAAGTTGGTTTTTTTATATCCCCTCCAATGACGAGGTGGCTGACCTAATTTAGAGACAAATAATGAAACACGTTCCTGCTAATTTATCAGGGTCAATTTCGACAGTGCATAATAATGAAATGTTGATGATTTAGGAGCTTAAATTTTATCAATAGCTTTTTCTTTGAGTTAGCTCCAATTTGAGACTTGAATCACTGAATTACAGCATCTGAGTCAAAAGTTATGATTGAAACATCGTCAAAAGATCATTCTAGCAATCTAGAATCTGACGCAACTTTTGGGAATTTATTTCTCCTGAGTTCCAACTCAGAAAAATCTACAATTGGTCCCAAACAATTCGTCAATGAGTCAAGAATTTAAGTATGAAATTTTATAATATTTGGCTGAACTAATCTCGAGATAAAAATCCCATAATGACTAAAGGTCAAGTCTACCAGAAACCCAAAAACAGTGCAATTCGAGTTTATTTGTTTCATTTATGCATTTTATATCAACGAACCCTGAATAATGCTAAAACATGATAAACTAGCTATAGATGAACATAAAATGAACATAAATGACTCTGAATTAAGTCCTAAAGATATATGAAAATATGAGTGTATCAAATTCCCCCATACCTAGCTCTTGCTTGTCCTTAAGTAAGGAAAAGAATAGAAAGTAAAACTACGAAAAATCTAAAGAATAAAGTGGAGAAAAACAAAAACATACAAGGCGAAGAAAAATACTTAAGTATGTAGCCTTCAAATCAAATCCCAACTATATCACGTAATTCAAGCATGATACCTAGAACTCGGTTTTCCATGATCAACATATAAAATCAATGAACTCAATTTACATGTAACAGTCGAGCGAATCTGTCACAATAGAGTTGGAAGAAATCTATTCCATATTGAAATAATAAGTCCTCTCATCGATATACACTCCAACACTCAAATTGTTTTCGCTCAAATATGTAATTGTCAAAATTTGATCAACGAATACATTCTACTATATTGCTTGTCAATCTAGACAACACTATTAAAGGGCACATATACTATAAACAAATCAAAAGGTCTTTAACATGGTTGTATTGGGGCTTGGCTAAAGGTGAGGTAAAAGAAAGATAAGAAAAGGCTAAAGAAAAGGAAGTCAAGCTATACAGAATATCATAGAACTCATGTACATGTATGCATCCAGGCACATAATTCTACAATTTGAACACAAACAACTCCATTTCTTTTCATTCCAATCGGACTTCCCATAGATAAGTACATAATTCGAAACACTTGGGAAACACTTTTTTTTTAATCACGGCAGAAACTCTTTCTCTTTTCTTAATTATGCTTTTGTTCTTTCCGTGTCTTCCCATTAATTCCGAGTTATGTTCACAGCCAAACATTCATATTAACACCACATCATCATATATCAACCAAATCACATATTCAACATAGCCAAATGGATGCTCTACTAACCTTGGCCATAGGGTATAGAGTATAAAAATATGAGATAAAGGCTAAGTTAATAATATATAAAGCAAAGAAAAGGATAAAAGCTCAAAGGGGCTTTCTAATGGAAATCATACTTTAGGTTGGCTATTTAAGTTCAAGTAGTTTAACCTAGATGTCTTTATCATATTCATGCAAGCATGCTAAATCAAGATATTAAGCAAGTTCTAGAGAATTATACTATTAAAAGAACGCATAAAGCAAAGAATAATGTTGAAGGCACAAGAGCTCACATAGGTCATCTATTAAGTCAATACAACATAGTTTCAAGATCACTCTACAATCCAGAAAGCTCAAGTTTTACATGAAAACCCATTCATCAAGTTTATGCATTCATCGTTATTAACCAAATCTCATGCTTAATACTCGAACTCGTTCAACGGTTGAGGATCCTAAAGAAAACTAAAATTCTTAAGAAGCAAGAAAAACAGAAAATATTTTTGTAATTTTTAAAATTTTTTTCAAATTTTATGGTTTTTTCTTGCAAAACATGCAGCTAAAGTGAAAAAGTTCTCAAGTTCAAGCAAGAGCAAGAAGGAGGTGCGACAATTTTCCCCTCCATATATAGCATAAATCTGAACCTAGATTACCCTAAAATTCAAATATTTTAACCTAGAAACAAACTAAAATCTTCCCCCCTCCCCCATAAACACAACATTGTCCTCAATGTTATAGTAAATGCAAGAAGGAAGATTCACACCAAATCTGAAAAAAAAAACAAAATTTGAAACCTAGAAAAAAAAGAAAAATCAAAATGGAAAAGAAGGGATAAAAGAAATCAAATATGATTTATCTCTAATGGGTTGCCTCCCATTAAGCGCTTTTGGTTATAGTCATTAGCTCGACATTGTATGCGCATCATTCTCTATAGTTCGACATATACACAGCCACTTTCTTCATCCGAATGTCCTTGAAACCTTCATAAAAAGGCTTTAATCGATGGCTGTTAACTTTGAAGCTTCAGTTGCTACCTATGTCACAAATCTCAACAGTGCCATGTGGAAATACATTAGTAACAACAAAAGGACCATGCCATCGAGAATGTAACTTACCAGGAAAGAGCTTGATACACGATTGGAAGAGAAGAACTTTCTGACCCTCCGCAAATTCCTTGCTTCCAACCATTCAGTCATGGTATCATTTTGCTCTTTCATTCGCAATCCGCATGTTCTTATACGCATCATTTCGTAACTCCTGGAGTTTTTGCAGTTGCAACTTGCGATGAATTCTAGCATTGTCATAATCCAAGTTTCACTATTTAATGGCCCCAAATGCACGATGTTCAAGCTCTACAGGAAGATGACAATTCTTTCCATAAACCATCCTAAAAGGTTACATGCCTATAGGCAATTTATATGTAATGCAATAAGCCCACAATTCATCACCTAATTAAAGACTCCAATCTTTACGATTAGGTTGTACATTCTTCTCAAGTATAGATTTGATTTCATGGTTTGACAATTCCGCTTGACCACTCGTCTGTGGATGGTAGGTGATTGAAGTTCGGTGGACGACGTGGAACTTTTTCAACAAAGCCTCAAAAGATCGGTTACAAAAGTGGGATCCTCGGTCACTAACGATAGCCTTGGGAATGCCATACCTGTCACAAATGTTAGACTTCACAAAATTGACGATAACTTTAGCATCATTAGATTTGGTTGCTAATGCCTCGACCCACTTAGATACATAGTCGACTGCAAGAAGGATGTATAAATCGTAGTTAGATAAAGGAAAAGGACCCATAAAACCAATGCCCTAAACATCAAAGACCTCATTGAATAATAAGAAATTTTGCAACATTTCATTCTTACTAGTAATATTTCCTACCTTATGGCATCAATCATATGTCTAGAAAAATTCAAATGCATCTTTGAACAATGAAGGCCAAAAGAATCCACTATCAAATACCTTATGTGCTGTGCGTTGGCACCAAAGTGGCCACCACAAGAATAAATGTGACAGAAAGTTAAAAGAGAACGAAACTCATCTTGATGCACACAATGCCTAATCACTTGATCTGAACAAATTTTCCTTCAGTATGGATCCAAAGTAAAATCTAGAATCAACGCAAAATTTATCGCGTTAGGCTTTTTTCATACTTACGAGCAGCTCATGGGTAACTAGAAAATTAACCAAATCAGCATACCACAGCTGCAACGAGGAGGAAGTCAGCACAAATAACTTTTCATCAGGAAATTCGACAAGAATAGATCCAGCCTTGGCATCATTGTTGTGCAATCTACTCAAGTGATCAGCAACAAGGTTCTTGGCACCTTTTTTGTCCCTGATTTTGAGATCAAACTCTTGTAGAAGCAAAATCCAACTGATAAGCCTCAGTTTGGTCTCTTTTTTCTACATGAGGTACCTAAAGGCTGCATGATCTGAAAAAACAATAACCTTAGTACCCAATAAATATGACCAAAACTTTTCTAAAGAAAACACAACAGCAAATAGCTCTTTTTCGGTCATATGGTTGTTGAGTTGTGTGGCATTGAGAGTGCGAGAAGCATAGGCAATGACATGCAAAAGTCACCCCTCTCACTGTCCAAGGACTGCTCCCATAGTAAAGTCACTTGCATCGCACATAATCTCAAAATGAAGCTCCCATATTTTGGTGGTCAGATGATAGGAGTAGAAGTGAGGCTTTGTTTCAGAGTTTCGAATGCCCGTTTACATGCATCGTCGAAAGCAAATTTGACGTCCTTTGCCAAAAGCTTGCAAAAGGGTGCAACAATCTTCAAAAAATCCTTGATGAAGCATCGATAAAATCCTACATGAAAAAGGAAAGAACGAACATCCCTCACACATGAGGGGTAAGGATAGGACAAAATAATACCAGTTTTTGCTTTATCGACCTCTAAACCACATAAAGAAACGACATGCCCTAAAACAATTCCTTGTTCAACCATAAAATGACAATTCTCATAATTTAGAACAAGGTTTGTTTCCATACATCCTTCAGCATTAAAGATAGATTTTCAAGACAATGATCAAATGAATCACCATAAACAGAAAAATCATCCATAAATACCTTGATAATTCATTTAACATAATCTGAAAAGATACTCATCATGCATCGCTGAAAAGTCACAGGAGCATTACATAAACCGAAGGGCATCCTTCTATATGCAAATGTGCCAAAAGGGCATATGAAAGTAGTCTTTTCTTGATCCTTGGGATTGATCACAATCTAATTGTATCCATTATAACCATTAAGGAAGCAATAAAAAGACTTACCTGCTAGTCACTCTAGTATCTGGCCTATAAACGGCAAAGGGAAGTGATCTTTACGTATAGGCATATTAATCTTCCTATAATCTACACACATGCACCATCCAATTTGTACCCTTGGAGGTTTAAGCTCATTATCTTTGTTCTTCACTGCAGTGATCCCTGTCATCATCGGAACTATGTGGATAGGCACCATCCATCGACTATCAGTGATCAAATAAATAAAAACTACATCCAAAAGCTTAAGTAACTCAGATTTTACCACCTCCATCATAGGCAGATTGAGGCAACACTGCATCTCCCTTATTGGATTTGAATTTTCCTCCAATAGTATGTGATGCACACACATCGAAGGACTATTACCTTTAATGTCAGCCAACGTTGATCCTATGACTGTCTTATGTTCACAAAGAACATTCAACAATTGTTCCTCCTGCACACTCATTAGATTCTTTACAATAATAATCGGTTAAGTTTTGTTATCACCAAGGAACATATACTTAAGATTATCAGGCAAAGATTTCTACTCAAGCTCAGGTGCATGCATAACAGATGGCAAAAGTTTCTTATGCGATACATGAAGATCAATGAAAGCCACCTCATAAGGAATAGGAAAAGAACATGTAAAGCAAAAATAGAATCAATGACTTTTGGAAGCAAGCACAATGCACGCATATCATCATCATAATCACCACTATAAGTCACGACATTCTAACAACCAAAACCGTGCCAAAGATTCAAATCTAGACCATTATTGAATTCTAACTCAAAGTGATCATATACAAGCTCATCAATATCATCTAGACAATTAATCGAGTAAACATGATCAAGTGGATATCGGAGAGCATTATTAATATTGAATTCAACCAATCATCTCTTATACGCATGGAAAGTAGATCATGTTCACAATCAATCTTGGTTCTAGTAGTCTTTAAAAAAAGTCTGCTAAACAAAATAGGTGTACTCTTGCGTGAAGTGTCTATATCCATGTGAAGTACATAAAAGTCACAAGGAATCAACAAAGTGCCTATTTTAACCAAAACTTCTTCTACCAAGCTAAGCAGATAAACAAAGGAACGATCCACTAACTGTATAACCACACTCGTCACATGCAAAGGCTCCAGACTCAGGGTGTCATACACATGTTTAGGAATCACACTAATGTATGCGCCTAAATCACACAAAGCTCTCTTAAACGAGGTGTTACCTATTATGCACGGAATAGCAAATGCATCGGGGTCTTTATGCTTGCATGGGATATTTGGTTTCATCAAAGTAGAAATGGCTTTGCCTATATTCATTGTCTCATTACCTTTCAATTGATAGGCGTGGTTGGTCATACAAAGTTCTTCTAAGAACTTCACGTACTTTGGTACTTGGTGAATTGAATCAAGAAGTGGAATATTGATCTCTACCTTCTTGAAAAAATCAAAGATATCCCTCTCTTTCTCCTCTTGCTTAGCCTTCAAACTACTAGAACTAAAAGGAAATGGAGGCATCAGCTCAAAATCAAAATAAACAGGTTTAGAAATTACCATTGGCACCCTGTCACAAGCTTCGGTTAGGCCAAGAATCAGAGGAACTGAATCTAACTTGTTCCTGGAATTTTCAGTCAGCTTCTATCCATAATGTTGTGAAGAATCAGGTTCTGTTCGGCCCTGGAAAGTTTCAGCTTCATTTTGCTTAGCAAGGGACAGAGAAACATAATCTGTTTTAGTGTTAGGAACCATTGCCATAGGCTGTTTAACTTGATCAGAATGTGTCTCAAGCTCCTCTTCCTTGTCCAAGGCAATCCCCTTCTTTTTTTGCTCAACGAGACCTCTTCTGTTGCGAAGCTCAATAACTTGGATAGATTCCTTGGGATGCAAGGCTTGAGAGGGTAGCTTGCCACTATTTTGTGCCTCTAGTCTACTCAAGATTTTGGATACTAACATCTATTTTCTGATGGAAAGACAAGAAGTTTTGCTGCATTGCAACAGTGTTAGTACCATATTTTTTATAAGTTCCTTCAAATCAGAAATTTTAGAATTAGAAGAAGAAGAACAAGGAACCGAATTTTGAGGATTTGGCCTTGAAGCATAGATCTAATGTTACTGGAAACCAGGGGGTATTGGTGCTCTGCCTACATTGTTCATCGGCTATTGTGGGTTTCCATAGTGCAAATTCAGATGGTCGCGCCACCTAAGATTGTATGTCGACAAGAATGGATCATATTTGCACTGTGGATTGGCGTTGAACCCTCCAATGATTGCATGGGCATATTCCATCAAGTTGTCCTCTATTGTAGGACACAAATCTGAAGTATGTCCACTAAGTGAACAAATGCCGCATATCTTAACTTACGGTGCACTGCCACTCATTATAACACACATTAGCAAGTTAGTTCATCAACTTTATTTTCTAATGGAACACTATTTACTTCACTGACGTATTTCGCGTGGAATTTCCCTAGTATGCCAAACTATTTAGAATTTGCTGCCATGTTTGAAATCAAGTAGCGGGCAGCATCAGGCATCTTGTCTACCAAAGCCCCTCCATTTGTAGCATCAATGATACTTGTATGTTGGGGTATCAATCCCTTGTAGAAATATTGAATAAGAAGCTGATCGGGAATTTGGTGATGAGGACATTGTAAGCACAACTTCTCAATCCTTTCCCAATACTCAAAGAATGTCTCACCATGCATTCCATAAATTTCCTTCCGAATATTCGCAGCTCATGAAGCGGGGAAGTATTTCTCCAAGAACATGCGCTTCAAATCGTTCCATTGTGTCATTGACCCAGGGGGGATTGAAAACAACCACTCCTTGATCGAACTCTTCAATGAGAAAGGAAAGGCTTTCAGTTTAACCAAATTCTCATCGACCTTTATGGTTTCATCCTATTGCATACCATGTGAAACTCCTTGAGGTGATCATGTGGGTCTTCTCCTACAAGACCATTAAAACAAGGCAACAAATGTATAAAACCATATTTTAATTCAAAATTAGCTTGCTCTACATTGATACACAGAGGCTGGTTTTCAAGGTTAGGAGTAGCAAGCTCCTTCAACGTTCTCTACAGATTGATTACCATGTTCACGAAATTTATTTGTGAATGATCCGGCTACTGGAAAAGATGTGCAAAACTTGGAAGTTCTTCTTCCTTCACCTTGTATAAAATGTACGGATCAAGGAGGAATGATCACGGAAGGGTGTGATTGATGAAGAATGATTGCTCGTCGTAAAATTTCTCAATTAGTTCATCCAAAAGTTCTTTCTCAGAGCTGCTGGATATGTAACCTACAAAACAAACACAAAAACAATGAAAACAAGCTAGAAAACACATTAGCAAACTGTTAGAAAGATCCCCATCAACGACACCAAAATTTGAAAAGATGTTGTTACTCTCCCAAATTAACCCTACATGAATTACAAAGAGTATATGGGAGTAGGGATCGTTCCCTCAAAGATTTGATAATAGGATGCTAACTATCATCAAACTTGTCAACTAAATTTCAATCAACGAAAGTAGACACAAAACAGAAACGAAGCGAAAATCTAAAATCTAAAATTCAATCTAACCTAACTAATTCAGTATCGAATGCAAGCTACTACTGAACCAGAGAACAGAAATAGCTAACGAAAAATAGAAATCAAAAGATAATCTGACACAAAAGAATCAGATTTGATGCAAGCAAGACTCAATGAATTCAATTAAACTAAACTCAAACCAACGCACGAAAATAAGTAAATGGGGGGGGGGGTTTGATCTTAGAAATTTAGAATTTAAAGAACATAAACTTAAACAAATGCTAAATCACAGTTTGGTAAAAATCAGATTTGAAAGATTAGGATAAAAACAGAATTATAGAAACCTCAATTACAAAGGATTTCGCCAACGAAACCAATTAATTCCTTCATCGGGCTCTAGGAATTATTTGAGTACTGTGTGAGCAGAATCAAGGATCACTGTAACATCTTATTACCTTTGGGAGGTTAGAATAGTAAATATGGGTGATTAATGAGAGCTTAGAAATGCATTTTTCATGCTCATGCACAATATGACATACACATATAAGTGAATAGTGAAATGTTGCACATTTAAATGACTGTACATGCATTCAATGACATTCTGGGTATAATTGTTTATATATGTAAGTATATTGGGAAATGTGGTTTTTATATGTTGAAAATTGATTTAGGGAGTGTATAAATTGATTTAGAATTTTTGGAATTTTTGGAGAAAATTCTGGAAATTGTTGGGCATTTTTTAAACTAGGAAAATTTGCCAAGTGGCAAAATAATTGTGAAACGGCAGTAGAAATTACTGTCAAATGGCAATGGAAATTTTGATAATGACTTTAGGATTTATTGATAAGCGCCATTGAAAATTGGGGAACAATTAGAGTAGGAATTGAAATTGATGGGACTAGTTAAATGAAAGAACCAATCAAATGCTTAGGAATGGACA
>JANZXP010000003.1:22343725-22355816 GCA_027576715.1 Erythroxylum flavicans
CCAGTTTAATCACCAATCTCCATAAAACATCTAGAAGTGATGATACCACTATAAACTCTTTATTTGAGTGAATGTTCCCTGATACATGTTTCAATTAATAATTCCAACATGCAGACATTGGATTATTATAATGCAACATATCGTAGTATTTACTACATGTTACATGATTTTGTATAATTATGGATGATTTGAGGAATAGCAAACCACTAGGAAGGTACACAGATTGGAACCCAGTGATGCAGCACCCATAAAGCTTACCAGTGAAAAATTTCACGAAACTATGAATCAAAATGAGAATTTGCTTTCTCAATTCATACGGTGTAACAACGCCACGTCCTATAGTGTTTGTTTGAAATCAAACTTTAAAAATCAACTTCGTAGTGATTAATGCAAATATAGTTATCTTTGTTTTATATGTGGTTGTTTTGGAATAATGCTATAATGATTGATGGTTATATGTATGGATTATATAAGTATTTACTGCATGTTGAACGAGTTTCTACAATTATGCATGATTTAAGGCATAATAAACCTCTAGGGTGGTATATAAACTAGAAACTAATGACACAGCTCTTATGAGGCTTCTTGATGATAAAATTCAACGAGTTTAGGAGTCATAATGAGAACTTACTTTCTCGATTCACAGATGTAAACATTGTCATGTACCATAGTGCTTTTTTAAAATCAATCTTTATGATGCCATTTAGGAGATTATATTTGTTCTAACATACCATTGTCATAAGATATATACTTGAACATCCTTTGGATGTTTGGATATACACTCTATAGTAGTGGGATGTTACATAATAAACTCCTAACAAGGTATATAGGTTGGAAACCCATGATGCAGCACCCCTGAGGCTTAACGGTGAAAAATTCCATAGCCTAGGTAGTGAGAACTTGCTCTCACAATTCATATGGTGTAACAGTGCAATGTACCATCGTGCTTGTTTAAAATCAATCTTTGGAAATCAACTTGTTAGTGATTAATGCAAATATAGTTGTCTTGGTTTTACATGTGGTTGTTTTGGATTATTGATATAAAGATTGATGGCTAAATGTATGAATTACATAAGTATTTATTGTATGCTGAATGAATATGGACAATTATGGATGATTTAAGGCAAAATAATCCTCTAAGAAGTTACATATGTTGGAAACTCGTGATGCAACTCCAATGAAGCATATCGGTGAAAAAGTTTGCATGCCTAGGAGTCACAACAAGAACTTAATTTCTTGATTCACAGGTGTAAACAATGCTACGAACCACAATGCTTATTTAAAATCAAACTTTACAAATCAACTTGTTGTTGATTAATGAAAATATAATTATCCTGGTTTGGTATGTTGTTTTTTAATACTATTACAATGATTGAATGCTAGATGTATTGATTACATAAGTATTTACTGCATACATGTTGGATGATTTTATATAATTATGGATTATTTTCGGCATAATAAACCGCTATGATGGTAATAGCTCCCAAGAGGCTTATGAGTCAAAAATTCCACAAACTTATGAGTCAGCGCAAGAACTTAGTTGTTTAATTCACAGGTGTAAGGAATGCCAGGTACCATAGTGTTTGTTTAAAATCAAACTTTGGAAATCAAGTTGTTGGTGATTAATACAAACATAGTTATCTTGGTTTTGTATATTGGTATTTTGGAATATTGTTATAATGACCGATAGCTAGATGTATGAATTATATAAGTATTTACTAGATTTTGATTGAGATTGTATAATTATGGATGATTTAAGGCATAATAAACTCTTAGGATGGTATATATTCTTGAAACCCCTGATGCAGCTCCCATGAGGCTTATCGGTGAAAAATTGCATGAGCCTAGGAGACACAGCAAGAACTTGCTTTCTTGATTCACAGATGTGAATGTCACGTATCATAGTGCTTATTTGAAGTCAAACTTTGGAAATCAACTTGTTAGTGATTAAAGCAAATATAGTTATCTTGGTTTTTGTGTTGTTGTTTTGGAATATTGTTAGAATTATTGATGGCTAGATGTATAAATTACATAGGTACTTACTACATATTGAATAAGTTTGTATAATTATGGATGATTTGAGGTATAATAAACCCCTAGGAAGTACATAGGTTCGATACCCATGATACAGCACCCATGAGGCTTATCGGTGAAAAATTCCACGAACCTAGGATAATATATACATCAGCTGGTCGATTTAATTAACCATATTTTGTACACGAGTCTATATTTCCAGATGCTTTATGTTTGAATCTTAAACATACTCGATCATCATATCTCTCAGAGTTGCAACTACCTCTTCACCTTCTTGAAATGGATCTTCATTCGTGAAATCAATTATTGTCTCTTCTTCACTATGGAACGGTTGGAAGCTCAAATTATAATCATAAAATGCAAGTCTCTAATCAAATTCACGTAGATTAGCTATTCTCTTGGTAAGGCATTCCATTAATCGATCTACAATATTTTCTTTTTCATCTAGAAGCTCTTTTTAAATTGTCCCTCTATTTATGAAGCTAACACTAGTCTCTGAATTTGTGTTGGTCATCTTCCATTTCAGCTAGGGTTTCTCATAATTTTCGTCCAGAGTTAGCTCATTAACTAGAGGTTTTTGATGTCGTAAATATCTAGTTAGGGAGTAACCGTCCTATCCATAAGTGTAAAAATTGTCCCATTTTGAATTGTAGTTATTCCCATATATTGCACCATAAGGTTGATAGCATATGTTCAGTCTCCTATATGGTGATGTCTTAGTTTGTGAAGACATATTCTAGCTCCCATAAAAATAATATCCACTCCATACTTCCATTGTGAGCTGTGGATATGTCAACGAATCGTATTTCCTTCAACAAACCAACATAGAAATTCAAATGATAATTAGATTAATAAGCCACATATACAAGAAGATAAAATAAATAAAATAAAATAATTACAAAAGCAAAATTAAAACATAAAATATAAAATATAAAGCAAAATAAAATAAAAATGAATAGAGTAATAACATTCAGGCTTTCCTAATATCAAAGTCCCCAGTAATAGTGCCAAAAACTTGATTGGCCTAAACCATAACAGTCAATATTAAATAACCACAAGTACACTGCATAGCTGTAGCTAATACTGGTAATAACGAGTCAATCCCACAAAGGATGTAATTACTAGCAATTTCTATTTTTTTATTATCTAGCCTACAGATTGATTGTAATTTTAATTAAGAAAACTAAAATTTAACAATTAAAGTAAACAAGCAGCATGAATCAATGCAAAGAATTGATGACATTTAATTAATTACTAATATCAGGTGATTAGTACCTAGGCTTCGAATCCCCCTAAACCCTTAACCGATTGATTATTTGTCATACAATTATATTAATTAAACCATGGAGATTCCTAAGGTTTGTTAGTAGCTAACCTTGAGTCTACTAACAACTAATCCTAAGGTCTCTACCAAATTACTCAGGTTAAAACTTATAGGATTGCATGACCTTTTTATGAATCCCTCTATTAGGTTTGACTATAATCTTAAAGATTTATGTTGTCCTATCTCTAGGGTTGCAATCAAAATTTTCCAATTATCGTAGATTTATTCAAACTATGATTTATCAATTACCGCGTTGAAATTAGATTATGGCCCAATATTTTGGATTATTAGAACATAAATAAAAGCAAATAAATGGAATGCAACAAGCAATCAATCAATTGCATTAACAAAATAATCAACACATCTTAAAGTATCCAAATATGGTTAATCTAAACTAGATACTAGTGAAACAATTAGTTACACATTGCTGAATACGAAGTCAGATACACATATTTAGAAACTTGAATCAAAAACAATGAAATCATAATTCTAAATCTACCTGATTATTTTCTATCAAGTATTTTGATGATGTAGATGTTTGATCTTGTATTCTGATCAATCTGTTAATAAAATCTTCATGTCTCCTACTCATTTAGCTCAAAAACTCCTACGGAATTGTCTTTGGAACTCTGAGAATGATGCAAGCCACCTCCATCTTCAATTAGCTTCAAAACTTCAAGTTTATTTCTAAAAAAACCTAGAATTTTGTGTTACACACACTCATGTGCACACCCGTGCACATGAATATGCATAATCAAGGTACGTTGGATATGAAGAAAGTGAACGACCGTATATTTCTTCTAGATTGCTATTTTTCAGTTTTAACTGCATTTTCACCCGATTTCTTCTCCTTTAAGTCCATCGAGGCAATTATAACTTGTAAACACACTTGAAGCATATTAAGTACCAAATATATAATAAAATTATCAAATATCAAGCAAAATACATCAAATATAGGTGTCAAAATATAGTCAAATATTCATCTATTAGGATAATTCTATACAGCTCCTTGAATCTATCCATACGTCATAGAGGGAATCTCTATCATACTCCTAAAAGGTTATGATCTCCTTGACAATCCAGGTCATCTTTGTCAATGGAAAGTATTTAATTAGGAAAGCTTGCACTAACTAGCACTGGTAGTTACATGCTCTAGAGTAAGAGAATTTAGCCATGCCTTTGTGTGATCTTTCAATGTGAAGGGAAAGAGCCTAATCATTACTGCCTTCTTAGATAATCCATTATACCTAAATGTATTGAAAATTTCCCAAAAAATTAGAAAGATGAGCATTTGGATCCTTATGTGGTAATCCATATAATTGAGCACCAGTTTGAAAAATATTCAATGAAGCAGGTTTGATTTCAAACCTGTTCGTATTAACGAACGGCCTAGCAATCCCTTGTCAGTTCGAATTTAACATGGGCCATATAAAATCTATTATTGTTCTTTGTTCACCACCTTGATATCTTTAATTCACCATTATCTTTCCAATTTGTCTTTGACACCTTGCTTTTATCAATTCCTATTTAAATTTATTGATGTCAAGTTCACTTAATTTGCTCACAGAACTTCTCATTTGTATACACCTGTTACACATAAGAAAATAATATCAAATAAAAATAAAAAGAAAACTCAAATCAAAACAATTCAAATCATACTTGATGATAGGCATAATCCTTGATAAAGGAGCCAAAAACTTAATAACTACTTCATGTTTAGCTCAAAGTTTAAAATTAATTGAAGTTACTATATTACAAGTATAAGGATCTTATAAAATTGTATAACAAGGTATCATTCCCTCGAGGATTGGTTAGCCACCTTATAATTTAAATTGAATATTGTTTGAGTAAAAAATAATAATAAGAGATTGAAATTGCAAAAATTTACAATTTAAAGGCATGCAAACACACATCAAAATGTCACAAAAATAAGAATAGAATTTTGGTTTAGAGAATCAAATTATAAAGGTTAAGGTCATTCTCTCCATATCATCTACTCCCTCACTTTGGTAATGTAATCATGCTTAGTCCTTGGCTTTCTATTGTATTAAACCTTTCTCTCTCAATAATCAAACCAATTAAGCCCAAAATAATGATTAAATTTTATCATGTGATCTCTCAACCTATACACTTTACTTAACCATTAAATGGATATAAAGTAACCTATTGGACAGCTATCAAAATATCCAAGATCTCTCTCTAAATATCATATTAGCTTGATATATGAAGTATTCTCAAGGTTTCCCACTCTTATGGTACATCCAAACTAATTTCCCAACTCCATTTCTTAATGTAAGCAGGGTATATAAAGTCTACACATCACAAGCATTAAAGCAAAGCATACATTAAACCAAAGTGAGTTCTTACATAGTTATAGTAAGAATAACCCTAAATTATCCTTAGAAATCCATTAAAATCATCAAAAACATGCTAAAACAACTCCATAAATCTTCTATATACAATAACTAATCAAAAGCAAATGAGGAAAGAGATATTAAAAGGCTTATGAGTTGAAGAACAAAGCTGAAACTTGGTGTGTCAGCTTTAAGATCTCTTGACATCATATTATTCTCCTTGAACATCCACCCAAAAATGTGTCTATCTTCTTGATTTTTATGTGTTGCATGACTATCTCTATTTTCTAGGGTTTAAAATGAGATTTTTAGACTCCATTTCGTGCTTAAATCGACTCAAGATACAAGTGGAGCAATATGGATTTGGCAGTTGGAAAGCTGGAAAATTCCAGCTTCTACCTAAGTTAAGATCATGAACAAAAAGTCATTTAAGGCCCTAAAATATACCTTAAATGAAATGTTACATATTTATGAAAGTACATGTATGATAAGAGTTAAAATTGTGCTATGATTTGAAAGTGAAATGTATGTCAATTGAATTTTGGTATTAATGGACCATAAATAGTGAATTGGAATTAATTGAAGCCATTAGAGGATTCAGGTATTTAAATGTACATTTGGACTAGGAAAAATGGTCAAGAGACAAGTTAAGTTGGTACATGTAGAATGACTAAGCCTATGAGTTATTGACATTTGGCATAGCTAATGTATTGACATTTGGCACCATTGGTTGAGTGAAAAGTGGACCAATCTTTGATTAACATGTGGCCTAATCATTTAATGACACATAGCAGCATTCATTAAGTAACACATGGCCTAACAGATGTGTTACTTATGGTAGCTTAAAATGGGGGATATGTGTGTCCAATGCTTTGATGACATGTGCCCCTCTAAGATTAGGACACCTAGCAACTTAGGTGTCTCATTAGAAATTTCTGCAGCCTATATTGAAACATCACCACCGAAACCCTTCAACCTCTCGTAAATCTGAATTTTGCTTTAATTTCACTTAGAATTCTTACAAGATATTTCATCAGGGAAGTGGAGTACGTGATCTTCTATGCTGTTGTCTTCTTGGTCACCTTGATTTTGGAATTGTGTTTTCTTGCTTGGAAGGCTAGATTGGCTTGTTCTTTGGAGTTGGAATTTGAAATTAAACATATAAGGGAATTATAAACTTGATAGTATGTATTAATACAAGTGTTATGAGATTTGAATTGGCATGAATATCTTAAGATGACGAGAATTGAATGATGGAAAAAATCATGGATATATAATAATTCTAGTTTGACTATTGAACAGACTTTAGTAGTTCAACCATATCTTGACCTGTAGACATAAAAATAAGATTCTTTTCAATTCATATGAAACTATATACATTTATCTATAACTTTCATGAAGGAATCAAATTTTATTTCTGCCATAAAGGGTTTTCAAATTTAGCTTGAAATTGCATTCTGGTTGTTGTCCACAGTTAAGAAAAGTCTGTAGTATTTTGGGTATAACTTTTGTAATAATTAACCAAATCGAATTAAATTTACTTCATTTGAAACTTAATACATAGAGGAACATTTATTTATAAGAACATGTTGTCCAAAACATCATTTTTAGGTCAGAATAGCCATATAAAACTTATCCAAAAACATGTCCTCTGAAAACAATTATTTGATGGTGGCATAATCCCGAGCATACCTTCAGTATTTGAAAACATATTCCCGAGCATACCTTTAGTATTTGAAAACATACTCTACGAGGGTGGCATGCTAGGACAACCAATCAAAGATACTCATTGCAACATTTTTCAAACATCACATGCATATTTTAGAAAACCAATAATCATTTATGGCCTATTTTATTCATAACAACTACAATCGCAGATGTCACAATCAATAAGAACATCACCATAAGTTCCAATAATCATCTAGACCCATTACAAATACAAAGCGTGTTTAGTCAAAACTGTTAATTCATTCATACAATGAACAACACTTACAGAATACAATGTTTAATACTAAAATAACAGAATACATATGCAGATGCTAACTGATCTCGACCTCTATCTCTTATCTAAATGCAGTGGTTATACTCCTATTGGTCTAACTAAGTATCCCCTAAATGAAAGACAACATTGTAATTTTGGTCAGTTTTGTGAACTCAATGAGCGGACCATCCTCTATGGCTAACTTATATCACATAACACAAATAGTTCACAGTTGTCATTCCATTCACAGATAAGAATTAACACTTACAACACACCACTTCATTAATTCCTTATGTAGAATTGAATAAAACTTTATTCATTTATTTTACATTTCACATTCAGAGCAGTCAAACAGTTCATTTCGATCATTTAAAACATACATATCAATTATATACGCAATGCTTATGAGACTCACTTTTAATTGTTATTGTTGTGATCGAGTGCCTGTAACTGTCCTATATCCATTGTGGATACCGAGCTCATCGGTAACTATCCCACATTCGTTAGGAATACCGGGCTCATTATACATAGTGAGATAGAGACTCTTAATCACATTTTGAACTTTAAGCTCTTTTTTGGTGGTTACTTCGATCACAACAACCTTTATCTATTCATGCATTTATGTAGTGGAATGCATCACATTCACATAGATTCAATCAATCACTTATGTTCAATTTTCACATTCACACCCACATTATTCATCGGATCAATATCAGGCATTCAACAACTAAGTTGAGAACACTTATTTCTTTCTCATTCACATTCAATGAAACACTTCCAATATATTCACATTTATTAAACTCCTCCGACTTTATAAATTCGAAATGGTCTCAATCACACTCACATTAGTAGTAATTCAATACAGAAATTTAAAACAGAACAAACAATTAAAGTGAGACCATCTAGTCGACTCATAGTACACTCCAGATTAGCATTTTCTTCCATAATCTCAAAACGTCTGAACGTTGATGTTGAATCCTGTGTATCAACTTCATGCAACACATATTGTACACATACTACTAACTGTAAAATCACATACACATTCAATTATACACATATGTATATGTGTAATGTAAAATGCATGCTCAATTTGACTGTTCCGGGTATGTTTCTTTAATCAAATCTCAAGATCATTCATACTTCATAACTTATATGTGTCAAATTTGAATTTAGGTTTACACCTCCTTTTTAAGATTATTCTAAGTCCATCATTCAATCATATATCCATCGCACACATGCTCTCCAATCCTTTTTCTAGCGTTATAAGATCAAAAAATATTCAATTTATCATTCACCTTTACTTAATACTAATACACGTCATTCATCTTCTTTGAATCACATTAGCCTTCAAAAACTCACTTTCATTCTTATAACATCTTAAAATTCTAGATTTGAACACTTGATGTATAACAATTCATTCTAAATATATCATATATTTAATCACTTATTTAAGCACCATGCTAGGTTTACTTTAAGCTTCATTCAAGCCTAAATGCATCATAGTAAAGTACCTAACCATTTGTTATTTCAAACCACTCATAAAAGAAGCATAATTCACGTTATGACCATTCCCAAGATCGTGGACAACTTCCTATGATCTTAGGTTTCAATAATAGAAACTTTTAGCCTTCTATAGGCATTCCCACAATTGTGGACCTATTCCCATGATCATAGGATGCTTCCATCCAAAAATTCCCAGCAGTTTTCTTCTATTTTCCAACTCTTTCAACTCCTACAAATTACATCTATCTTATTTTATGCTTAGTCTATCATTTCTAACTTATTTACTCATCATTTTCTCTTCATTCTTACCTCTATTTCAACTCAATATCATTCATAAACAAATCATATTCCATGTTTGATCATAACACTAAAACAGAACATTCATACATATACACATTTATCATAAATTTCTGTACATGTTCAACTTCATTATCAACTTGATTTCATTTCCAATTTATCACCCTAATTCATCTGATTTCAAGACACCACAAAACTCATTTTCTTTATCTTTAAACTCATTTTAGTTCATCTTCAAAACAACCAAAGAGATGCATATTATTATATAAAGAAAACAGAACATAAAAACATTTATTCATCTAACAAATTTTCTGCACTTTTTTCTACACCATTATAACGATCTTCTATCTCCAAATCATCTCTACCACATCTTATGAGTCATTAATCATCACATATACAAAAACAAGACATTAACATGCTCATTTCCTCACTCACAGTTCAACACATATACATCACCATTTCATGATCATTTAACCCTTAACTATCATCACACATGTTTCATTCAACAAATAATGAAGAATAATGCTTTACACTTACTTATTTAGCTTCAATGTCTTCAAATCACTCTTAACCCTAGCTTCTCAACATCATACGACCATCATCAATGAAAGTTGGTAGGGTTAGGTCTTTAGTGACAAATATGAAGAGAACAACAAAAATTAGAGTAGCAATAAAAAGGGCGAAAGCAAGATTCCATGTTGATAGGGTAGGATTGAGTGTCGTGATATTTGTGAAGAAGAAATGGAGAACATGAAGAAGGGAGTTTAACAAAGAGATGAGAGCAATGAATAAAGTGAAAGACAACATAAAAAAATGAAGACGATCTTTCATTATTGAAAAATATCATGGGTTAAGACATGGTATGGCAAGTGACACTTGTCACTTGCCACATGTCCATTTTCTATGGGTCTCACTTAGTTCTCTTTATTAACTAATCCATTTATCTCCAATTTCAAATCCAATTTTCTCTCAATTTTTAATGACACCTGTCATTAAATCCTAATATCTCTTACCGATAATTTATACTATCATTTGATACCTATGTCTACTATCATTTATCAATTGTTTTATCACTTGGCATTTTTCGTAGTCCAAAATTACTTATAAATATCATAAACTTCCCAAATCTTTACCAACATTTCTCAATCAATAATTTTGTTCATCAAATCAATTACCAAGATAATTTATTCACTATTGACATCATATTCACATTGAAATCATTTATACATGAAAAATGTCAAATGAGTGCATGAACAATCATTATAATGTATGCAATTATCAATAATTACGTGTGTGAATGCTTATACTATTGATATGCATGTAAATGCAATGCACCTCACATATTCTCTATGCTTTTTCTCATGTATCTTAGTTTAGGATCCTTTGTCCTCACCCTTAGTAGGGAAACGGGATGTTACAGTCGAGCCAAAGAAACTAAACAAAGATGCTTTTTAGGAGGAAACCTAAGGGAAGTAAACTTGTTTTTCCTTGCTCTTTCGCACTAGTTAGGATATGCATGAGTGTTTCTATGTTGATTTGTTTCTTAGTTTTTAAAGTTTTAATTAAAATGAGCTAAGAAGAACAAGTGATAGATCGGATTGGTTGACGACAAAATAGCAAGGAGTCAAAGTTGCAGTAAGGAGTCAGTAAAAATTTCGATCTTGTTCTTATTTTATTTATTTATTTTCCTTATACCGTATTATGTATGGATTAAAGCATGTTGATTTGGTGTTTACACTTCCACTATGTTGTGATTTCAGAAAAAGTTTTTAAAATCTACCGTTTAGCCAAACCAAGCATGTTTTTGTTTTCGATCCAACAATTGGTATTAGAACCAATTTTATTATGCATGATTCAGTTCCTATATGTGGCATGGGTTGGCAATTATATTAAATTATCAATGCTGCAATTTTTTTAATGTGATAAAATATATGTTGTGTATGTTTTGGTTTGCTCTTTTGGTTATCCATAGAAAATCGATTTACCTGTAAGTTTTCTTCGATTGGTTTGTAACAAGAAGGGTGGCTTATCATCGCCATGTTTCCTCCTTGTCATAATTTTCTGTTTTCATTTTTTGTCTATACAAATTTCTGTAATTTTGAAGATGGAGTAGTCAAGGATCAAAGAAAAGAATAGGCAACTATTTTTTGTTTTTTTAATGGCAGATTTTTTTAATTAAATCCTGTTAATTCTTGCATTTTTTCAAATGTTGGAATTTTGTTTTAATGTTTACAAATTAAGTTTTAATTTTTAGAAATAAAATGCCATTAACTTGTTTTTAACGAACTGGCCAGGTCGTGCGAGCGAAGAGTTCGAAGCAGAAGATCCAAGTCCAAGAAGAAATTTTGAGCCAAAAGGCCTTGTAATTTTTTTTATTTTCTAGGATGAACAACCAAAAATAGCTATTTAATTCATGAGATGAAAGGATAAATGGATGCAAATAATATGCGATATTATGTGAATGTATGCCATTTAGAAAAATTGCCAACCCTAGGTTTTTCCATGCATTCATTATGTATAAGATATATAATGAAACAATATAGGATGGTTAATAAATTGCATCTAGACAAGATGGGATTAATTAAAACTTAAAGACTG
>JANZXP010000003.1:22355916-22374883 GCA_027576715.1 Erythroxylum flavicans
ATTAAAATTAAAGCCTAATCACAACAAAATAATAAAATTAATCCCAAACATATTGAAGAAGAAATCGGGGTCCAACATCAACACCTTCATCTCTTTGATCTGCCATTATCTTTTTTATTTCATCTTAATGCCTTGCTTTTCTCAATTCCCTTTCAAGTTTGGTGATGTCAAGTTCACTTAATCTACTCGCACTTCTGAAACTTCTTGTGTGCATATACCTGTTACACACAAGAAAAGAGTATCAAATAAAAATAAAAATAAAGCTCAAATCAAAAAATTCATATCAAACTTGATGCTAGGCGCAATCCTTGATAACAATACCAAAAACTTGATAGCTATTTCGTGTTTAGCTCAAAGTTTTAAAATTAATTAACTTTGTTATACCAAAAGTATATAACTCGTATAAAATAGCATAGCAAGGTATCATTCCCTCGATGATTGGTTAGTCACCTAGTAATTCAAATTTGACTTTTTTTATAGTAAACACACCTCAAAATGTCATAAAAATAAGAACACAATTTGTTTATAGAATCAAATTATAAACATTGGGGTCATTTTCTTCATACCATGTAATCCATCACTTTGTTAATGTAATCATGCTTAGTTCTAGTCATTTTAATGTATTGGCCCTTTCTCTCTCTCAATACTCAAACTAATAAAGCCCAAAATAATGATTAAAGTTCATTATGTCATCTCTCGACCTATACACTTTACTTAACCATTAAATGGATATGAAGTAACCTATTGGACAACCATCAAAACATCCAAGATCTCTCTCTAAATGTCATGTTAGCTTGATGTGTGAAGTGTTATCAAAGCTGCCTACTCTTATGGTACATCCAAATTGTATAACTCCATTTCTCAATGTAAGCAAGGCATATAAAGTCTACACATTATAAGCATTAAAGCAAACCATACATTAAACAAAAGTGAGTTCTTACATAGTTATGGTAAGAATAACCCTAAAATCTACATAGAAATCCATTACAATCATCAACAACATCCTTAAAACAAGTCCGTGCATCTTCTCCATACAATAACTAAACAAAAACAAATGAGAGAAGAGAGAATAGAAGGCTTATAAGTTGAAGAACCAAGCTGGAACTTGGTGTGCATCTTTGAGATATCTTGAAATCACTTGATTCTCCTTGAAAATCCACCTAAAAATGTGTATGTGTTCCTCCTTTTTATGTGCTACACAACCCTCTGCCTTTTTAGGGTTTAAAATGAGGCTTTTATACCCTTTTTGGGTGCTTAAACCGATCTAGTATGCATGTGGTGCAAGTTGGAATTGCCGGCTGGAAAATTGGAAAATTCTTGCTTCTTCCTAAAAAATTCCAGCTTTCTCCTTTGATACCTACAACAAGTCTACATGCAAGTAAGTTAATAATCAACACCAATAAGGTATATATCCTACTCAAACATTGACATACAACTATGCAAGATGTATGTACATCAAAACATGTGAAAAGCATGCAAAAGCTAAGCTTAAAAACCTTCATTTATAACCTAACATGCAATTTATCATATACAATTACATACCCTTGCAAGTTATATGAAAATAACATGAAACCTAGGCTAACCATCCTAGTATGTATACTAAACATACATATTATCACATAAAATGAATTAGACAATCATATAAAAAATATCACTTATCAGTGTTCTTGTTCACATGTTTCTAAATATCTATAAATAGCTTATTTAAGCAAATGTTTTCAATATAGAGAAGTAAGTATTGTAATTTTGTGGTACATTTTTTTTCTTCTACTAAACAAATTTATTTCCTTAAATTTTCATATGAAATGCTTTAAATAAGGTAAATTTAATAAGACTGGATTGAATTGTCGGAATTTGATGGTCTTGTAAAGACTAGGAATGACAAATAAGTCTAGGCTTGATCTAGTCTGGCCTGAAGTCACCACATTTAACTTGAGTTGGTTGAGCTTCAAGTTAAGCTCAAACTTTTTTTCACTTTTAAGTTTCAAATTAGGCTCGGGTTCAAAATTCACCATACAGTTCAATTTGAAGCCTCACATGTATATTAATTACCCAGGGTTACTTACTTTAATTACTTCGGGATTCTTCTCTTTCTTTTTGATTTTTCTGTTGCTTGCTTCATGATTCTCCTTTTCTCCTCAATTTGATACTCGAGAAGGAGGCAGGCAATTGAAGAAGCAAGCAATTGGTTAATCCAATATAGGATGAATCGAACGATGACGGTGGGACCACCAAAAAAGAGGCCCAGAGTAACTATTGGATTGAGATGACCACCAAAAAAAGTGGCTAACTGTTACCATCACCACCATAACAAGTGCACGTGCAATAGGCACAACAAGCAACGACACTAAACTACTTCCCTCTAGTTTATCTGTTCATCATGATATTACACAATAGTATATAAATCAATCATCGTACATGGAGCTAGCTGATCAATTCGTTATTCACAATTACACCTGTGCTTTTTATTAAAGTTTACTTTGAGATTGGTAGAGCAGTGAAAATGGAGGTCGAGAGGTAATCGGAGAGAACAGAGTAAGAGATCATTGGCGTTTAGGATTCGGGCCCAAACAATATGGGCCAAGCTTGATCAAATGTATTTTAGTAGCAACTTGAAATTTTCAGTCAAGTTGAATTGCAAGCTGGCGTTCAGGAATCGAGTCCGGACCATATGGGCCAAGCTTGGAAAAATGTATTACCAACTTGAAATTTTTAGTGCGAACTTAGTCTTTATAACAAGAACCATAATTATAAGAATACTTTGCAATAAGTATGAGTTGGCATACTCCTTATGCGCAGTTTTGATAACATATATAGGGATTTGATCTGTAATGCAATTAATACAGATTGCAACTTGAATATATTTTTTAATTTTTATTTATTATATAATTTTAATGTATTTAATTAAGGATATTTTGTATCAATTTGACCTTGCAATTTCCCGTAAATATAAATACTTATATCACAAGACCGTTGTGCTTTTATAATTTTCGTCGATTTCCAGAAAGAAACTAAAAGAAAAGGAGAGAAAAGTAAAGAGCAAGTGCAACTGTCATTTTGTAACCGTAACTAATAGCCACGCCTCTCTCCTCTTCGCATCTCTCGCCAATCAATCAATGTGTCTTAGATCTGACTTCTCTAATGCCAATGCTCATTGCTTCATTCTTTATGTGTCTGTAGTTGATACGAGATCTGTTTGTTTTTTTATGAATTGATTTTTGTTGATTAGAAGAAATGTGGATGTTGATGATTATGGAGGGAGGAGGGTGAGGGAAGAGAGAAGGATTGAAGAGGAGGAGTTGAAGAAGAAGAATAATGGCAGGGGCGAGCAAGGCAGGTAAAAGGGATGCAGCGGCGTGGATGTTCAATGTAGTGACTTCGGTGGGCATTATCATCGTCAATAAGGCCCTTATGGCTACCTATGGCTTTAGTTTTGGTCTGTTTCCCCATTCTTTTTGTTCTTCTTTTCTTTGAGTGTTTGAGTGACTCAAATGATGCTGATGATTTTATCTAATATTGTTCCTTAACTTCAAAACGACTGGGGCTCTTTTTCGTTCATTTGATATTGAACGCGCTTTCTGGCAGCTACAACCTTAACTGGTTTGCATTTCCTTACCACAACCTTGATGACTGCTGTTCTGAGGTTGTTGGGATATATCCAACCCTCTCATCTTCCCATCCCGGAGCTTGTTAAATTTGTGCTCTTTGCCAACTTCTCAATCGTTGGAATGAATGTCAGTCTGATGTTTAACTCTGTTGGATTTTATCAGGTAAAATTGTCTTTCTCTTCATTTGGTTAATGTAAATAGGTGTTTTGCCCAGATGGTCATAAACTGTACAACTAAACTTGTCAGATTGCCAAACTCAGTATGATTCCTGTGTCCTGCCTCTTGGAACTGTTGTTTGACAATATTCGCTACTCAAGAGACACAAAACTGAGTATAGGATTGGTTCTCTTGGGTGTTGGTGTTTGCACTGTCACTGATGTGAGCATTAATGTTAGAGGTTTGATCGCAGCCTTGATTGCGGTTTGGAGCACTTCTCTACAACAATATGTAAGTTGTGCGCTCCGCCCCATCAATTTATTGGGATTCTAATCCTCCGGTCTTATTTTTATCAAATCTTGTATTGCCGCAGTATGTACATTACCTTCAACGGAAGTATTCGCTGAGTTCTTTCAACCTATTGGGTCATACTGCTCCAGCCCAGGCTGCAACACTGCTACTATTAGGCCCCTTTCTGGATTACTGGTTGACAAGTAACAGAATTGATGCCTATAACTATAATTGGGCCTCCCTTGTGAGTTTAATGTTATTGAGAATATTGTTTTTACCTTCTCCTGTCCGTGTTATACTTCCACTGATTTTTCTACACTACACCTTGTTGTCTGCAGATATTTATAATGCTATCATGTACAATTGCCGTGGGGACCAACCTCAGCCAATTCATATGCATTGGCAGATTCACAGCAGTCTCATTTCAGGTACTTGGTCACATGAAGACGATCCTCGTGTTGGTAATGGGGTTCTTGTTCTTTGGCAAGGAAGGTCTTAGTCTACAAGTGGTTCTGGGCATGATCATAGCTGTAGTTGGAATGATTTGGTACGGCAATGCCTCATCTAAGCCTGGAGGAAAAGAGCGTCGCAGCCTTTCATTACCCACAAGCCGACAACAGAACCATGCTAGTTTATCCGAATCAAGTGAGCATGATGCCAAAATCTAAGCAGTTATCTAGGATATGCTATCAGGTTTCTAATTTTTGTCCTTTGATTTTGGTTCAGTCCATCATCGTAATCTAGGCTTTAGCTCCCTTAAAATATGTTCTTCTGTTTCATGAATATAGCTTATAGTGAGTTATTAATTTATTTATCCACTTGTCTTGTCGACCAAGGTTTCCTTTAGCGGGGAACCTGGTTGTATTTTAAAAAAAAAAGTTAAATAAAGAATTCATTAATAGCCATGAACCTGGTTGTATTACTAGTTAAATGCAACGACCTAAAAAATTCCTATGTGTATACATAGTGCTATACTCGAAATATATGATATACGATTAATGTAAATGAATTAGCTCTTTTAATTCATGTTAATTTATATTGGAAATCTGCTTTTCACGTGTGGATTACGACTCAATCTGCCCACACAAATTAATGTAAAACTTCAGTTTGTTATAGTCATTATTCCTGATTCTGCTTGTTCATATTGCTCGATTGAATCGATTCTAGGTTGTCAAAGTGTCGGTCGAATTTTTATTTAATCTTTATATTTTTTGAATCTGATTGAACTAGACCTAACCCTGTATTGTTAACAAACTACTTTTACGGTAGCTTTGGGGTTTTGGTCTGTGGATGGTTGGGTTTAAAAGTAAGGTCTGCATCTTTTAAAAAGGGAACCGTTTGATTCAAATTCACATTTTTATTGTAATTTTGGTTTTTATATTCAGAATTCTTTTGGTTTTTCTTTTTAAGAAAATAATGTTTTATTTAATAATAAATACTCTAAATAATAGTTAAGATAAATTAATTGGATGGATAAATTTAATATCATAAATACTTATTTTGAATATTTAAACAAATAAATATTTTCAGTTAATTTTTATATAATTCATAATTATTAATTTAACATAATATCCTTTTATTAAAATCAATAAATTTTAAGTTTCTTAAAATAATTTTTTATAAATACATGTTGATCTGTTAAATGCAAATTTATTTTACAAATAATTGAATTTTGAATTTGATATTTTAAAAATTATATTTATATGAAAATATTTTAAATATTCACTTATTTTATATTTTAAAAATATATAAAATATTATAAATTCAAAAAATTAAAAATATATTATCTAATAACTAGATTATAATAGTCATAGTTTTACTAATTTTTATTATTAAATAATTAAAATAATACATAAATAAATAATTATATTAATTTGTGAAAAAAATGAAAACGAAAATAGCAAAATGACTTTTCATAACATAATTTTCATAAAAGATGGAAGTAGGAAGAAATGAAAAACCAAAGAGGATACGGAGAACATTCACGAACAAATAAGCACTGTGGTTGAAACGGACCCTTGTACATTACCTGAGGAGAGAAAATTTCAGATATATTTAACTTAAATCCAACATATTCTTAAGCCAAAGGAGAAATTCAAATTGGAATTCAAGCATATGTTTGATAATGGCTCTTCTACATGATTTTGGCATAATAAATTAGAGCAATATTAGTCTTCTAAACAGGATTAATGAGCTCAATTTTCTTAAGAAGTCCAATGTAATGTTGCCTCAGCGAAAGAAGTCTTCGGTATTAACCAAAACTTTCTTAATCAACTAGAGAGGTATGCACTTAGGCTTTACCTCCTAACTTCAATCTTATCTCTAATTCACGACTTAATATAACGGAGAAGACATTTCTTAAGAATTTTCACAAATGGTCTATGCAAGTAACTTTTAAGAAACCAAGCTCCAAAAGTGAACTGGCACATAAATGTGCGATTCAAACAAGCAAGTCCAAAAATCTCTTTAATCATATGACTTGTTATAAAATGGAGGCTTAACGCCATTCAAAACTTGCCAAATTGTTGCATTTTATGCAAATGATAGCTTGAGTTTATTAACAACCTCTTTTCCCAATATAGCTTCTCCTCATAAATATGGGAAAAAACACATCAGATTTGTAACCTCTCATCTCCTCGAATACACTGGCAATGAATTATCAATTAGATAGATCAAAGATATAATTGATATTTGTATAAAATGCTTTGTTTTAACCTCAATTTTAATCTTGAAAGTACTTTTATTTTGCATTCCTTTAGCTTAATTGTGTAGTCTTTGTGCAAGAATGAAGTTTAAAATGTTGTGGAAGAAAAATTGGAAAATGGGTGTAAGTGTTGTACAACTTTTATCGTCGGTGTTGTAGCACCAATATGAAACTATAGCTTTGAAAATTGAGAGCAAGCTGGAACTTTAATGTTATAACACCGATTTGAATTTATAACATCATTGGAGAAAAAAATGACAAATCAAATCTCGACGCTATAATGGAGAGCAAATTCAACCTTGATGCTTTCAAGGTTGTTATAACACCAAGGTTGAATTTGCTCTTCCTTATATTATAAAAGAACAATTTCCAAATTTTGCCGGTTGTTAAGAGAAAGAAAACACCATTTTACCTAATTAGAAGGAAAAAACATGGAATATTAACCTCTAAAAAAAGGTCGAGAAGCAATGCCAAAAAAGGGAAAGAAAAGAGGGAAAGGCCAAGGAGACTTGGAGAGGTCTGGGCAATCAACCAGAAGGCTTGAATAGTTGACCTTTGGAGTTTTCTTGTCTATTTTCTCCTTACATCCTTGTATTTTGTTAGATTGATTTGGGTTGAATGTTGGATTTTAAGTTAGTAATCACGATTAGTGGCCAAATTTCTTCCGTTCTTCTAGGGGATTAGAGATTTGATGTTTTACTAAGTTAAATCTATGGTTGTTTTTCATTTTCTATTTGATTTCTCTTTGTGCTTAAATAGAAGTCCTTGGCCATGGATTTGATTGCTTGTGAGACCTTTGGGAGAAGGGTGATTTTGCTAGAAGATATGAGAGAAATCATCTGGAATTTTTTGATATGATGGGAGACATAAGATTTCTATGATGTTAGATTTAGATTTATGCTTAATGCCCCTTTAAAAAAGTACTTGAGTAAGGGATTACTGAGCTCTTCTAAAATGAAATGATTGGCTCACCTTTGAGAGAAGGTGATTAATCACTAGTGGGCAAAAACCTACAAAGAAAATTTAAGGCTATCCATAGAGTAAATTAGTGATAGTGATAGGTTGCATAATGTTTTAGTGGGTAGTTTAGTATGTGTTTAGTTGTTAAATTTAATAATTAGTGCATGTTTAGGTTAGGATTGTGTTAGTTAGTTAGACATTTGTGTTTAGAGTGTTTTTTGCGTTAGACACTATTGGGCTTTAATTTTATGTGTTTGAGGTGCCTTGATGTATTTGTTAGTGTTTTAGGTCAAATATAGAAAAATAGAGGAGATTCTGAGGAAGCTCGAAGCAAAACCGAGGGCCATGATAGTAACAGAAGCCTGGTGGAGGTGCCACGATGTGGCCTGTGCGACAGAAGACATACACAACCTTTTGAACTTAAGTTTTCGAGGAAATTTTTGAACTTTTTGAGCATGAGAAAACCCTAGGGTTTATCTTAAATGGAAAATACTATATAAAGAAAGAGAAATGACTTAGAAAGAACTTTCAACCTCTGCCACTTTGAGAATGATCCAAGGAGAGAAGAAGATGAAGAGAGAAGGAGGAGAAAGGAAGAAGGAGAAGAAGGGTTGCTGTGCTGCCATCTTCCCGATCGATTCTGACCCTTACAAATGACTTTCATTTCATCTTTATTGCTCTTTCTTTTGAATGTATAAGATGGATTTGAGTTTCATGTTGATGTTTTAACTTCTTTAAGGATTTGTTCTTGAATTAATGTTAATGTAATTTCTTTTGATGTTAATACATTTAGTGTTGTGATTATTTGTTGTATTTGCATGCTTTGGTAATAAATCGAGAGAGTGAACCAATATCAAAATGATTAGATTGGTAATGAAAGTTAAACAATCTAATAGATCTTACAAATAATCAAATCGGGAATATAGACGAAGAGAGATCTCATGTGAGGACTCGGTTGTCAATTAGAGAGCTTAAGATCTGATTAGAATTGTGAATTTTTTATTAATTGAGAGATTGCAAATTTCATAATTCAATTAAGGGTTATGATTTAGGGTTTAATGATTATAACTCGAGAGAGAGTAATCCACCCTTTAAAAGTCCAGGATCGATACCGTATTAACTCAAAAGTAATCATATTAGCACTTGATGATATGATAAATCCCCCTTCTCATATTCGACTAATCTTTCTTGTGTGATTTCCATTGTTAATTTGGCGGTGCTCATTTTGACTCTTTGTGTGTTAATTTTACATTTCAATTCCAATCAATCATCTTCATGTATTTACTTTTCTGTGCAGTTTTTATTTTCTTTTTAATAATTCTTTAGGCCTTAGATAAATTAGAATTATATTAGTTCAACAACTCCTCGAGGGATCGAAACCTCATATACTACACCCACAACCTTTGCGATTGCAATATTTTGAGAATTTTAAATAGATTAAAACTTACCTTAACAATTAGTTAGGCATTGAAATTTAGCTACATGACTCAACCCCTAGGAGAACCAGTATCCTAAATTAAATTCATCTTTAATATAATTTTGCATTTTTTAGTTAGTTAGTTAATCACCTCAATTTAATTAGTGACTAGTGAACTAGATTCCATTACTTAGTCATTTTATTTCTATTTTATTAAGAAAAATACTAATTAAATTCATTTGTCTAGTTGTATCAAAGCTAGCTTGGTACATTTTTCATCCAATCCCTAATGGATATGACCTAATCTCATCAATTTTTATTACTTGAACGACATCATTATACTTATTATTTGTGAAGAACAAGTTTTTGGCACTATTTTTGCAAATTATGTGTTGATATTGCTACTTATCCATATATTTTTATGGTCTTTTTAGTTTTTAAAGTTATTCATTTGAAATTTTTATTTATTCTTATGTTTTCTTTATTTTTTCTAGTATGAGCTGGTGTATAACTAGAACAACAAAAGGGTAAAATAAATTGTTTGATCCAGAGCTGGAAAGAACAATCAAGGCAATTAGAAGGCAAAAGAAGATGGCTAACCAAGTAAAATCAATGAGAAGAGCTGAGTAATAAAGAGTTGACAAAGAAAGAATTAAGCAACAAATGTTGCAAGAACATTATGAGGAGGAAGAAAGAATTGGAAATGCTAGAGAAGGTGGAAGAAGAACTAATGTTAACGGTTGAGAAAAAGCTTATATAGAACAACATTATTAAAGGCTAATCAGACACTATTATCAACCAATAGTGGCAGTTAATTATCATGGAATTCAGAGGCCAATGCTGAATGCAAGAAATTTTCATATTCCATTAGGCTTAATTAATTTGGTGCAAATGAACCAATTTAGAGGAGCCCCACTTGAAGACCCAAATAATCAATTGGCAAACTTTTAGGAGTTGCGTGACATTATAAGAATTGAAGGTGCAACATTAGATGACATTCTCCTCACACCCTATTTCTTTTTTCATTAAGAGATAAGGCAAAAAATTGGTTACACACTACACTAGTGAGTAATATAGGTACTTAGTAAGAAGTTATTGAAAATTTTCTCACAAAATTCTCTCCACCATCTAAGGCAAAAAAGTTAGGGGCTAAAATTGACAATTTTCATCAATATGACTTGGAATATCACTATGAAGCATGAGAAAGATACAAAGACTTGTGAGAATATTTCCTCACCATAGGTATTCTTTGTTGACACAAATTGAAATGTTTTACAATGGACTTAATGGGAAGACCAAAATAATTGTTGATGCAGCAACAGGTGGAACTCCTATGGCAAAGAATTCAGAAGAGGTTTCACACTTCTTGAGGACATTGCATCCAATAGTTATTAATTTCCATTAGAGAGATCAAGTGGAAAAATAAGTGGAATATGCAATAATCAGCTCAAATTGCAGCATTTATTAATCAATTTTCCAAGTTTGCAAGCAAGTAGAAGCATATGGAACAAGTGGAAATAGCTAGTTCTTCCCAATATTATTAAAAAAGAGCAAGAACAAATGAATTTTATGAATCGAGCAGGTTATGGGAACAAGTTTAATCCAATGTAAGGATAGAATAATCAAGGCTTTAGAGATAAAGATAATTATGGATATGGAGCCAGCTGGAGCCCAACACTAGGCCATAAACAACAACCTTAAGTAGAGAAGAAACCATCTTTGGAATAGATGCTTAGTGCATTTATTACAGAGTTAAGGAATAGGTTTAACATGCATAAGCATCAGATGGACAATATAGAAATACATGTGACAAGCATTGATTCTTCTATGAAAAACCTTGAAATGCAAGGGCAGTGGATCCAAGTCAGCAAAGCAATCTTCCTAGTAATATAGAAGTAAATCCTAAGGAACAGTATAAGGTTGTTACACCTTGTAGTGGGAAGGAATTAGAAGAAGCATCACCTCAAGTAAAAAGCTCCGTTCAATCCAACGAAGAAAAAGAGTCATATTGGCATTGAAAATTAGTAAGAAGAATCAAGGAGGAAGATGTTGTGAATATAAAAGTAATTTTCTAGTTGTTCTAAAATTGGTTAATTTGAATTAATCAAATTCCTTTTTTTGTTCTATTTCAAAGTAACAGTTTACTCGAAATGGATATGCTTCTATTTCCATCTTCCATAGGTAATCCCATGCTTTTTCCAGTTGTTCAATAGCCCCCTTGTGTTATTCTTCTGAATTTCTAATAGTAGTCAAAATTCTAATTTTTCGATTATCTAAAAAAATCATTTAATGAAAGTAGATAATTTTTCCATTCGTTGCAAAACTTCGATGATCTCTTCCCAAACCAAACACAAATCTTTTGATTCATTTGGCTCTCATGCTTAATTAGGTGATGGCGAAGACAGAAAAAGAATTAAAATCGAAGATCACTCAAAATATTCCTTATCTTCAGAGATTTCAAAAGAAGAAAGTGAATGATCAACTTGCAAAGTTTCTAAAGTTTTTTAAGAAGTCGGAGATCAACATCCCTTTGATTGATGCAATTGTGCAAATTCCAAACTGTGAAAAGTTCATCAAAGACATCGTGACAAATAAGAAGAAGTTTGGGGATTATAATACAATGTTGATGACAAAAGAATGCAGCACTATAAACAAACAATAAACAACAACATCCCACTATAGATTCTACTAAGACACAGGGTCTAGGGAAGCCCAAAAGTATGTAGCCTTACTCCTAACTAATTGGAAGGTTATTTCCCATACACCCACAGAGAAAAGACAAAAAGATAAACGGTAAAAAGACAAAAAGAAATAAGTCTTTAAGAACTGTTTGTGGGAAAAAAATAAAAACTACAATAAAAAGATAAAAAAATACATATAACATATACAATATAAAATATAAAATAAAATAACAAATAGAAATAATAAAATAAAATAAATATTAAAATAATAAAAATAAAGGATAATAATAACAATATAATTACATATAATTAAATACTTACAAATAAAAGTATAAAATAATAAAATAAATAATACAATACAGGTAGCATAAGAAAAAGAGTAAAAATATAAAATAAAATAAACATAGAAATAAATAATAATGATAATACTAATAACAGTAATAATAAAGATAAAAATTAAAAAATAAAGGTAATTAATTAATATGAACAAATGTAAGTATAAAATAAGTAATAAAATAAATATTACAATAAATATAGAACAAAGTAAAGTGTAAAAATAAAAGATAAAATAAGTAAATAAATACACAAATAAGAAAGAAGTTAAATAAATAAATAAATCAAGTAAGTCATTATGTGAGAATGATTAGGCTAGGTAAGCAAATGGTTAAGCTAGATAACTACGAGGAAAGTAGTAAAAAACATGAGGTACTTTAATTAATGTTTAATAAGGAGAACCTACTTTAAGAGTCAATTGTGAGAAGGTGGTGTTCGACATATACAAAACTCTTTAAAACCCAAATGTGTTCCAACTTGTAACATAATTGATATAATTTTTTTTCCCTGTGTGGTAACATCTCTTACTTCTTTTCCTTCAAAAGATTCTTTGTTGACTTGTTTAGAAGGTATGGATGAAATTGCTTATATGAATGTTACTGAGTTATTTGTGAAGAAATCTCTTGAATTTTTTAAGCCAGTGAAAAATGTTGAGCATTTTGAACCTCTATTTCTAGTTGAAGCTATTGATGATGTGAATGATAAGAATGATGCTTTACTTAAAATAGATTTGGAACCATTGATTCAAATTTTGAAGTATGCATTTTTAGATGATCATTCAATATTGCCTATCATCATTTAATCTTCAATTTCATTATTATAAGAGGAAAAGTTGCTTAGGTTGTTAAGGGAATTTAGATCTGCAATTGATTAGTCTATTAATGACATTAAGGGAATTAGTCCCTTAATTGTGATGCATAAAATTCTTATGACAGATTCATACACCCCTTATATAGAATGTTAGAGAAGACTGAATTTTTCCATAAAAGAAATGACTAGTAAGGAAATTCAACAATGGTTAAAAGCCAGCTTAATTTTGACCAATCTCGGATAGTTCAGGGATTAGTCCTACACAAGTAAAGAGATGTGGAATCACCGTAGTGAAGGATGAAAAATAAGTAAATTATTTCCACTAGAATTATCACTACTTGTATACATGTTATAGGAGGTTAAATAAAGCCACAAGAAAAGACCACTTTCCATTACCTTTCATTGATCAAATGCTAGATATGTTTGTACGGTATGAATTATTATTTCTTGGATGGTCATTTAGGCTACCATTAAATAGCAATAGCTCTAGAAGACTAAGAAAAGATCACATTTACATGTCCATTTAGTACTTTTTCATTTAGGAGGATGCCATTTGGTCTTTATAATGCTTTTGCCATTTTTTAGCATTATTTATGGCTATCTTTTCTAACATGATTGAAATTTTTTTGGATGATTTTATGGATGATTTCTATATGTATGGTGATTCATATGATAATTTCTTACATTTCTTTAGTGTTGAAAATATGCCAGGAAACCAATTTGGTGCTCAATTGGGAGAAATTATACTTTATGGTGTCAAAAGGAATTGTCTTGGGTCATAAGGTGTCCTCAAGGGGAATTGAAGTAGATCAGGCCAAAACAACAACCATTGAGAAGCTACCACCTCCTACTAATGTTAAAGGAATCTAAAGTTTCCTTAACTATGCAGGGTTCTATAGGTATTTCATTAAAGATTTTTTAAAAATTGTAAAATCAACATGCAATCTCTTAGAGAAGGTGTTGGCCCTAGGTCTCGGTCTTTATTTCATGGTGTCGAGGCGCCAAAATTGGGGGACTTTTAATAATAAAATAAGTAAAACTACGATAAAGATAAAAAGAACTCATGGTGGGAGTAAAACAAATAGACAAACATATAAAAAAATAGCATAAAATAAAATAGACATGAAAATAAATCAGATTGGGAGTCGAACAAATAAACAAACAAATGAATACATAAAATAAAAAGAAAAAGAAGAAGTGAAAAAGTCGCGGGTGTGACTTTTGAAATCTCACAAGCGTGAGAGGGTGGTGTCACGATCGTGTGACTTTTGGTGAATAGTTGCAGATCGTCACGATCGTACTTGTGCACGATTGCGACTTTTGATGAATAGTGGGTTCGTCGCGATCGTGCACTTGTCTGTACACTCCTACTTCAATTCATCATAACTTTCAATCCCGAAGTCTAAAAATTTCAAACTTTATGTTGTTAGAAAGTTAAGAGAAAGAGCTACAACTTTCATACAGACAATTTTGTCTAATTCTTCTAGATCAATATAGTTTATTCATTGGAGTTTCAGAACATATTTCTTTCCCCTTTTTCCTTTCTGCTATCTGTATAAACTTCTATGCAATTTCCTTTCTACTGTCAATAAACATTCTTACAAAAATAAAAGACCCGAAAACCAACAGTACAATTTATCATAAGAGGAATTTGGACATAAACAGAAAAGAAATTCTTCAACTCTTACTGTCATTCATTTCTCAAATAAAACAGAGTATGTACATTACTCCAATTACATATCAAATGTCACATTAGTAGTATAATACAAAAATACGACATGGATGCTTATGCCTAACATGCTTATAAAGATACCCAAAAAAATGAGCAAGGTTCACTATTGATCTGCTAATTCTTACACCTGAGAAGTGAAAAATGGTGGGGTGAGCTGGGAAGCTCAGTGGCTAATATGTTTATAGCCATCGGTGATGAGGCACACACACACAAAAAAAATTAAGCATTTATATATACACGAATCTAGTTCACAGAACACATACTTAAAATTTTCAGTCATATAAATCATATCATATATTTTTGTTTTCAATCATTATAACAAAGCATTTAATCATATATCATGCTTAGCAAATCACAATGAAATGCACAAACAATATGGCTCGAGAGAATCCCATAAAATAGAATGGCAAAATTGAAATTAACGCCATAAATAGAATGAGTCTATTTTTCGGAGCTCATGTGCCATAAGCGGGCAGCCGGGAGAAGGTTTTAGGTCAACGTGCACGTGACGAATAGAATGGTATCTCTCCTACCCATATAAGCAAATTTTCTGAAGCTTACATATTCCATATCATACTCATACTTTCATGCTTTTTATGATTTCCTTATGTTCATTAATACCAAATATAGTAAAATCTTTCAAAGTAAACATGATAACAAATCACAGTGCATTTTTTCCACATTCACAATGTTTCAAAAACAAGCATTTAAGCACACATAAACATATAATAGATCAGCCCATCATCACGATAACCATAAAGATATTACCCACCTATTTACTTGTAATTCCAAGTTCAAGTTTGTTCTTCTTCTTGCTCTTGATTTCGAAGTTCTTGGTTCCCTTCAAACAAACATATTTTCATCCAATTAACATACACGAATAAAACTTCCATACGCTTTAAATATCCAAAAATGAGCTTAGATTTAATCTACTCGTGGTTTATCTAACTAGAAGAACCATGATCTAGTCAAAAGTTCATAAAAATCTAAGAACATAAATCTCTTGTTCCTATTCTTTCTCTCTTCATTTTTAGCACATAACCTATTTTCTCTACTTCCTTTTTCTTTCAAAATAAGAAGAATAAATGAAGGGTTACCTAAAACTTAGCTGAACCTTCTTCTTCCACTTCTTATCTCCTTTTTCTTTATTTCCTTCTTCTCCTCTCTATGCTTCGGTTTCTCTTTCTCTTCTTCTAGTTTCTTCTACGACTTTCTCTCTTTTTCTTTCTTAATATACACAACTCTCTTCTCTTCTTTTCTTATTAGTTTAAGACAAACTTTTGTTTTTCCAAGCTTACCTTTTGATATTTAATCTAATGTCTTCTAACTCCTTAACTTGATTCTAACTCTTCCTTTTAATCTATGAAACCACACGAAATTACTTATATACCTAATTAAACTCCAAAAATTGCTAATTCAAGATTTCTAATTTATATTCATGCTTGCTAATTTAATAAAATAAATTATAAGAAAAATTTAGGGGTCCAACAATATGATTATTCAATCATTCACATGTATATATATCATGTTTCATTGCATTCTCAATTGGCCTTCCGGGTATGTATTAATATATACAGATCTTGACTATACTTATACGCTTTTAGATCATTCAAACTTTATAGCTTGTATACTACCATTTTGCAATTAGGTTTATACCTTAGGTAAGCTTGATTTATTCATCAATCATATACGTTCATATAATTATCCAATTCTCACTCACAATTAATTCATGTTCTCCAATGTTCATTAATTTATATCTAATACGACTCCCATCTCAAGCACAAGATGTTAGTCAACAATTTGGAGGCATACACACTTTAGAGCTTATACATCAAAGCTTTTGGATCCATCTCACTCAAGTAGTTGTACTTTATCTCCAGAGTTATAACCAACCGAATCATACTAACCTCGTTCTTCTTCATTGACGCCCACTTGGCATCATTCAAACTTGTCGGCTTGTTTGGTTCTAAATCCGTATCTAAATCTTGTTGTACCAATAAGTCCTCAATAATACTCTTCTACACCCAAAAGTTTATTTTCCCATTAAATAAGGGAAAGTAAAATTTCAAAGCACTATTTTCACTCATTCTCTTCGCACACTAATTCCTCCCTAAATCAAACAACCGGTAATTTTTCCTACAAAAGGATCCTCTAACCACAGCTCTGATACCACTTGTTAGGAAAAATTACCAGAACAACAACAACAATAATAGCGAGAGAAATAAAGTGCAAGAAACTAAATCAATACACACGCAATTTATGTGAAAAACCCCTCTCAACTAGGAAAAAAATTGCGGTTCGAATCTCCATGGACCAAAATCAATCCACCATAATAATCAAGAATAAAATCGGTAACCGACAACAATAATCTCAACGATAAGTACAATTATCTCTAGGTTCTAGTATATATTGAAAACCTAATCAATTTAGTACTCTCTACAAACCCAAGAGATACCAACACTGAATACCTATTGATGATGATCCACTTCTTCTTGATTATCTCACCAAGCAATTGTCTTCCCACACGCCAATAAGTCACCAAAATCTACTACAATCAAAGAACTCTTTACTTAGTGGACCACTACTTGTAAGTAAAATAAAGCCCACCCTTGCAAAACTCATATAGCTAGTATTTGCGATTTGGGGACCTAACAACATGTTAGGTTCCAACGCGTGTGAATGACTCAACTTGTTAAAGATTTAGAAGATTTATGCTTAAAATTTTTATCATAAATCAATGGCTATCAGGATCATCAGATACTCCAACCACCAGAACCACCTGTTCTCTCCCACTTTCTCTTATATCTGGGAAGCTGGACATCTAAGGCTAAAGATTATTGGGCTTGAATCACTATTGGTGTTGTCACTAAATCAGATCCTGAGCTTGGTATTGGGAAGCGGTGGTTAGTTGCTTGTGTGGAGAAAAGCACAAAACAAACTAATATTGAAACTGAATAATTAAGTTAAATTTTCTAAATATTGACTAGATCATAGATCTTGAGAAGAATTGCTTAGATGTAACGTATCACTCTTATAGAGCATATGTCCTAATGTATCGACGATTATTCGAGAACATACTCTACGTGGATGGCACATTAAGACGATCGTATTACCACATTTTAAGGCATCACATATCAAAAGCATTTCAAACATTCATTTTGAATCATTTCATTCACATTCATATTAAATCACAATTGTCATTACACTTCAGAGTTCACATATACATTTGAAAATAGGTGAGAAATGCTATTTTTGATGTATAATGACTTGAGACATTTGCAGGTACAACTGATCCCGACCGCTAACTCATATCCAATTGTAGTAGCTATACTCCAATTAGTCTAACTTGATCTCCTCTAAACCTGAAAATCAACATTGCAATATTGATAAGTTTGCGAACTCAGTGAGTAAACAATCATCGATGTATTCACTCAAGTTAGACATACAGAGACACGTCATATCCCAATTCAACAAGTATTACATATTATCCAATATTGAATATCACATCACATTTTATCATACCTTATCAAGTACATCAAGTTTATCTTATTTTCATAAGTATATCAGGTAAACTAACATTTAATATCACAACACATCTTCATTTACTTTTCAACTGTATTTCAAACAATTCAATAATTCATTTCAATTTTGTCATATGATACATATAAGGATTTATAAGCAAATGCACATGTGACTCCATTTTATTTTGCTTTGTTGTGATCGAGCGCCTATTTACTGTCCAGTATTTGTTGTAGATACCAAGCTCATTTTATTTACTGTCCCGTATCCGTTGTAGATATCGGGCTCATTAATAACTAAGCTTGTGGCTCTTTGTGCACAATCCTTAGCTTAAAGTTGTTTTTCACATTGGTCACTCCGATTACAACTCCTTTATCTGATCATGCATTTCAATGTGATGTATCATTCCATATGTCATGTTTCATTACCTTTCATTCCTGTGTGCATCTGTCACATGTATCAAATTCGTCAGATCTAAGTCCGACAATTCAAATTCAATTGCTCACACATTTCATATTCCTTTTGACATTTCACATTCAATTGTTCTCACATTTCATATTCAGCATACAGATCAGACAAAAACACATATAATTAAGTTTACACATCTAAGTTAAACACATATAGTTAAGTTTACACATCTAGGTTAACTCACAGTACACTCCATATAAAGTATTGCCTTGATGATCCTGTAATGTCTGGATGTTGACGATCGACTTGTGTATGAGGATTTGAGAAATTATAAATCTTAGTGAGGAA
>JANZXP010000003.1:22374983-22397980 GCA_027576715.1 Erythroxylum flavicans
TAGAGTCATTAGGTAGGTTGAGAGATCGTTCAATCGATTCCCGTTAATTCAATTAGGGACAAATAGTTACACCTTGAGAGAGGGTAATTAGTACATTCAAAAATATACGGTGAGACACAATTCAATCAATAAAATAAGAGGGAGACAAAATAAGGAAAAGTAATCTCTAGCATTTAGATTCTTGAATTCAGATTTTCTGCAATTGCGGTATTGTCCATTATTTACATTAGTCTTTTAATTTTAATTTAATTTTCCAAATTATTTGAATTTCATAATTTACTTTCTTAAACAAAGTTGTGTCTAAATTAAGCAGTGTCTAGGTATCAATCCTTGTGGGATCGATATCCGCTCTTTTTACTACAATTCACGACCTGTTCACTTACAGTTTTTGAGTGTAAAATAAGTAGATAGGTTTTACCTTCAATAGGAAGTATGATGCTATATGGGTAATTGTTGACTGTTTGACGAAGTCAGCCCATTTTCTGGCAATTAAACTGACTGATTCTCTACATATGCTAGTAAAGAAGTATATTGATGAGATAGTGAGACTATATGGGATTCCAGACTCTATAGTTTTTGACAGAGATCCTCAGTTTACTTTTAGATTTTGGAAAAGTATGAAAGAAGCTCTGGGGACCAAGATAAATTTTAGCACTGCTTTCCATCCCCAAACATATGGTCAATCTGAGAGGACCATTCAAACCCTTGAAGGAATTCTCAGGGCATGTGTGATGGATTTGAAAGGTGCCTGGAGCGAGCACTTGCCAATGGTCGAATTTTCTTACAATAATTCGTACCACTAGAGTATTCAGATGGCTCCTTACAAAGCACTATATGGAAGAAGATGTAGAACTCCTATATGCTAGGATGAAGAAGGAAAACAAAAATTAATAGGACCAGAGTTGCTCTAGATGATAGTTGACAAGATCAATCTAGTTAAACAAAGGCTTAAAGTAGCTCAAGATGGAATGAAGAGCTATACTGATGCACATCGAAAGGAAATGGAGTATGAAGTTGGTGAGAAAGTCTTTCTTAAGATATCTCCTTGGAAAGGAGTCATAAGGTTTGGCAAGAAGGGCAAATTGAGCCCAATATATGTTGGTCCCTACAAGATTGTTGAGAGGATTAAACCACTGGCCTTGCCACCAAAATTGCCACAGATACATGATGTCTTTCATGTTTCCATGGTAAGGAGATATAGATTAGATCCCTCCCACATCATTCAGACCATTGAGATTCAGTTGAGAGATGATTTGAATTATGACGAGACTCTAGTGGAGATTTTGGACACTAAAGAAAAGATCCTCATGAACAAGATAGTTCAACTGGTTAAAGTCCTGTAGAAAAACCATTCTAAAGAAAAGGCCACATGTGGCCCTTGGAGGCCATGAAGGAGAAGTGTCCACGCCTCTTTAATGACTCAGGTAAGAATTTCGAGGACGAAATTCTTTTAAAAGGGGGAGAAATGTTGGCCTCCAAAATTTTTCGTTTAGTTAAGCATGATTTAAATAAATTATGAGGTCATGATAGAATAATTATTGGAGTTTAATTATTTATTTCAGTGTTAGTAGGGTTTTATTACACTGGTTAGTTCAATTAAAGCAGTAAGAATGTATTGAGGGCAATTGTGGCATGTCACTTAAGTTTAAAAACCATAAAGCATTAAAAGAAGGGTAGGGTTGACATTTCATACTCACTAAGGGTATAATTGGAAGAGGACAATGTTGTCTTGTTCTTTAGATGAAGAAAAACGTGAATGAAGGGAGAGAAGGAGAGAAAAACAAAAAAGAGAAAGAGAAGTGAGAGAGTTTCGGCCATTGAGAGAAAAAGAAAGAAGACAAGCTTAGGTTTCATCTTTTCTTAGTTTTTAAGAGTAATTTTGAGATTATTCAAGAAGAGAAAAAGAAAGATGAAGAGAAGAGCTTCCATTTGAGCCAAAAATCTCTTTGTTTGGTGAAGATTCAATGTAAGCCCAATCCTTTGGAATTTAGAAGGAATTTTTATTTATGAAGCTCAGGGCCTATTTGGTTGAATGTTAATTAATGGAATGGAATGGAATGTAACGGAACGGAATGGAATGGTTTATAATGAAATGGAATGTAATACAGTGAAACGTTGTTTGGAAGGGATGGAATGGTTCATAATGTAATGTAGTGAAATGTTGTTTGGAAGATAGATGGAATGGAATGTAATGTATAATAAATGACTATTATACCCCTTATATTAAAATGATTATTGCAGAAGGTTTATTATTATTTTATTAATTATATACAATTTATTATTAATTATATAAAATTATTATTATTAATTATTTAATAAATTTTATTATATTATGTGTGATTTATATTTAAAAAATTATTTATTTATATTTTTATTTATATAGAAATACATATAAACAATTGTAAAATAATTTTTTATATATTTTTTATTTTCATTAATAAAAATTTTATAAATTAATAATAATATTTTTATATAATTAATAATAAAATTTATATAATTAATAATAAAACAATAAAACTTTTATTAAAATTTTATTATTTTAAAATAGAAAATATATAAAAAATTATTTTTCACAGTTGTGCGTGATTTTTTAATTGGACATAATTTCTGTTTTAAAATCATAGCGTTAAACTTCTTTCGACAATCATTTTAATATCAGGGATATAATAGTCATTTATTATACATTTTATTCCATTACATCCATCTTCCAAATAATGTTTCACGACATTATATTATAAACCCTTTCATTTCTTCCAAACAACTTTTCACTATATTACATTCTATTTCATTATAAATTATTCCCTCCCGTTCCATTCCGTTCTGTTCCGTTCCATTAATTAACGTCCAACCAAACAGGCCCTTAGGTTATTTTGAATAGAAAGAGATTTTGGTCAAATAAATTTACGACTAGGGACTACTTTGCTCAAGAGAGTATAATTGTAACTTAGGGATTCTTACCGATCTAAGAAGTTAGAATTGATTATTAAGTCAAAGTAAATTCAAAGCATAGATAAGTTTTAGGGAATATCTTACTTGGATCTAGTTTACTCATAAGTTGTTTTAACCTTGTTACTTTATTTTGGTGTGTTATAATTATTTATTTATTTTCTTTCAAATCAATCATTATCTTTTTAAAATTAGAAAATAGAAAAAGAGTTGTCACTAGCAGTCTTTGTTTTTGTGGGATCATTAATCAATTCACTTAGATTATACTACAGAAATGATAGGTACACTTACCTAAATAATTTCATTGGTATTTTTTTGTATTTGTTTTATTCATTCATATATTTTTACATTACTATCATAAAGCTAAACCATAAGGACTATTAGACTTTACATGCGACTATCTATAAAAGAAAGGGAATATAGAACAATAAGTTTGTAAGTCATGCTAAGATAGGTATGCTAATTAATTTAGTTATTACTAGTACTAATGTCTATTAATGCTCAAACTTGCCTATCTACATCAGTTAGAATATAGCGACTAAAAGGATGTTGAAGAATGCTCTTTGGATTGGGAAGAGAGAAGACTTCTCTAAAGCTAAGGTTAGAAGATATGAGGTCTTCTCCAATGTTAGAAGGCTAGGAATCAAATCCGTCAGGGTTTAGAACAAGGTGTTATTGGGGAAAATGATATGCAAGTTGCTCAATGATGAAGAATTCCTTTAAGTAGTAGATTTATTCCTAATTTTTGAAAGGAGATAACTCATAAAAAATTCATTGGGAAAGCTCTGCCTTATGGACTACGAGATTAATTCTCAAACCAAGAGACAATATCATACCTTAAACAAGGGTTAAGATAAGGAATAGAGCAAACACTTCTTTTTGGTATGACTATTGGTATCCACTTAGATCAATTCCAACTTTTTAAATGCTACCTCTTTGGTGCGAGCCATACCTAAAAACTGTAAAGTTTTAGCTATCATTTATAATAACACATGGTGCTCTCCTCTCTCTAGAGGCTTTGGTAATATATTTAACTTTGTCCCTTTTTATCACCCAACCATCTTTCAAAGGACAAGTTTCTCTAGTTGAAAAATGTATCAGATAAATTCACTCATATTTCATGTTGGGATATGTTCATTGATAATAAATAGTAGGTGGAGTGAAAGAATCTAATATGGCTTCCCCAAAAAATCCTAGGGTCTCTTTCATCTTATGGTTGGAAATTAGAAAGATTATTCACTAGGGATAAGATAAAACTTTCTTAACCTTTTACTACTATATATGTTCTTTGTAATTAAAAAGGTTAATCCCATGAACACCTCTTCTTTAAGTGTCAATTATGAACTTATCTATGGAATGGAATTTAGTCTTTGGTAAACACAAGATAATTGTACTCTCATTAGAAGAAAGATCATCATAGCAGTATAGCTAAAAAATTCAAAACAGTATTACCCAAGGAATGACTTCAAGATGAAATATCTTATAATGGGTTCTCTCACTACGATTTCTCTCTTCCTTCTCTCTACTCTACCATGGATCGTCTTCCTCGTTTGAACTTTCTTCTGTCACTCTTCCTTTGTCACCCACTGATTCTTTATTTTACTACTTGTTTTCTTTGATATCTTACCTAAATTATCTAACACACAGGTCTAACATTTTACTATTTCAGTAAATGTCACCCGATTCCACCCCTCTGTTAGAGAGTGAGGAGTTTCCTCCTCTCTCAACATCCTAACAAACACCTTCCCTAAAACCTCATAAATCGACTTGGAGCTGAGTAGTGGGAGACCCAAACAGTTTCGAGAAGCTTCACTATATTGCTGGTGCAAAGGATGGACCTGTATCTCCTCTGACAAACATTCCTCTCAAGGGAGCAAGTAAGTCGAAAACCCGCAAGTTGGGTATTTTCTTGAGAAAAGAATTGCATTGCCAATAGTCCAACATTGCACAGACACCAATTGGAAGAAGTTGGGTCTTTAATCCACACTTATAACCGAAGATAAACTATTCATCTTTCGGTTCTCCTCAGAGGAAACAGAAGGCAAAGTACTAGATATGAGGCCCTAACACATTGAAGGTAAGCCATTGTTTTTACAAAAATGGGAATTAGGATTCAAGCTAGACAAAAATGAGATTAAATCTATTCCAATTTAGGTGAGCATGCATAAAATTCCTCTTGAATATTTGTCGTCTGAGGTTTTGAGTTATTTGGCTAGTTATATTGTAACTCCTTTAGCTATGGATGACAATACTACTAATATAAAAAGAGATAGTTATGCTAAGGTGTGTATTGAAGTGGAGCATAAGTAGAATATGTCAAATAGTATCCCTATCATGAAGTTCAATTTGGTGGAGAGTTAGTGGAAGCCAAAATTGTGTTATTCTATTTATGGAAGCCATATATGAAACCTGGTACCAAAATGTGGATCCCTAAGAGGAATATTAATGAGGTAGTCAATGAAAGTAAACAACAATCAAGGGCACCCAAAACAAAGTAAGCAGATTGTGATGTGGGAAATGCAGTAATTCCACAAATGACTAATCCAGTGAATTTGGGAAAAACACAAAGTAGTCTCATGGATGAAGTAGGAATTGTTTAGATTGGTGAGGATCCAGTTGCAGCATCTAATGACAATCTTAGTTATGTTGAAGAGAATGGTAGTAAGTTTAAGATATCCTCTGAAACCTCCATGCAATGTGCTAAATTAGATGATAATGTGGAAAATCAGTTGCAAGAGATTGCTGGAATCCAACAGAACGATGTGGAAGACATTATACAAGAGGCTAAATCTTAGAATCAGCAGAAGAAGGCCAAAGAAATAGTGAATGGAAACAACATTTAAACAATCAGTTATGAGGTAACTGTAGTCACGAACGTTGATAGATTAGCTACCTAAGGGTTGTAAATATTGTTTATAAAGAAAGCAGCTGTGAAACTAGTATTTAGTAGGAAGATTGGTAGGCAACGAGAACTAAAATTTGAAACACTAGGAGAAGGACTACGTCCTCTCAAACTTGATGATTAGCACAATATGGAATGTTAGGGGACTAAATTGTCCTAATAAATAACTAGCTTTAAAGGATTATCTTCAAGCTAGTCAGTTGTGTTTCATTGGATTGGTCAAAACTAAGATCAAAGAGGAAAATTTTCTAAATGGGCTGAAGTTTATTCTAGCATATTGGAAATCCTTAAACAATCATACTAAGCATCCTAATGGAAGGATTATCGTCGCAATAGATTCAACTTATCTGGCTCTCTCTAGCTAGTATTGCACTAATCAACTATTGCATTGTGAACTTATTTTAAAGTCACTGGGCATTCCTATAGCTATAACTATGGTTTCTGTTGCTAATTGGGATTTTCAAATGGTTAGCTTATGGAAAGACCTACAGGATATTGATCTAAACATGTCAATCCCATGGATGGTGACAGGGATTTTAACTGCTTATTGTCTTCTTCTGAAGCCTTAGGGACTAGGAAGGTTACTTATGTGAATACTAAAGAACTGACCTCTTTAACTTCTACTTTGGGACTTGTTGATCTAAAATATCAAGGGCCTATATTCACGTGGAACAATCACCATAAGGGTAATAAAAATGTTCAAAGAAAGCTAGATAGGTGCTTAGTAAACAATAAGTGGCTTAATTAAGTAACTGAAAGCTATGCAGTGTTTGAGGAACCTTTATTTTCTGATGATACTCTTATTTGAATATGCATCAATGGGAGCTCCTTTAAACAAAGATCACCTTTCAGGTTCTTCAACTCCCTACTCAAACACTTTCAACTTGATTTAATCATTGCAAATGCTATTGGTATGAATGTGGGACTTTCCAATGTGTCCAAATATTGAAATGTATTAAAGCTGAATGCGTCAAGCTCACTAAGCTTAATGCAAATCCTTTGAAATTTAGTAAAGAACAGGCCCTTAAGAATCTGTCTTAGACCCAGAAGTTTTTAGCCAAGGATCTTACTAATTCCTCACTCTTGGAGAAAGAGAAATATGAAATTTGTAGTTACTTACAGATCATTGACGAATATCAAGAGTAACTAAAACGAAAGTTTGGAATCTAATGGTTGCAAGAAGGGGATAAAAATTCAAAATATTGTTTTAACGTGATTCAAGGCAGGAGAAACAGAAACAAGATAGTTTGTCTTGAGGATAAGAATGGTATGAAGATAAATGATCAAGAAGAACTCAAACGAGTGGCCAAAAGTCGCTTTCAAGCAATAAATAGGGTATCTACTCACATTGTAAGCCTTCTTAGCTGCCTAATCAATCGAATGGTTGGGTCTATCAAATAGGAACAAGAATCTACACTACTTAGGGAAGTCACAGATGAAGAAATAAAGGAGGTGCTATTTTCATTTCATCAGATAAGTCACTCAAAGAAGTTGAATAACTATATACCAATATCATGTTGAAAGTGTTATACAAGATCACTTCTAAGATCCTTGCCAATAGATTGAGAAATACTCTACCAGTATTATTAATCATAGTCAGGGTGCATACGCTCTAGGGAGAAGAATGGGGGAACAATATAATGATGGCTCAAGAATTATTCAAAGACTATACTCATAAGGAACATTTTAGAAGTTATACTCCCAAAATATATTTCACTAAGGCATATAACACAATTGATTGGGGTTTTATTATTAATGCTCTCCATGCTTTTGTCTATCCTAGCAAGTTCATTAGCTGGATCTATTCTTGCATATCAATAGTTTCTTATTCAGTGTTAATAAATGGGGAACCTACTTATTTTTATCATACGGCTAAGGGAATTAGGCAGTGAGATCCCCTTTCTTCCTACTTATTCACTATTGCTATAGAAGTTCTTTAGAGATTGACACACATATATATATTGATGAAAGCTCAAATTTTAGATATCATTATTATTGCCAAGAGTTCAATATCACTCAAATTTATTTTGTAGAAAATCTACTCGTGTTATATGCTAATGACTCTACTTCAATAGAGGTAATCTTAACCTCTCTGCTAAGATTCCAAGAAGTATCAGGTCTAAGGTTTAAGCCTTAAAAGAGTTCTACTTACCTTTCCAAGCAAAGTTCAGAGGACTCCCCTAGGGTGATAATTGATGCAGGGCTTTCAATACAACAGTTTCCTTTTAAGTACTTGGGTGTTCCCATTTCCACAAGGAAGCTAAATGAAGTCGAATGTAAACCTCTACTGGATAAAGTTCATAAAAGAATCACTACTTGGAGCAATAGATTTTTATCTTATTGAGGTAGGTTACAACTATTTATATCCATTCTCAATAACGTACACATCTAATGGCTTTCACGCTTAGCAGTACCTACAAGAGTATTGAAAAAGATAGACAAACGTATAAGAGACTTCATATGGCATGGACAAAATATCAGTGGTAAAAAGACTTTCAAGGTTAAATGAAGTGTCATTTGTTTACCAAAAGAATATGGTGGATTAGGTATCAACTTAGCTAGTAGAGTGAGCAAGGTCTTGTTAGCTAAAAAGTTATAGAGGATTTGTTATGATAAGGAGAGTGTTTGGGTAAAATGGGTGCACATGCTTCATATCAAAGAAGGAAGCATTTGGTATGTGGCTAAAAAAAGTACTCAATCCTATACTTTTCAACAAATATTATGCGCGAGATCTTTTATGCAATCTTACATCAAGCATTACATTATATATGGAAAAGGCACAACATTCTGGTTTGATAATTGACATTCTCTTGGACCTTTATGCAAGACTCGACATTTTTCAGCTCTAACACGATTAATCCCTGAAAACACCAAAATGCACCTATTTGTTAGCAATGACACTTGGTATTGGTCATTTCATGCAGGGAGAGGAATTAAACCAATAATAGATTGCATGCCAGATTATTCACTTAATCTAAGGCAAAAGGATGAAGTTAGATAGGAGTTACATAAATCTCACAAGTTTATTGCTCAGTCATGTAAATATTCACTTTCTCCTTTCACAGGATGATATGGAGTTCTAGAACAGCTCAGGCACACTCTTTCATACTTTAGGTAGTTGCTAGACTAAAGCTAAATACCAAAAATAGGATAAATTTTCAAATCTCAGATAAGTTTTATCCTGTATATGTCAGAGAGGGAGAATCAATTGACCATATCTTTTTCAAGTGCTGCCACACAAGTCCACAATAGAAAAAATTTCTCAACTTATTTGAGCTACAGGAAATAAACCTCAGATGAGAAGACTATCTGTATTAGATCAATGGGTTAAAATGGAAAAGCAAGGAGGATCTAAAAGTGTTCAAGGCTGGATGGACTTCTATCTCAAGCTAAGGATAAGTATTTTGACAAAGTTTTATCAACATCTCATCTCATCAGTAGCTAATGAGAATATAAACAGTGAACGTGCTGTTAAGGAATTTTGTAGTTAGCCAATTTGTACATACATGATTATCATTTCTATTTGTAATTTTTACCTTTTGTGAATGAATTTACTACTTTTTTTAAAAAAAAGATGAAATATCTTTACAAACTGGAATTAAATGGTGTCATCGGTTTGGATCTACGATCTACACTAGTCCCGCATCCTCTATGATTTAGGACAATACCCGCCATCTATAAACCCACAACTTCTTTACCCGTACACAAGCACACCCCGAACGCCATCTGTATGCTTTCTTGCTATATAAAAACACACAACGAACGCATCTACATCCAAAAGCCACCACCGCAACCACCATATTCCATCCGTCTCTTTAATCACCTAATATTTTCTTCAATTACTTCTCACCAGAATTTACTCAGAAAATAGGACACCAAAATCAATCAATCACCCGTTTAAGAGAGACTTTTGTTATTTAATTGAATTTGGTAGGTTAGGCGTAGGGTGATTATTTGGCAAAAAGATGGGTAAGAAGAGGAAATCCATAGCTACGAGCCTCGACGAAGTGGATCGCACCATGTACGCTTCGTTTTGCAGCGGGGCTAACTCTCTTTCTCAGCTCTATACACAGGCCATGAACCACCAAAAGCTCTCCTTTCAAGCCGGTGAAAGGCACGGTCTTGTAAGATCCTTTTAACCCCTTCAATTCGGTTTTTAAACGTTCTCATTATTTTTAATAATCCATTTCTATTTGTGTGTATGTTCTCTACGTGGATACCTGGATACATTTGTTTTATTCATTTTGTTGGGTTTTATGGGTGATGAAGCTCAAGCATAAACCTCTTTTATCTATTGGCTTTTGTTATTGGGTTTCACGTACATTAGGGACGACACATCCATTTTCAATCTGGTGGTTTCTAATTGTTCATTGGGGCTATTGCTTCCACTTTTCTAAACGAATTTGAAGGGTACATGGATGGACAGACTGATGGTTAGGTGGCTCAATATGTGGAAGGTTCTTATTAATGCAATCATGTTGTTTAGTGATGCAGTGATAATTCATCGTTGCTTGCGGTTAGTAATTAATAGAACTGAAACATCGGAACAACCTCTAACTTCACTTGTTTTAGGGTGGTTTTGATGTTATCTGTTTTAGCTTCTAATGGAATTAGAATATTGTGATTTGAGTATCGGTATACTCTTCTGCAGTGGACAAGCACTGTATGCATTGATCTTTGTAACGTTGAAAAGGAAGTTTTGACAGTACTAACTTTGGATCCTATGTTTGATCTTAACATTCTCAAGATGAGGTTGAATGCTCTTAGTCTCTTTGGGGTTTTAGGAGTCACCTGAATCTAAGTATCAGATTTTGAAAGAAAGCATCACACTTCCCTACTAAAGAAATTCCCCCTTTCTCTTTCACAAACTAAAATGATAAACTTTGATAAGATTCTTCGCAACAAAATCCTTTCAGTACGTGAATTCTAACTCGTTGCACCCTAGTAATATTAAATGCTAATGAGAACTTAAAATAACCTACTCTAATTTAACTTCTAATAAGGAAAAGATACGTAAATGTATTGGCTAAAGCTTGCTATTTTAAATAACACCTAAACTAATTCCCATCTTCATTAAAAAACGAATTCATACTTGTTTAAATTATATGGATCACATATTACTTTTTGTTCATTTTTGGATTTGGGATTTGGGATTTGGGACTTGGGACTAGTATTTGGTTTCTTTTCTAGTTACGATGTGAGAACATAATCTAGCTCTTAATATTATCTTTGAATTTCTTAGTTTGACACTCGTGTAGAAAATCTAGACTTAAATGCTAGGTAGCCTTGTAGTACCTTTTGGGCTATTAAATAATGCCAAGTTATGAATGTTCTAAGGTTAAATAATACCAAGTGTGCGTCTTTTTTTTTTTTCAATTGAACTCAATTATTCGTTCTTTTCCTAACACAATTTTTATTAATTTGCCTCTTAAAGAGACTTTGTTGAAAGTCTGAAACTTGAAGGTTCTTTTCTTCTTCTCTTCTTCTCGTTTTAATGATAACTAAGCCTTTATTGCTTGATGTAATCCAAACACAGGTCATTACTCAATTTATTGCAGCGTAGCAAATGATAGTATCTTAGTGCACTTGATCAACTTCTTGGAATTTTTTTTTTTGAATAAACCATTCAACAGTTTCTTGCTCTATAGTGATGTATTTTGTCTTAAATGGAACCTTGTTCGGTAACTATATGGATATGTATATATATTGTCCCTAAATCTTTTGGTGAATTTGGATGTTGAAAGGTGCATGGCCTCTAGTGCAAATTTATTTGAAATTGTACCAAAATTGTTATATATTGTTGTATACAACTTTATATCACTGAGATGAATGTGATTTGAAATTAAGAACCTTTCATGTGTATCTTACCACCACCTTTCCTTTCCCTAGTGCACTAAATAAAAAAAGTACGAACAAAGATTATTTTCACTCTTCGTTAGCACAAGTCGTGTTGACTTCTTTGGCCTTTTTCCTTTTGGGCTCCCAAATTAAGTTTTTAGCTTGGATTCAACAATGATGCATGAACTTTAAACTTTCAAATTGCATTGATTTTTTTCTTTAGGTCAAAGACTGCACTCGTTTGATATGAGCTTTCTTTTTGTTTCTGTTGTGCTTAGGAAAAGTTATATCAGTCCATTAGGAGACAACAAGAAGAGGGATCAAAAGTTACAACCATTGATATACTCAATTATATACAGGTTTGTCCCGATTTATTAATATTTTCTTTTTCTTTTTGATGATGTCTTTGTTATAATGTCTAATAATTCATTATAAATGAGCACCTTTACTTGCATATCTACCTAAGCAAAGTTGCAGCTATTTTATTTGTTTTAATGCATGTCTAGATATTGCTCCCCTTAAAACTATGTGCTTGTAATCATGAATACATTTCAATAATGTCAAATCCTAACTTTTTGGAGATTTTGTTAACATTTGTGATGCAAATGCACAAGGAAATGTTAAAAGTTATCTAACAGTTCATTTATATCAATTGCAATATGAGCAGTTTTCTAATCTTATCTGCTTCGGAGATAAAATGATGACAAATCTAACTATATTCTCTATTATTAAATTGAAGGGCAACAACTGATCTTACGAGATAAATTAATTCTTCTAAATTGTCACCTATTCTATAAGGCACCTTCTTACTAATGCTACAAATATCTAAGATAGTTGTTTGACAATAAGATTTAAAGCTTTGCAAATTACTAGTGATGAGATTCATGTGTTATTGTTGCAAATTGATAAAATAATAGATATATTTTCCTTTCAAATGTCTAGTTAATTTTTTTATACATTTTGGAGAGTGAGTTGACCAAGAAAGCTAATCATGGTGAAGCCAATTAGTCGTCTTTCATGATCGTAAAGATAAGAAAGCCACTATAGTTGCAATTTTAAGTTATAGGTGAAATATGCTTATGGAAGAGGTTTATTAAACAACACACTTTATATAAATTTTGCCCAAGTAATCATGTTATTTGAGAATTAACAATTTGATGCATGGTCAGTTTTGATGATGATTTTTTAGAAGTGCGAGTACACATTGAACTTCAAAATATTTTATTAGAACTGTTAAAATTTATGTTTTTTTCTAATTGATAAAAATTAGTATTAATTATTATTAAAACGATATGAAAATTTTGATTCAAATAGTAGTGTTCTCCAAAACAAAATTCATGCTATAAGGTTCTAATTGGAAAGAACCCTATACCGTAGAGGATATTGTTCCAAGTTGAAACTATGAAAGGGAGAAAGTTCGATACAACTTCAAAGAGAAGGCAATAATTATGTAGCCAAGAGTCGAACAATTTTGTAGGATCAAATGTCTAATCAGAAGGAAAGGGTAGGTGTAAATGAACAAATGGTTTATTTCCAACAACTATATTAGCCGTTAGGTGTCGGATTATAACTAATGTTTGGAGTGATATTTGATTCTTGTTAATCTTTCTATCTACTTTTTTATTTAACCAATTCAACATTCACAAATTTTCCAAATACAAAAGTTAGATTCTTTTGCTTGAATTGTGACATATCAAGTTGGTATTAAACTGATCAAATGTATAGTCAGAAGGAAATGGCAGGTGTAAACGAACAAATGGTTTGTTTACAACAACTATATTAGCCATTAGGTGTCAGATTATAACTAGTTTTTGGAGTAATATTTGATTCTTGTTAATCTTTCTATCTACTTTTTTCTTTAACCATTTCAACATTCACAAATTTTCCAAATACAAAAGTTAGAATCTTTTGCTTGAATTGTGACATATCAAGTTGGTATTAAACTATGTGATTCTCAGCCAAGGAAGTAGTTGGAATACAATAATATGGCGGAAGGATAGCAAGATGCTTGGCAGTTAGAGGAAAATATGAAGGCCCAAATGCAAGAAATGGAAGTAAGATATGAAAACATGATTGGAGAATTGGAAGAAATAATTTTGTAATAGTGTCAAAATAACATTCAGAATTGGAGGAATATGGAGGGTAGAAGACTGTTGGAGATGGTAGCGAATGAGTTTCTAGTAAATAATGGGTATACTATGTCTGCTAGGTTTAACAGGGTGGAATTTTCATCTTTTGATAGATAAGGCCTTTGTAATTGAGTCTTCAAATGTACGCATTTATCTTGGAAGCTTTGTCATGGTATCGATTATACATTGAGAATAGCTTGATGGTGGAGTCTCCCAGCTGGGGGAATATTTGATAACATTGGAGTAACGATTTGGTGTAGCTATGTTTGATGATCTGGTGGGGGAACTTGAGAAATTGAAGCAGATAGGTAGCATAAAAGATTATTGTGCAAAATCCAACTTTTTGTCACATAAATTGGTAATGCTGCAGTCTTATTCTCTTTTAAAGGAGTTGAAACCTGAAATAGAATATCCATTGAGCTTTTCAATACGAGAAATGTTATAGTCGGTGTATGAGGCAGCTAAGAAACAATAGCTAGTTTTCCATCATTGTTTTGCAGCGTACAAAACAAATTGGTAAAGTTAGTAGTAGAATATGCTAGTTTCATTGCAAATGTATAAAGTTCAACATGGCCTTCTACTAAAACGTCAATCAACTGAATGCGATGTCCAGTGGATGGAGTTGGAGGTAATAGGTAGTAGAGAGATGATGGGAGAATGTGAGTCATTGAAGCAATTACTAGAACAATATACCTCCAATCAAGAAACATGATCTTTGCATTATGTTAAGGAGGGAATAGAGGTAGTGAACAACAGGCCTTGTAAGTATGTTGGGGTGCATAAAGGGGCTATGGTGGAATTATATGATGTAAAAATTTAGATGTATGAAGAAGATTGTTGTCATTATGCTATAGACCTGTAGGTCCTTATATAGAGCTAGGGTACATAGTTTTAGTAGTCTTCCAATTCAGGAATACTTCTTATTAGGAAATATTCCTAATATAGATAGATATTACAGTTAAGAATAATCTCTAAGAATAATCCCTTAATTATGGGATTATCTACAATTACAGGATTGTCTACACTCCCCCTCAAGTTGGTGCAAAGATGTCTATCATGCCCAACTGGCCAATTTGCTCTTCAAATGGTTGTTTTAACAGCCCCTTTGTGAAGACATCTGCTCTCTGTTCTTTAGTAGGAACAAACGGAATACATATGCTTCCCTCTTTCATTTTTTCCTTGATAAAATGCTTATCAACCTCCATATCTTTGTCCTTTGGTGAAGTACTGGATTCTGTGCAATATTAATGGTTGCCTTATTGTCACAATACAGCTTCATGGGAGGCTTAACCTCCAAGTTTAACTTAGACATAACTCTTCTAAGCCACAAGACTTCACACACTCCTTGAGCCATAGCCCTATATTCAGCTTCTGCACTACTCTGAGCCACTACATTTTGCTTTTTACTTCTCCATGTCACCATATTCCCCCATAGATAGGTGCAGTCGCTTGATGTTGATCTTCTGTCAGTGATTGAACCAGCATAGTTTGCATCCATATAAACTTCTATGCTTCTTTCTTCCTTCTTCTCAAAAAACAATCCCTTGCCGAGACATCCCTTCTAAGTGTTCTTCATATAGTGAGTGCATAAATTGGCTTACTAGACTCACTGCAAATGCTATATCTGGCCTGGTGTAAGATAAGTAAATTAACTTCCCAACTAGCCTCTGGTACCTCTCCTTGTTTACTGGAACACCATTTTCAGGTTGTCCAAATTTCTTTCCTGGTTCCACTGGTGTATCACAAGGCTTACATCCACTTAAACCTGTCTCTTTTAATAAATCCAAATTGTATTTTCTTTGAGTCACCATAATTCCCTTCTTGGATCGAGCTACTTCCATGCCAAGAAAATATCTTAGCTACCCCAAGTTTTTCACTTCAAACTCCTTCCCGAGCTGTGCTTGTAACTTCTCTATCTCCACAAGATCACTCCCAATAATTATAATATCATCCACATACAATATTAGGACGGCAATTTTACCTTCCCCAGTCCTTTTAGTAAACAAAGTATGGTCTGATTGGCCTTGGGAATACCCCTGACTTGTTACAAACTTGGTGAATCTGTCAAACCAGGCTCTTGGGGATTGTTTTAGTCCATACAAAGACCTTCTAAGTTTGCACACCTTGCTCCCAAAGCTTTTTTTAAACCTAGGAGGTGGCTCCATGTATACTTCCTCTTCCAAATCACCATTCAAGAAAGCATTTTTTACATCTAGTTGGATTAGAGGCCAGTCTAAGCATGCAGCCACTGATAATAGGACCCTGACAGTGTTCAATTTTGCCACTGGAGAGAATGTCTCAGTATAGTCCACCCCACAAGTTTGAGTGTAACCTTTTGCCACCAACCGAGCTTTAAATCTTTCTATTGAACCATCTGCATTGTATTTAATGGTAAATATCCATTGGCATCCAACCAATTTTTTTCCGCTTAGCAGGTTGATTCTCTCCCATGTGCCATTATTTTCTAGGGCTTTTAATTCTTCCAAAACAGCCTCCCTCCACTTAGGAACAGCCAGAGCATCATGTAAGTTGTTTGGAATTTCTGCACTGGTTAGTGTGGAAATAAAGGCAGAAAAAGTTGGAGACAAGTTTGCATTAGAAACAAAGTTAGAGGTAGGATATTGTGTGCATGATCTTTTCCCTTTTCTCATTGCAATAGGAAGAAAAATATCACCAAGGGGATCATTTGAGTTACCTGTTGGGTAGTCTTAAATTGTGAGGTGTCAAGACTCAGATTTGGAGATGATAATTGGGTTGTATCGAATATTACTTCCCTTGCTCCCCTGCTATATACTGCACCGTGAAATTTTTCTACTCTGCACTTCCTGCTTCCTTCTCAACATTGTCTTCTTCCTGATTTTCTTTTTTTTCCCCTTGACTAGTAAGCTTTTTAGCTGCTAGTCTTTCTAGATTCAACATCTCAGTTTTTTTTCTACTAGACCTCTCATCTTCCTCATTGAAATACTCCCCCTAAAGATGAGTGCGGCTGTCATAAGGTTTACCTTCAAAAAATATAAAATTCATAGAAGTAAAAAATTTCCGGGATGTTGGATCAAAGCACTTATATACCTTTTGAGTTCCAGAGTATCCAACAAAGATGCATTTGATCGCTTTAGGATCTAGTTTGGATTTCTTAGAATCGTGGTTATAGACAAACACTGTGCTTCCAAATATTTTTAGAGGGACAGGCGGGTTTGATCTTGTATTAGGAAAGAAGGAAGTTAAGGTTTGTAATGGGGGGAAATTTTAAGGTTTTAGAGGGAAGTCTATTTATCAAAAAATTGGCAGTGAGAACTGCTTCTCCCCATAGGTATTTCGGGACAAGTGTTTGAAAGTTGATTGCTCTAGCCACCTCTAAAAGGTGTCTGTTTTTGCGTTCAGAAATCCCATTCTGCTGTGGGGTGTAACTGTAGGAGGTTTGGTGGACAATTCATTTGCTATCTAGGAAGTTGTTTAAGGCCAAGTTCACATAATCCTTCCTGTTGTCACTTCTTAACATTTTAATCTCCTTTTGAAATTGAGTTTTAACCATGTTATAGAAGGACATAAATGTGGCACAAACATCAGACTCATCTCTCAAAAGAAATACCCATGTGACCCTAGAACAGTCATCAATGAAAGTGAGAAACCACCACTTTCCATTAGGTGTTTGAGTTCTAGAGGGACCCCATAAATCACTGTGAATTAACATAAATGGCTCCGGAAATTGACTGTTTTGAATAGGGTAATGACTTCTATGAAGTTTAGCTAATTCACAACATTCACATTGAAACCTAGCACTTTCATTGATAGATAAATGAGGTAACGCAGACTTCAGGTATTGTAAACTAGGATGGCCTACCCTATAATGCCACAACATTATTTCTTCCTCCTTCTTGCTGACAATAATGTGGCAGCTCCCTTCTTCATGTTTCTTGCCTTCTTCTTGCAAGATATGTAAGTCTCCAGTAACCTTAGCAACCCCAATCATCCTCCCTAATTCTGAATCTTGAAACATACAATGAGTTGACCAAAAATTAGCTTTGCAATTCATATCTTTGGTTAGTTTGTTAACAGAAACCAGGTTATAGGAAAGATTGGGAATGTGAAGAACATTTTTTAGTGTTAAGGTATCTGAAATAAGGACTGTCCCTTTTCCTGCAACTGAAGCTAGGGAACCATCTGCAATTCTAATTTTCTGGTTCCCTGGACAAGGTGAGTAAGAGGGAAAAAAATTGGAGCTACCGGTCATGTGATCTGTGGCTCCAGAGTCAATTATCCAAGAGTAGGAGGGTATAGAACAAACAAAGGCCTTTGGAAGGATTATACCTGACTGGACTAAAGAACAAGAGGTTTTTTTGGTATTCTCAGCTGGAAGTAAAGTGTATAGATGATCAAGTTGCTTCCTTGTGAGAGGGAAGGTCCTGGATGAGCTGGAGGTATCCTGGTCATGACTGGACTGGTTCCCAGCTTACAAAGCTTTCCCGTCTCCTACTCCACTAGTCTCTTTGTTCTTCCAGTTTGCTGGTTTGCCATGTATCTTCCAGCAGGTATCTTTTGTATGCCATGGTTTTTTGCAAAACTCACACCAAATTTTCTGCTTGTTTCTACCTTTCTCACCCTCACTGTCACTATTCTTTGAGACAAATGTTGATCCTTCATTATGGAAGTCCATGGTGCCATTTTTTTCCAACATGACATTCTTCCAAGCTTCTTCTCTTCTGACTTCAGAGAAAACTTCTCGTATTGAGGGTAGTGGCCTACGTCCCAAAATACTTCCCTTGACTTCATCTAATTCTGCCTTCAAGCTAGCAAGAAATACAAACACTCGTCCCCTGTCAACTTTCTCTCTATATTGGGCTGCATCTTCTAGATCTTTCCACTTTGTTTCCTCAAACAGATCCAACTCTTGCCATATTATAGTCATTTCATTATAATATGCAGTCACATTTTGCTCACCCTGCTACATCTTCCACATTTTTGAATTGAGTTCAAACAGTTGTGCATAGTTTTCCAGGTCTGAGTAAGTTTCTTTGACGGCTTCCCACACATCTTTGGTTGCTGGGAGAAAAATAAAGGGTCTTCCAACCCCTAGTTCCATGGAATTGACGAGCCAAGCTGTGACCGTGGCATTTTCCAATTACCACTGGTCAAAAATAGGGTCTTCTGACCATAGAGTTTGGATTGCTCCTGTTATGTACCCTAATTTCCCTTTTCCAGTAATCACAAGACGAGCTGATTGGGACCATTCTAGGTAGTTTCGTCCATTCAGCTTCTGGATTGAAATTTGTAGGGAATTTTCTGGGTGTATGTTGACTAAATCAGGTTGATTTCCTGATCCAGAGGAAGGGGTTGAGCTGCTGGTGGTCTCGAAGGATGAAGATCGAGACCCTAACATTGCAGCTTTGTAATTCATGGAAGAGTGTGAGGCTCTGATACCATGAAAAATTTAGATGTATGAAGAGGATTGATGTATTTATGCTATAGACTCGTAGGTCCTTATATAGAGCTAGGGTACATAGTTTTGGTAGTCTTCCAATTTAGGAAGACTCCTTATTAGAAAATATTCCTAATATAGCTAGATATTACAGTTAAGAATAATCTCTAAGAATAATCCCTTAATTATGGGATTTATCTACAATTACGGGATTGTCTACAGGTATAATAGAGGGACCCCATATGTCACTATGAATCAAATGAAAAGGATGAGAACTTCTTTCATTGCTAATAGGAAAAGATACTCGAGTATGTTTTGCAAATTCACAAACATCACAATGAAATCCAGAAATATCTAATCCTTGAAACAAATGAGGAAACATGACCTTTAAAACTTTAAAAGATGGATGACCTAGGCGTAGATGATACAACCAATTGGCATCTTTATTTGAGGAACTGAGAAATGACAAAGATAGGTTGCTCCTAACTCTTGAGGCAATTCAAGTACATAAAGGCCACCCCTTTCCTTAGCAAGTCCAATCCTCCTCCCCGAGACCTGACCCCAAAAAACACGGTGAGAAGAAAAGAAAGTAACATAACATTTAAGATAACTGGTAAGCTTTTGAATAAAAAGGAGGCTAGCCGACAATTTTGGAATATGGAGAACCTTTCTAGAATAAAGGTAGGTGTAGTGTGTATATCTCTGAAACCTACAATAGTAACTAGAGAGCCATTGGCCCCTATAATCTTTTTGTTACTTGGGCATGGGGTATAAGTGTGAAAGAGTTGAGATGTGGGTGTCATATGGTTTGTGGCACCCAAATCTATTATCCAAGAATTGGTATGAAGATTTTCTGAGGCATTCATGCAAATAGGGAGTAAAGGTTTACCTGAAAGAGCCAAAGAACAAGTCTTAGAAGGTTTTTCAATAGTCTTCACTGTTTAATTCTATTGTTCCTAAATTTTCCTCAACTTTGGGCTTATCTACCATATGTGCTTGGGACCTCTGCTTTCCCCCACGGTTTCCCCATTCTCGGCTTGGTGGTTTACCGTGTATTTTCCAACATGTTTCCTTTGTGTGCCTCGGTTTCTTGCAGTGGGTGCACCAGAGGTTGTCCTTATTCTCCTTCCCCTAGTTTTCTCTACCAGAATGCTTAGATATATCACTTTTTCCTTTGTCCTAATGATCAGTTTTTGCTAATAAGGCTGACCCGTCCATGGTTTGTGGTTCAAGCATAACACTTCTTCGACTTTCTTTTGCTTGAACCAATGAGATTGTCTCTTCTAAAGACAGAATGTCCTCTTTTCTAAGGATTTGGATCCTGACCTGATCAAATTCAGCATTCAATCCAGCCAAAAAATCATACGCACGGTATTTTTCAATGAAGTTGTTCAAGATGACAACATCCTCAGGGCATTTCATCTCAAAAACTTGATAATGATCGAGTTCTTGCCCCAGATTATGCAACAAGTTTGCATATTATGTGACAGATTTATCTCCTTGCTTAGCTGCTATAGTTTTGATCTTGATCTCATACACTTGAGTAGCATCATGAGCTTTCGAGTATGTGCGACGAATGTAATCCCAAATCTCCTTTGCAGTGAAAAAAATATGCATATGTCACTGATCATGGGATCCATAGAATCCCATAGCCAAGACATTATCATGAAATCCTCCTCATCCCATGCTTCAAACATTGGGTTATCCTTAGTCGGTCCTGTTTCAAGAAGATTACTAAGTCTCCCTTTGCCCTTTAGGTATGTACGGACAAATTGAGATCATTTGAGATAGTCTTCCCATTAAGCCTATAGGAAGCCCGAATATTTTGTAAATCTCCAATTTTCTAGATGGTGCTGAATTCTTCTGGAGGGTTAGATCTGGTGGAGATAGAGGTTTGAGAGGTTGACATGATTAAGAAGAAGATATTGTAGTGAAGAAGAAGATACTGCAGCAATTAAGGCTACCTTAATGAGATTCACACAGGAGAGGTAAGGAGGAATGCAACGATGAAGGCTGGAACTCACAAGAGAAGAACCAAAATATAGGGTTTCGGTAATGCAGCAATGAAGGCTGCTCAAAGGACAAATCCTAGAAAAAGAAGTCCTACGACTCTGATACCACGTGGGAAAGAATTTTCATATATTGAATAGGAAGTATACAGCCATATATAGGACATTACAAGTAGGAATTTAAATATGAAAAGTTATCTAAAACTATCTAATGTAACCCCTTAATTTAAGGGATTTCAAACTTATTTTATCTTATCTATTTACAGTTTATCTATATCTATTTACAGCTATTTAGTATCTCAACATTGGTAAAGATAGTAGTTCCAGTCAACATGTATAACATGTCATCAAGGCGAGTTATTGAAAATCTATTCCTTACTGTGATCTTATTTATTGCTTGACAATCAAGACAAATTTGCCAACTTCCATTCTTTTTAGGAGTCAATAGTGCTAGGACTGCACATGGACTAAGAGTTTCTTGAATAAACCCTTTTTTCAGCAACTCCTCTACTTATCTCTTCAGCTCTTCATTCTCAATAGGATTCAAGCTATAGGCTTGAAGATTTGGTAGAGTACGTTTAAGTACTAAGTCAATAGCATGTTGAATATCTCGTAAAGGAGGGAATTCACCTTGTAAATCATCTAGTGTAAGGTCTAAAATATCAGTAGCAAGTCACCATCTTCTTTTAGTAAGGTAAGAAGTGTTTCAGGTGTTGTTTCTGTTACTTCCCTCATTACCATTGTAAACACAATTCTCTTCTCCTTGCTAACAACTTAAAATCATCTTTCATTAAGGATATTAAGAGGCTTCTTTTTGGCATTTGTAGTTGTTTTGTTACTTCCTCTTTGTTCTTCTACCTTGTCTACCTTCATGGGCTTCAAAATTATCTTCTTTTCATGAAGTATAAATTGATAGGTAGTATTGCACATCTCGATCATAAAGCAACGATCGACCATGTAAAATGTGAGATGCTTGTCAAAATCAGAGAATGATAATTGAGGGCTTGGTAAGATCTCAAGACCCTCATAATGTTTATATAGAACCGATTAAATAAGGAAAAGATCTTAAGCATAAAGAGGAAATCATAGAAAGTCTAACTTATCCTAATATAGATATGACTTGCCTAACACTCTCCCTCAAGTTGGAGCATACATATCATAAACTTTAAGCTTGTTACATATAGATTTCAACTGAGATATGAATGGCTATTTGATTATCAAGCATCAACTTCATTGGAGAGAAGTGCTCGAAACCAAATTCCCCAAAAAGATGCCTCAATCAAATCAACTTACATGTAGTATATGCCATGGCCCTCTACTCAGACTCAGCATTAGAACGCGCAACAACTGACTGTTTCTTACTTTTCCATGACACCATGTTTCCACCCATAAATGCACAGTACCCTGAAGTAAATAGTTGGTCATAAGAGGCTTCAACATGAACTTTCTTAGTAATATCATCCTGTTTGTTGTGTGTTTCAACTCTATTGTGGCCTCTAAAGGCTCGCATGCGCTCTCCATGTGTTGTTGGTTGATTTCTTTGTCGTGGTTCTCTTGGTAGGTGATAAGGACTTTAAGAGAGCCACACCTCAAGAGCTAGCTTATGAGGGTGGAGAGCTCAAAGTCTTTATAAATCCCACACCAACTTTGTATTTAATCAATGTGGGATTCAAGTCCCATACCTTGCAATTGGATCAAATCGTAACATTAATCCCCCCATAAGGACCAACGTCCTTGTTGGTCACGGCTGACATTTT
>JANZXP010000003.1:22398080-22419340 GCA_027576715.1 Erythroxylum flavicans
ATATGTCCCCTGACTTCATCCAATTCTGCCTTCAAGCCAGCAAGAAATACAAACACTCGTCCCCTATCTACTTTCTCTCCATATTGGGCTGCATCATTTGGATCTTTCCACTTTGTTTCCTCAAATAGATCCAACTCCTGCCATATTATAGTCATTTCATTATAATATGCAATCACATTTTGCTCACCCTGCTGCGTCTTCCACATTTTTGAATTGAGTTCAAACAGCTGCGCATAGTTTTCCAGGTCTGAATATGTTTCTTTGACGGCTTCGCACACATCTTTGGAAGTTGGGAGAAAAATAAAGGGTCTTCCAACCCTGGTTCCATGGAATTGATGAGCCAAGCTATGACCATGGCATTTTCCAAGCACCACTGGTCAAAAATAGGGTCTTCTGACCTTGTAGTTTGGATTGCTCCTGTTATGTACCCTAATTTCCCTTTTCCAGTAATCACAAGACGGGCTGATTGGGACCATTCTAGGTAGTTTCTTCCATTCATCTTCTGGATTGAAATTTGTAGGGAATTTTCTACGTGTATGTTGACTGAATCAGGTTGATTTCTTGATCCAGAGGAAGGGGTTGCGCTGCTGGTGGTCTCGAAGGATGAAGATCGAGACTCTACCATTGCAGCTTTGTAATTCATGGAAGAGTGTGAGGCTTTGATACCATTTAAAAATTTAGATGTATGAAGAAGATTGTTGTCATTATGCTATAGATCCGTAGGTCCTTGTATAGAGCTAGGGTACATAGTTTTGGTAGTCTTCCAATTTAGGAAGACTCCTTATTAGGAAATATTCCTAATATAGTTAGATATTACAGTTAAGAATAATCTCTAAGAATAATCCCTTAATTATGGGATTATCTACAATTATGGGATTGTCTACATATGATGGAGCAAAGAATAATCAAGGAGAGCAGATCTCCATTTTCTTCTTTGTTAATCTTGGTGAAGAAAAAAGATAACTCATGGAGGACATGTACGAATTATCTGAAAAAATGTACTATGAAGGATAAATCCTGCATTTCATTGATTGAGAGTTACTTGATTAATTTTATCGTGTATAATACTTTTCTATGTTGGGTTTATGGGTTGATATCACTGAATTTGTATCTTTAAGGAGGATGTACATAAAACAACCCTTAAAACACATGATGATCATTATGAATTTTCGGTAATGCCTTTTGGCTTAACCAATTCATCTGTAACAGTTCAGAGTTTGATGAATTCTATTTTCAATAAGGAATTTTGTTTTGGTGTTCTTTGATGACATTTTGATTTATAATAGTTCATGGACATAACATCTTAGCAGGTGTTATAGATTCTAAGAGAGCAACAATTATTTGTGAAGGAATCAAAGTATTCCTTTGGATCAAGTCAAGTGGACCTTGGCCATTTCATTTTGCCAAAAGGAGTATCATCAAATCTTAGAAAGGTTAGTGCAATGCAAAATTGACCCATTCCAACTAATTTGAGGCAATCAAGAGGATTTCTAGGATTAGTTAGATATTATAGGAGGTTCATTAAGGAGTAAGGCCAACTAAGTAATTCATTAACTTCCCTATTAGTGAATAATGCTTTTGGGTGGCATAAGAGGCTGATGATGCTTTTAGAGCTATCAAAAGGCATTAGTGTCTTCACCCAATTTAGCCTTACCAAATTCTAATAAAGAATTTATCTTTGAAGTTGATGCAAGTAGGATTGTTTTAGGAGTTGTTCTGATGCAAGGAGGTCATCTTATTGCTTATGTTAGCAAAGCCTTATTGTAGGGGGTGCATTATGCAGATAGACCACAAAAGCTTGAAGTATTTGATGGAGAAAAAGATTACTACTCCCTTTCGACAAGTATGGTTACCAAAGTTATTAGGATTTGACTTTGAAATCTGATACAAAAAGGTAGTTGATAATGTATTAGTTGATGGATAGTAGGGAGTTATATAATCTAGTGGTCTCTCCAGTGTAAAGCAACTTATTATGAGAGATCATTAATAGTTGGGAGGAGGATGCAATAGTACAGAAAGTGATTCAATGGCTTAACCTATTTAACCTTAATTTGTAGCTTATAATTGGTCTAGTGACTTGTTGCAATGGAAAGGCAGGTTAATGGTTGGTGCTAATATGGAGTTGCACACAAAATCATCTCCTTATTTCATGATATGGCTGTGGGTGTTCATTCCAGCTATTTGGGAACGTGTAAGTGACTACATATGTATTTTTTCTAGAACAAAATGCAAGGAGATGTTCTAGAATTCATTTGTAGGTGTGACATTTGCCTGATTTACAGATGCCATAGCTGTTGCCTATTTCATATTAAGTGCGGATTGATATTATTCTCAATTTTTTCTAGGGCCTAACTAAATCTAAGAGTTATTGTGTGATAATGACTATAGTGGATCATTTTAAATACACTCGTTTTATTCCTCTGTCCCATCATTATTCTACAGCTAAAGGAGCTAGTTGTTCATTCAATATGTGTACAAGTTGCATGGTGTACCAGTGATGATTATGAGTGATAGGGACTTTATTTTTGTTAGTACCTTTTGGCCAGAATTCTTCAAGGCTCAAGGGGTACCCTTAAAGATGTTGACTGCCTATCGTCCTCAAACAGAGGTTTTGAATTGAAACTTGGAGACCTATTTATGGTGTATATCTAGCAATTGTCCAACTTATTGGAGTAGCTAGTTTCCTCTCTCAGAATGGTGGTATAATACCACTTTTCATTTGGCTATACGATGTTCTCTGTTTGAAGCCTTATATGTATTTATCCATCCTGTGCATGCTCCTTGTCTTGCGGGGGATTCCAAGTTGTTGATGGTGGATGAGGCATTGATAACTTATCCAGTTCCATATTAAACAAGCTCAAAACCTGATGAAGCAATTGACAAACAAAAAATGCACCGCAGAGAGTTTGCAGTGAATGATTTAGTGTATGTAAAACTTCGACCTTATAGGCAACTAAGTGTGCAACAGCAGATGAATCATAAGTTGTCATCTCTGCTTTTTGGTTCTTTTATAATTCTGCAAAGCGTGGGTAAGATGACTTATCGTTGGATCTTCGGGAGAACTCCAAAATCCATCCTACTTCCTTGATTCTCGACTTAAACATTTTTCAGGTGCAAGGAGAGTCCAACCACATCTTCCCATAGCAGTGCCATTCATAATAGGAGGATAAAAAGACAGGTCAGCTGTTAAAGTCTTGGTTTAGTCATTTGTGGTCGCTTGAAGATGAAGGTGATGTTACATGGGAATTTCTTAAAGATACTGTTACAGGTCTTATGGGAGAACCAACCCCAAAAGCTGGCTTGAAGGGTGGGAGAGCCCATAAGCCTATAATCCCCACATCAGTCTCTTTTATTATCGATGTGGAACAATTAGACCGTAACAGATACCTTGACATCAACCTTGTGGAATTAAAGAGGATCGTTGTTATAAGTTGAAACTATGAAGGGGAGAAGGATCTATACAGCGTGGAAAGAAGAGAATTATGTAACTAAGAGTTAAATGATGTCGTAGAAAGAAGGGAGAAGTGTAAATGAACAACTGGTTGATTTCCAATGGCTATAGTAGCTGTTAGGTGTTGGGTTGTGACTAATTTTTGGAGTAATAATTGATTATTGTTAATCTCTCCCTCTACTTCTTTCTCTAGGTAATTCAGCATTTAGAAATTCCAAATACAGAACCCTAATTCATTCTCTTGAATTGTGATGTATCAGATATCAGTTCTATGAGTTTCACATTATTCGTGTCATATGAAACATTAAAAGGAATTCAGAGTTGCAACTTACTCTCTTGCTGTTTTATAGATATGAATTGGTGCAGCCGGTTCAACAAAACATCCTAGCAGCTATAATGCTGGAGGGTTCGGATACGGATAACCGTATTCAACCTACCTGTTAAAGATCAATTCTGTTTCAATCTCAAAATACAAATTACAGCATGAGATAACTTGATAAATCAGGCGTGGTTAAATGAAATTCAATTCTTTAGTTTTTTGAACATCCTTGGCTAACCATTGTGAGGGGGGATTGAAGTTTCTACTTGCGAGGATGTTTATGAGGGGAAGAGAGTGGCAGCCCTTGTGGTATTTTTTAGATGGACTTTTCTAATATCATCACCTAATTTTCTTGGTGAAGGAGACCCAGTTTTTAGGGATACAAAATATTCAGCATTGATAGTTCACAACACCATTTTGTTCAAAAACCTGTTAAAATGTATAATGTAACTTGGCTATATAGTAGAAAGTTTCTTACAAGCTAAAGTTGTCATTGGTTCAACGCTTTTACTCTCTTTTATTCATACCATAAGAGTTGGGAGTAGACCATTCAATGGGATTCCATTTCGTTTTGATTGTCCAAAAGTACTGATAATTTTGTTCAGCATGGTTTATAAAGAGATTATTCCGTTCAATTGACATTTTCACTTTAATAATGATGCAGAATGAGCTTGACTATTGTGGGGAAGAGCCGTCAATGTCCCCCAGGGCACCACACCAACATCAGAATTCTCAGCCAATTCAGTTCTCCAACTCTGGTTTCTTGGTTTCTCCAGGTTCGTCTGGTCCAGTAACTGCCAACCAGCACTGTGATCAACAAACGAAGAATGCAGTTTTCTCGAATGCTTTGTCAAGCCCTATCCGCAGGAGTCTCCAGAATTATCACATTACTCAGGGAGGATACTGCCAGAACAGGGAGTCCAATGATTCTTCGATGGACATGTGAGACGACAGTTCTCTTAGGCAGCTCATCCTGTGCTATTAATGGGCCTAGAAAGCTGTTGATACTTCACTAGTGGAAGATGATACATCGAAGAGATTTTCGGAGTGAACGGGTTAGGATGATGACGTCAAACATGTGAGGAAAAGGCTTGGCGTGAGTTTGGATTGGAATATGCTTTTTCTCGGATCAAAATAGCCTATTAGCTTATCATCCGTCTCTTAGAAATGCCCCTTAGTTTGTGTCTTGATCAAGTTCCCTACCAGTTGGTACCCTATGTTGCTTGTTATCAATCATGCTTTCGCTTAATGTGTGTGCTTGTTTTACCGTGTAAATTTATGTTTTATGTGGCTGCTTGTATCTCTCGCTGTCTGGTTTATTAAATTTTCGTTGAATTCTTCAAAGCTCGATCAATGATCCTCTTGTGCTGTCGTAAGGAGCTTCAAGTACGTTCAGCAGATATTAGGGTAGAGAGGAATGGCAAAGTGTGACCGACAGATGTCAGGATGGAGAGGAGTGGCAAAGTGACTACAGAAATAAAGGCAAATACTAGAAATATATCTTTGAAATTGACGAGTAATTTACGAATTTGCAGAACCTTTGAACATAAATTTAAATGGAGAACTTAATTGATCAATAATTTATGGAATATTGAAACAAAAATTTAAATGGAGAATATTACTAGTTTACTTTTTGAAAAATAGACTTCTACACTTATAGGACAGTAATGAAAATAGGTTTTTGACCAACACAGAAAACAAAATAACCTCAGGTAGATTTTTAATAATCAAAGCATGCACCTAGTTACACCTTCAGTCTTTTCTTCCTCTTGTTATACTCTTAATTCTGTACATCATTAATATCATCCTCATTATTCCCATTAAGATGACATCAAATTCCATCACTCGTTTCCTCTTGCTTTGCTGCTTTTCATGGAGGGCAATTACGAAATCTATGACTAGCTTGGTTACACTAGAAGCATTTCTTAGGAATTGGTTGATTTAAGGATTTATAATGCTTTGCTCATCCTTTGCTTCTATCATCTTCTTTTTCTCACTTTTTTCTTTATGAGAATTAATATATGTGAAATATATATATGCATATTTTCTTAAGTTTTTTATTTGATTTATATGTTTTACTTAGTTTTTAATATATTTGTAGATAATAATGCACATTTGACCTTGGAATGAGATTTACCAAGAATTAGGACCTCTTTCAAATAAAACTTTAAAAATTTACAATTTTTAGAGAAACATGGTTTTGTGTATGTTTGTGCGCCAACCCATGCAATATATGAATAGAGTATAAGAGAGAAATAGACCATAATGATTGAGTGTCATTAAAGAAAACTAATAGACTAATATAGCCTAAATTATGGTCGTGTCTTAAACCATGTGCAAATCGTAAGAGAAATAAAAGTATCCACATTATGGGGCATAAATGTGTCAGAGATAATCTCTATCCCCAAGAGGAAACAAGAGGATCCATGTTTAGCATGATTTTGAGAGCATTTTGCTTGCTTTGAATGATTTTATAGGATTTGATATTCAATTGAGTTTATACTCTGTTTCCATACCTTGATATAGTTTTCTAATAAGGAAGCAAAGAGTTCGGGCAAATTTAAGTCAAAGTGGATCAATTTGATGCTAGTTGGAGCAACACATGATCTATGTATGATGAACATGTATCCACATTATGCTAGTTAAAGAGTGTTCAGAATATGAGACAAAGATGGATCCATATTAGGGAACCGAGTTTGTTTTTTTTTTATGCAAAGTAATAACTTTTTTGGAGTTGTTAAGAAACACGAGACCTATATAAGTCTATGTTGTTGGTCGAGACACTTCAAACTTTATAGAGTTTTGTGAGAATAAAAGGTAACTTTTAGAGGTAACTTTTAGGATTATCCAATAATACAATTATAGGAAGACAACTTAGAGCATCATCAGAAAAGAATGAAGCAATTTAGTAGAGAAAAGAAAGTATTTTCATCATAATTCAAGTGAAGACATTAAGATTTCAAGATCTATAAGAATGAGTTCTTATATTCTTTCTTGGTTATTGTTGGTTTTCTTTATCTTAGTATGAACTAAATTGGGATAGATCTAGATAGGATGAACCATAGAATTATTTATTTCGATTAATTATTTGATTTTAGGAAATACTTCAAGTTTTATTGTAAATTATTCATGTTTACTGATTTTGGCTAAATAGAAATATGCTATCATTTTGATTCAATTTTTTATTTCATATACAGGGATTAAGTTATCATATGAATAAATAGATCGTAACATGAATAATAAGAGTTGTATGAAATCCTAGAGATAAGACATATAAATCTTTTGGGCTAGAGTCAAATATGTTAAGGGAATTCATAAAAAAAGTTAATACATTCTTAGCAGTTTTGATTAGAAAGATATTTCAATCAGTGAACTAAAAGTCTTATGAATTGAGAAACAATAAGATTGTAACATTGGAGTTTCTAGTGGTCTAGAACAAATAATTGAATCAAGATAAATTCAAGCATAGAAAAGTTCCAAAGGGATTCTACATCTAGATTTTGTTTATCAATTGATTATTTCATTCTTGGTCATTGCTTTGGTTTATTATTTTAGATTAGTAATTTTAGTTGGTTAATCATTCTTTTTATGTCATTCATCCATTTTGTTAGATTAAATAATAGAAAGATGGTATTAGTACTTATAGTCTTTGTATGATTGAGACTCATAGTCACCAAGTTTAACTATAAGAACAAAAGTCGCACTTCTCCAGTGATCTTTACTATTATTCAAATTTACAAAATCAAGTTTTTGGCTCCATTTTCAAGGATTAAGAACACTTTATTTTTATCAATATAATCAATTTTCTTTTTTCAAATTTATTTATTTATTTTAGGATTTTATTTCTTGATCTTATTTTTGTTTACTGAATTTCAAGATTTAGATACTTGATATTACAACTACCAAACACCATATAAGATAGGGATAACATTACAACATGGGGAACTATGCTATAATGTTACTTACAGAGACAAAATGTAATATTATTTGAACAAAAGTATAGGCTAATACTTTTGAGATCAAGCTTAAAGTAATTTAAATGGTTCAAAAACTTGTGTAGTTTAATAGCTTGTCGAATGAGGATCCAAATACATATATTGCTAAGCTTTTGAAGATCCATGATACTTTCAAAATTAATGAAGTTTTAGATCATGGGATTCAGTTGAGATTATTCCCTTTTACATTGAAAGACAAAGCCAAATTATGATTGAAATCCTTACCTCCTAAATCTATCGCCACTTAGAATGGTTTTGCTGAAAAACTTTTTAGCTAAATAAATTTTCTCCAGCATGAATAGTCAAACTTAGGAATGACATCTTCATCTTTCAAAAATTAAAGAGTGAGAAGTTAAGGAATGAGTGTCTTTGTTTGAGCAATTTGGCATTGAAACATTGTATGAAACATGGGAGATACCAAAGGATTTATTAAGAAAGTTCTCACACTGTGGTCATCTCACATGGATGCAAGTCTAGACCTTCTATAATGGTTTGGTCAACTTTATAAGGTAAAAGATATATGTTTTAACAGATGAAACCTAAATAATAAAATTTCAAAGCTATCCTAGGAGTTGATAGAAGAGACGGTAATAAATAATTACTAATGGTACAGATAAATTAAGGACTAACATAATAATGAGAATTTATAATATTGATGTTATAATCATTCTAACAGCTCAAATGGAGGCAACAACAAGAAAAATTGACAATCTAAGATTGCCATTAAGAACAAATCAAGTAATGATTTGTGAATTCTACGAGGGAAGACACCACCTTATAAAATTCCAAGCTGAAATTCTATGAATGATTAAGTATAACAAGTTGATTACATAAGAAAATTCTATAGGAAAAACAATCTCTACAGTTAGATAAACAATTCAGGATAGAGAAATCATCCAAGTTTCTTATAGAGCAATCAAATAGGTAAATGATAACCCTTGCTAGAATTTCAACAATTTGTGTGAAAAGAGAAATATCCAAGTCTAAAGGAAATAATGACAGACTTTATACAGGTAACCTCTTCTCGATTACAAAATCATGAAGTTTCTATGAGAAATATTAAAGTGCAAATCAATCAACTAACAAAGACAATAATTGAGAGACCACAAGGATCATTTCAGATAGATAAAATACCTAACCTAAAGGAACAAATTAAGGAAATTGCCCTAAGGGATGAAGAGTTGATCAATAATAAAAAGGTAGAAGACAACAAGGTAAAAGGAACAGTGAAGGAATATCAACCAAGAATTATTTAACCTACAAGATACATAACATAACAAAGGATGAAATCAACACTCATAAGGAGTATAAAGACGATCTATAAGAGGGAGATACAAAATATGAGGACCCATAATAGGACGTCTCAAAGATCAAATCAAATGAAGTAAACACCAATATCGTCCAAGAAGCATTACGACCAATGCTAGACAATCATGGGAGATTTAATATTTTATAGATTATTAATGATGCATATATTAATAAGGAATTAGCAAATCTAGGAGCTAGTAACAATTTGATGCCTTATTCCATGCTAGAAAGACTTGAATAGGGATAACCAAAAGTTATTAGAAGAGTACTGAATAAAATTTCATGATAAAAACTAATAGGTTTAGATTCCTAGCTAATTTTTATATTTTGGATATAGAAAAAGATAAAGAAAAATCCCTAATCCTAGGAAGACCCTTCCTTTCTACAATAGATGAAATCACAAATATTAGGGAATATGGATTAAGACTTAGGATTAGAGATAAAGAAATTCTATCTTTAAATATTAACAATTAGTTCGTGCTTAATGATAACTCATAATAAGCTAATTGCTCTAATATTATATGAATTCATAATGCGTGGAATCAAGATGCTAAGCAAAGCTACAAAAAAAGAGAAAAAGTAAGAAAGATAGTTAAAATGAGAGATGAAAACTTTTTAAATGGCACTTCTCATAATCCTTATGCTGAAGGAAGCAACCATAATCCTTAACTAGGATTGAAAATCATATATTTGGCATATCCATACAATTGGGTCCTTGGAGTTTTTGAAATAGTGCATAAGGAAGTGCTTTTAATTATTGCTATTTGACTTTGACGTGTTCTGAAAATCAAAACATTGAGGCATTGTCAATTGTTTGTTAATACAAACAAAGTCAAGAAAACCTTATTAATTTATTCCAACATTGAATGTTGGACATATAATAGTTTCAAATGGAATCTATATGGAAAGAAGCTCCTTTATCTCATGGTAGCCTGCTCTAGTCTCCTTACAAAAATTTCATTATACCATAACCTTTACATATTTTTAGTGATTCTCATACAACGCATGAGAATGTCATTGTTGATGATCCTTTACTTAGATAATGTTTGGGATTCTCACACTGGGTAAATCCCTAACCCTTCCCCCTCATACTAAGACTATAAAATGTGCTTGTAAGTTATGGTCAATATAAACTATATAAGCAGTGACTTCAAATTTAGAGGTTAATCATATTTTGGCAATTTTACATAAAGCAGAGTTTGGATTTAGGGGTGACAGTGAAAATTTTCATAGGTAAGTCATCTTTACTACCACTCTATAGAAAAATAAATGAGATTTTCACCTTATATGACTCCTTGTTTAATTCTTTTGAAGCTATTGGATCCTTTTCGTCCTTCAAGAAGCTCCGCCCTTCATCTACTTAATCTTGAAGAGTAAATAGGACAAACCCAATCACATTTTTATATTCCAATATAACACTTTTTTTTATTATTCTCAAAGGAGAAAATTCCTTTTTCTTTACCATACGCAAATCCAATCAGAATTTTATAAATTTCTTATAACTTATAATAAGAGCAAGAAATCTTTCTCGATCAATCTCTTTTCCCCTCATTCTTTAAGAATTAGAAAGATTTTTTTTTCATGTTTGAATTTGTTCATTTGGAATCTAAGCACTTTTACTTTATTTTTATTTTTATTTATATATTCTTTATTCTTTTTATTATTATAACTTAATTATCATTTTGTTTGACTCCCTTATGTTACTCCTTAAGTCTTATAGGTTTAGTTTGATCTTATAGAATCGAAAACATTTTTCTCATTAAGTGAGAGGTATTAAAAATCATATTAATTTTTTTATCAGAAAAATATTATGTGGAATTTTAGTTTTTTCCTCTTTTGCTATCCATATCACATAGGTATAACATTTGAATCAATACAAAATCTCTTCTTCTATATTTATATGAATTGATATTATTACATTTCAATTCCTTATTATTACATTTCAATTCTTTCTTGACACTAGCCACCATGCACTTATGCACTCTTCAAATAGGAATCTATTTTTTGAAAGATCATGGCTTTCATGCTTTAGTGGATCTCCTAAATTCTTTCGATGAACTATTTTGTGTTGAAGGGGTATCTATATGATTCCATTGATTGTGTAAATCATGCAGTGGCAATGGAATTAAGAAAACTATACAAAAAAGATGATTATTTTCTATTCATCATATTCTCTATTTTATTAGTATTAGCTAGCGATCCAGACTCAGTGGGTCCTTTTTTTATAATGAACTGTTAGCACCATTCTGACATTTTATCTATATGAACCAAGAAGAAAAAGGATCATTGAGAAAAGGATTGTAATATAAGAGAAGCAAAAAGGTCAACCTCTTTTAAATATATAATATGGATTTTGATAATGTAATGTAGTTAGACTCTCATATCGATCCAAATGAATCAACCTTTCCACGGAGGTCAATCTTTGCCTATTGGGCATGAGGATTGCAAGTTATAAATTTGTCTCGATTGTATAAACATGTATTTTATTTCAATTATCATGAAATTCTTAATTCATAAATGAAGTAATTAATAAATGAAATAGTAAATGATGGGTTAACATTAGCCTCTTTTTTATTTGTAGCAATGAATCTTGTATGTCTTCTTAAGAAGGAATTTGTCTAGTGTTTTTTTAGGACTCAAAGGAGTGTAGAAACACATAAGAAGTCTTTGATGGAAATGAAAAGGAGATGTAAATCTAGGTATTTTGAAAATAGTAAGCTCTTTGACGCAAGAAGGGGTTGATCTATATCATTTTAACTTGGTTTTGATTTCTCTATTTTTTTTTAAGAATAGAGAGTTGAGGTCCTGTCTTACCCGTATCGAATTTGTAAACATCATTTTTTTACTTACTTTTCTATAAAATAATTTTAGTTGTTTTATAATATAAATTAAAAATTATAGGGTTAATTACCAAATCTTTCGTCAATTTTTCAATTATAGCCTGAATTTTAAAATGTAGCAATAAAATGCCCAAACTTTCAATTGTTTTCAATTCTAACCCAAACTTCAGAAAGTGGCAATAAAATGATTAAACTTTTAATTTTCTTCAATTCTGGCCCAACGTTATTTCTTGTTCTCCCTTAGCCCTCAGCCATTTGTTTTCTGTTTGTTCTTCTGACGTCCCAAACTACTCTCACATTACAACTTATTACACCAGTAAACTCTTCATTTTTAGTTCGTACTCTTGATGCCCTTAGTGTGAGGGAGTCGGGATTGCGTAATATAAAAATCGAAGGGTGATGGCATCGAGAGAATAAACTAAAAATGAAGGGAAATATCGAAATCAAAGCGTAAGGTTGTCGGGACTGCATAATTTGATTTAGGTCATTTTTAAACAACGACCTCGTTTTAATTATATGATTAAACAACATCGTTTTATTAATTTTATTTGTTGTGTTAATTTTGTCTAATGTGTATTAATAGTTAAGATTTTTGAAACATGAGGCAAGTCATATAAGCAAACTTAATGGAAACACTAATGTTGGGCTAGAATTGAAAAAATAGAAAGTTTAGGCATTTTATTGCTATTTTTTAAAGTTCAGGCTATATTTGAAAAATTGACGAAAGATTGAGTTTTTTTTTAGTAATTAACCCAAAATTATAAACATTTTGCTTATTTACATTTCTTTTTTGGAATTAGTTATATTAAAATTATTATAATAAAAAGAAAATAATAAATAAATAAAAAGGCCAAAAAAAAAAAAGAAAACCATCAAAGAAATTCAACAAAGAATTACAAGCCAGACTACACCAAATGAGAATTGCTACAATACAAGCTGGAGTGAGAGTTAAAACCCAAAAAAGTGCTGGAGCAATAGAAGCCACTGAAATTATAAAAATTAAGCAAAGGTTGGACTTGAAAAGCAGCCATTAGACTTGCAAACAAAAGCAAGCTTTATCTTTTTCCCTATTCCGTCATTACCACACCCAGACCAGAAACTTACTTTATCATTCCGATAACTACTAAATAAATAAAAATAACAAAAGAGAAAAGGAAGGCAATAATATACAAAGGGGGCCCATCGCTATCATGCGCCATGGAGTCACTATCGCTATCCATCTTTAAAGAAATCGAACCAGAAGTAAACGTAAATCTTTATAATTCTCCGTTCCTCCCTTTCTATCTCTCTCTCTCCTTTTTCTTTTTGATTTTGGTTTGTAAGTTCTCAGGATAATTGCGCTTATAATTTCTCAGTAATATTTGGGCGCCGCCATTTTAGACTCGGAGAATCTCTCTCAGATCCATTGCGTCGCTCTCAGGTACGCTTTCTGTTTGGTTCTCGAGAAAACGGGAAATCTTTTGTTTGTCAAAACTTCATTTAACTGGCTTTGTGGGAGCTGTTTTGATGCATTCGTTTATAGCTTTTTTATCTACTTTGCTATCCAAACTTTTCTCCTGCCTTTTCTCTTTAGCCAAAAGCAGTGAACTACTGTGTGATAGTGAAGCAATGCACATCAATATTGTCGATTTACTTGTTTCGGCTCTCTATCCGATTTATTTTCATAGTATACTGGTATGAGTGCGGTTAAATTATACTTGATTTGCATGAATAATATAATAGTTAATTTTCCTTTTTTTTTAATTTCAAGTTATTGTTTTGCAAATCAGTGATGATATTTAGATGTTGCTCTTTTTTACTTTCTTAAATTAAAACCCGAAAGATAATTGGTTGATGTATGTTTGTGCTTGCTTGCAAAATGTAAGATGCGATTCTTATGATCTCTTTCGTACTCCTTTTTTCTTTTATTCTTTGCTTCGTTTTATTTTTGATGTCGTTTTAGCATGGTGATTGCAAGGTTTTGTAGTTAGATGTGCTGTTTCACTTGTTAATATTTTGGTTGTTTTGGTTTCGTGAGTTTGAAACAGTTTATTATTTCAAAGAAATGTGCCAGGCATTAGCGCATTTAAATGGTTTGGAATTTCTGTGTTGAATTTGGGGATGTAAAAGAAGTAATTGGACTTTATCTCTTTCAAGTTTTGGGAAATCTTTAGATGGAAATGATTAAATATCAAATATCTGTTTTAAGTGTATTTGTCTCATTTCTTCGTTGCTATCTTTTTTAAATCTTACTTCTGGCTTTGTGATGTCTTACGGCCTGCTGCAGGATATTGGTAATCTTTTTTAAATCTTACTTCTGGCTTTGTGATGTCTTACGGCCTGCTGCAGGATATTGGTAATCTTTTTTAATTTTACTTCTGGCTTTGTGATGCCTTACGGCCTGCTGCAGGATATTGGTAAACAAAGGTTTGGTGCCTTTGTGACTGAGAGGGAGCTGAAGAAACTATACAGAGTCTAGATCTTGGAACCCGATGATTAGAACTGATGTTATTGGCAGTGGAAGGAGGAGGGTTCTTCTCTTCTTCAGCTTCTGGGTATAGCAAGGGCCTGACCCTTCTTCTCCTGGGTCAGAAGCACGAAGACAGGCCCATGAGAGTTTCGCCGTGGAATCAGTACCAGTTGGTGGACCAAGAACCAGACCCTGACATCCAGCTGGCTTCTGTGAAGGACCGGCTCTCCCGAGGTTGCGCTTCTTTTGTCTGCTTTGGTCGCGCTTCTGCAGGGCTTGATTCCCCACCACATCTCAAAGTAGGCCCTGCCCAGCAGCAGGATGTGTTGCCAGATCCTCTTGTTGATTATAAAGGAAAGAATAACTCAGTAGATATCGCAGATGATAATAATGCACAAAAGATTTCTCTGAAGAGCAGCTTGAAGAAATCACAAAGTGGTGTTCAGAGTCCTCTTGGGAATGTCAATCAACGTGATGCATCAAGTGGCAAGGAAAATGATATTACTGGTCATACAGAAAGCAGAAAAGTACAGTGGACTGATGTTTGTGGAAATGAGCTTGCTGAGATCAGGGAATTTGAACCAAGGTATGGATATATGTCCTGAATCGAGATAAATTTTCTAATATGCCTTAATTTAGATTTAGTGTAGTTCCCCTCCCAACATCTGTTCATGTTGAATCCCGCTGTAGCCAATAAAAAAAAAAAGGACAAAACAAAGAAATAATTCACATTAGAAGTTTGTGCAAGTAGTATGCTGATCTCTCAAATGTTTTTATATCTATCCATGGGCGTCTTGACTTCACATTCTCCAGAAGCTATGAGTTCATACTTTACTAATTTCAGAATCACAACATAATAAGAGTTCAATTGCTACATACCTAATATGCTTAATACATTAGTAGTATCTGCATTTTTGATTGGATATAGCATGCAATTTTCTTTTACGTCCTTGATCTGTGGGAAAGTGGCAGTATCATGTCTAATAACTGGGTACAGTTGTAGAAGGATGAGTTGGTAATCTGAAAATGCTGATAAATGTGAGGTTCTTCAAAGCAGTTATACCAACTGTACTTACAAACTTTTCTAGTAAATTCACATGGCATTTCCTAAATTTTCTTGTCCGAAAATTGTTCCTTCTCTCACCACCTGCTCTCATCTCTGTTCCTCTCTCTCAAATAAGATACATGTGCTGAGAAATGAATGAGAAATCGTTTACCTATTGCAATGCTCGGTATTGATATTTATGTTTTTTAATCTTTCAATATTTATCTTTTGGTACAATTGATCTCCCATAGTTGTCTGAACTAGTTACTGATCTATAGTTGTAGTTTGTAACAAACAGTTTACACTCCTGTTTCTATAATTGAACTGAGAGAAGGTTTTTCGCACGTAAAGAGGTCAGATTGATACATCGGGATGCAGTAATTTTAGGTATTTCATGGACTTCTATTGTCTGTGGCACTGGAACAGAATGCTTTTCGGAGGCAGATTTTATAGGGACATTAGAGGTATTGATTTGAGTGATGAAGAACAATTATACTAGACACAGTTACTGTTTAATTGTGCATGTGTGAAAGGTTTAGTTGTTGCTTCCTCTTTCTCTCTCTCTCTCTCACTTTCTTTCCGTCTTTTCTTTACCATTGGTCCTTGTGGAATTTTTACTCAATTTATTCCTGCATAAAATGATCTAGTGTTGGGTTGTCATGAACAAGTAGCTATGTTCTTGGTTTCCTTCATGTTCTTGTCAATTCTTTTACCCAGGATCAAGGTTCAATTGTTCAGTAATTGCATTCAATATTTTAAGCATTGAACTTAGTATTCCTTCTTCGAAGTAACTGCAGGCTTTCTTTGGTACAGTGAAATTTCACAGGCAACCTTCAATTTATAAATAATAATTATTTGTCTAAATTCAGCGGATTTGTACCATATCATTTTTGTTTTGTTTAAAACTGATTACCTCGTTTACAATTCAGTGGAATCTTTCGGGTAATCTCTACTGGAACTACTATTTGATGTTGACTCTAAGTAAAAGTATAGGATTGTTCAAGGATTGGCATGAGATGCTGATATCCTGGTAACAAACCTTTTGAGATTTTTCTATCAAGTTGTCTAATCTCTAAGCCATATAAATCCTTTGTTATGTCTGAGTTGTGCCTACCAAGTACTTTTTTGTTTGAGGATCAAGGTTGAATTTATATGTGCATTACCAATATAAAAATCTAGTAACTTGCAGTTGTAAGTAAAGCATTGTCACCTCAGAAACTTCAACTTATAGCAACGCACTGTTCTGCTTTTTCTTCCGATATTCCCACGCAGAGAGTTAAGTTACTTCAACTTTGGTGTTGTTTGAAATTGAGTGTCTTTTCCATGATCCCGCCCATAATAACGACAATGTCTGGCTGTTTTGGTTCCAAGGCTTTCTTTTCACTGGATATGTAACAGAAGTGAAAGGGGCATTGATTATCGTGTATTTTCTGTGTTTGTTATATACTCCACGGATAGGGTATTCATATTTTCTGGTTCACTTCTGACGAATGTATTCCATTTAGACACTTTTGTCCAACATGCATCATGCATTTAATCATTAGCAATCATGTTTCCTTTGGCCTTTCTTTTTAATACGTTTTCTTGTTATCCATCGTAACTTGAAATACGCACTATCTAATTACAGTGAAAGGGGCGGATCAGATGATGAACTAGAGAATGGAAATGAAAGAAGTTGTGCATGTGTGATTATGTAATAGGATTGTGCCAGAACTCCAGGTTTCCCGGAAGTGCAATAACGTACCATGTAAATTGCTGCTAACAAAGGCCATTCCATTTGTTCCTGGGTCAATTTGATTCTTTTATTAGGAAAAAAGAATGAGTTCCAGAGGAATGTTTCCAAACTAGGAAAACCATGCTCATCCGACCTGATCTGCTCATTTTATGTCCATATTGAATTGATGAGGATCTCAATTTTGTTAATCTGATTTCCGCTTATGTTTGTTTCATTACTTCAGTACTGGTGATTGCATTTTCCATTGTTAATGTTCTATTATTAGTTTTGGCTCTTGACTTTCTCCTTTCTTGTGATTGCCTTGTCAATTGTTTTGTCTTAACTCTTAATTAATGCATCAAATAGTTTCCATTATTTCTTGCTGAGTATCATATCATTCGTGGTGTTTAGTACCTTACAATTGATGAACATTGGCTTTCCAATGTGGATGATTATAAAAAGAACCATAATGGTAACAAAGTAAATACTGAATTTGATTTTATTGTAATTTTTTAAAATTATGGAATAATTTTTAAATTTTATAAAGTTGTAAAATGATTCTTCAATATATGGTGTCATATAGTTTTTAATTTACTTCTTTTTTTCAAAAATTATAATAGTAAAATCAGAATAATATAAATTTATTATAATTTCTATTTTTATTCTTATTGACATTATTTTCTCATTTTTTATATAAATAATAGTTGCAATTGATTATATCGAAATATAATATGATAAGAATAATATAGATTTATAAGCATAATAAGATTTCGTGTCAGGCAAAAATAAAACTTTAGACAAAAATATAAGTAGTTGGAAGTTTTATATTTATACTGCCTATACAAATTTGAATATTCTTTTCAAAAAAATATTCAACGTATAGATCAAATATAAGTCAAACTAAAAGAAATAAAAAAATTAAAAATTAAAAATTTAATATACGACACATTCACTCAATTAGCATTAGTCAAAAGCAAAAAAATGTTTCATCATTAATATCATCCGTGTAATGCATTGAATGATATGTTAATTCTCCTCTATCTAAGATTACTTTTTAGGTCATTCTCACATTTTTTACAAATTCAACAAGGTAAATTTAATTTATAAAGCTAATTGTTTATTAAGAGTCTTAATAAAAAAATAAAATAAAATTATTAATAAATTATATTCAATTTAATAATGATATAAATTATTTTTCTTGAAACTTTAAATTGTATTAAAAAACATATTATTTAATCTCTTGTATTTCAATCTATTTCTTTTTTGGGATGAATTATTTCAAATGTTTTTTAATTCCTTTTACATTCAATTGTACTCACAAAATGATCAAGAATTTAAATTGCAAAACTTTGTAATTATGGAATATTGCTTTAGTATTGGTTCTACAAACAACTGTAAGACAGTAAAAGTAATCTTATAAATAAAATAAAGTGACATTTAATTTTAAACAAATAATAAACGTTAAGAAATATATACCTTAATTAATTTTTTTCTCTTTGATGTATTGCAATAAGCATCCCAAATTTATATACACATCCTTGTATACCTCCATTTGTGAAATAAAAAAATATTAAATCATCTCACATAAAATAATTGTTGTGATAGTTAATAACATTTCTTTATTCACTTCATTTTTTTATGAAATTTGGTTTAAAATAGACACTTGAATTCAGGAATGTCCTAATATCAAAAAACAAAAGGTAAATTTGTCTTCATCATCTTTCATTAATGATTGTAAAATAAGTTATGTACAAGGATGACCTATTGTTTTGCTTAGTCTTGATTGCTTCCTTTGATTTTTTCCTTCTCTTCACAATCAATCAGATGGATTACTCTCACCAAAGACTCATAAACTAGAATAAAAAACTGACATTGAGACCAAAATTCATAATCTTCAATTGTAATCCTAGAAATCTCTATTCTATTATTAAACCTATCATGGTAAGATGCAATTCATTTATCACTTGTAAGTATTTATCTTAGCTCCTTCTTTATGTAAAAAAAATATTTAAATGAAAAGAAAATTTTTACAAATCTTATAATGACAGGACAAAACAAATTCCCACCATTAGTGAAATACTTTCTTATCAAATTTAGAACCTACACACAATTATAAATATTTGTCACTTTTTCTTACTTTCTGTATAGTTTCATGAATGATAGGAAAGTATCTATCATCTCATATATTTTTCCAACGTCAGATCAATGCGATGTGCAGCACAAAGAGTCTAATAGAAATAATTATACTTTGTTTCTAACCTCTTCTCTGCTACTTTATAAGTAGCATTACGGTCAGTAGTAAATTGTATAATATTTTCTAACCTAACTTCATTCACACCTTCATCAAATATCTTTAATGAGTATTAACATTCTGTACAAGGTTAGATGCATCAATTAACTTTAAAAAAATCATGATCCTTTTAGCATAATAAAACAAAAATTCATGATGGGATATTTTCTTCTATTCGTCGAACTATTACACATGATTAAACACCCACAAATTGTTTAAGTCATTTTTTTATTAAAACAACTTTTTATCTCACAAATGTAAATGTTAAAAAGATAATATCTATAGTCATCAATTGAAGGGGCTTTATATCTTAAACTATTAGAGGCAACAACATCCACAATAAGTTGGCAATAATAAGATTGAGCAACACTGAATGATACACCTATATCATCCCACCATTTAGTTGTTTTCATGTCCATATTATGAGCTGCTTCTTTAGATTGTATACATTACTAATTGAAGGTTGAGCTCTCAGAGTTGTTCTTGGAGCTAAAAAGTTAGATACTTATCTTCTTCTTTTCCTTATATCAGTTACAACGATCCCTTCTTGTTGGATATGAATACCAACTTTAGTATTGTCAGTATTATCTTGATCACTGCAAAATAAAATTCCACTTCTAATTTATAGTTCAATCTTTGTCTTCTTTTTTTCTTATTATGATACTCTTCAAGCAAAGTTTTTATCTATCATTTTACATCATGACTATCTTTCTTATAAGACTTCGTATCACTTTTGATCCCAACTAAATGTTTTTTTGATCTGGTGATTTTCCCACATTTCAAATATTTATTATAATACAAACAAATAGTATAATCATACCAAGAACCAATCTTACATGAGTCTAAGATGAATCATTAAATTTTCTTAATGAGGTTTTATTATTAGAAATACTTAAACTTTCTCCATTTATTTTTAAAACAAATAGACACATATATAAAAAATAAAATAAATTAATAACTTCATATCAAAATAAAGTTTTTGCATGTGAAAGAAACAAAACACTAGTTTGACTGTAGAATAAAGAAATATTTTTATATATGTATAATGCTGATGTATTATAGAGCAATAAACCAATTATAGTCATTGGAACTTATACGAGTTTAAGGTGTCCATTTGCAACATCATTACTAGCTATAATAATCCAAAAGTTTGTTCCGAGAAGATTGACCATATGCCAATACTATGTATTACCATATTCATAACATGTTATGATTATAACAAATCCAAATAAATTCTTATGTATAAGATACAATTCGGACTTGGACATGTTAAAAAGTTAAATGGATATTGTAGAGAAAACATCAAAAATTATGTAAAGGTACATTAAAAGTATGTAATAGTTTCTTGTATCTTATATATTTGCTTTGGCAATGTAGGTTACAAAACTAACTATATTATAAAAATTAAAAGAAAAATATCATTACTTAACTATTTATAATTTGTTGAGTATACCCTCTTAATACTAATGATCATATCTTAAAAGCCTCGTCTATAAGCATTAAATTGGCAAGGCAAATCATTAAGTATTATGCAGGATAAAGACCATTCTCAAACATACAATATAGTGGCAGATCATCACTTGAAGGGTTGAAAATTAAAACTATGTCATATAATTCAAGTTTTTCTTTATTAGTATTGTAACACCCCACTCCCCCTAGACCTGAACCCGATATCGATAGTGATATCCGAATCCGTGTCCCGCGAAGGTGGCGTGCCACATCACTTAACAATTAAAAGTCGGTATAAATTTTTTTAAACCACAAACGTCAAATACAGAAAATCAATAACCAAAATATTCCACTTTGTTTAATAATCATTTGATACAAGCAATGAAATCAACAGAACTTT
>JANZXP010000003.1:22430476-22476657 GCA_027576715.1 Erythroxylum flavicans
ATATTTATTAATAATTATTAAATTAATTTTATAAATTAAATTAAATTGAGATTATTATTTATTATTATGATTTTTGGTGACAGAGTACAATTGTATAATATGATAATTGACTATTTTATAATTTTTTAAAAAATTTAGGGACTATTTCATAAATTTAAAAAATTACTTGAAATAGTATCGGGTATTAACCGATACTAATACAGTACTGTTCTAAAACTCAATTCGATATTAAATTTAGTACGATATTCGCAATATTAGCCCTGCTCACAAATTATTGACCGGGCAACAGGCTTGAAAGTTTAGCTTTCCAGGTGACTAGCTTGCAAATTGGTTAGAACAACGTGTCCAGTAGATGGAGCATCAGCTGACTCCTATGTTTTGAGTAAATAAAGAAACCTTTCTTTATTTCAAAGGAGAATTCGAAAGGGCTTTTAGAAAAAAGAAAAAAATGAAAATAGGCTAATCAATTAAAAAAATAGTAAAAGTGTTTTTTATTAGATTTATATATTTTTTACTTACTTAGAAATAGATATAGTCATTCGCATTAACTTACACCCTTCTTCTTTGACACTTGGTCACATATTACCCACATGTACTCTTCTGATTCTGTAATGCCCACACAACACATACCCAAAATATTTGCTAAGAAAATTTGGGATTTTAATTTAGAGCAAGAAAAAGAAAAAATGTCGTTGGCAACTTCAATGCCGAGCATCAAAATCCCAAACCCATCAGCATCTTGCTCCTCTCCACGTTCATCTTCATCAGCGGCTTCTTCAACTTTTTGTTTTAGATTGCCCAATCATGTTGGAATAACTAAGGCCTATGCTGCTGTTACCATTAGAAGCCAGGCTGATGGGCCAATTAGGAGACCTGTGACACCTTCCCTTAGAGAGCCCTCTCCACCAACTCCTCCTTCATCTCCTGTTGCTCCACCTCCCACACCGAGGACTCAGGTGACTGTGGGAGACAAGAGTATCATCACTTTGGAGTTCCAGAGGCAAAAGGCGAAGGAGCTTCAAGACTTCTTTAAGCAGAAAAAGCTTGAAGAGGAAAATCAAGGTCCCTTCTTTGGCTTCATTGGGAAGAACGAGATTATTAATGGAAGGTAACGACTTTCCCTTTTGTTAGACAGCTAAAGATTTTAACTTTTTCTTTTATCGGGATAAATTATGAAGTTTGGTTGTGTGCTTGGTGCTTGTTTGTCAGTGGAACTATAGGTTCTCTGGTTCAGTCAATAGTCTTTGAATGAATACTAAGTGCATATAGATAAGTGATAAAGAATGTGGAAGAAGAAGATATGGTGACTTCTTCCTCGCTAAATAAGGGATTTGATGGTAATTAACACACAACGAACAAGATTCAGTTCCCGTAGTTGGAGATGCCACGTAGAATTTGAGAAGAAGATATGGTCCGGCATACGCTAAACCAAAGCGTAGTTGATAAGAAGCTGTGTTCAATGGAGACTTGACTTAGGTTCCCATTTCGAGCCTTTTGGTAGAAAAATGATGAAATCCAGAATTAAACCAGCTAATAACTGAAATAGCTATTAGCATATCAAAATTTACAGGTGAAACTTTTTAGGTTTTATCTACTTGGTTGATGACTTTTATCATCCTAAACACTTCCCTTCTCTTGTTTCATTTTCTCATTTCTCCTGTTTGAGAGAACTTACATTGTTCCTCTGAATCCTTAGCACTTGGTGCAAAGAACATTGCTGTAACAGAAATTTATTCTTTCTTGCTTTCCTGGTTTAAAGGACATTCCTCCTGTGACCAGATGTGTACCTCTGTTCCTCTGTCAGCTTCTGAAGAAATAAAAGATGGCTAACTTGAACATCTTCATTGGTAAATTATTTAGTATGATTGAGAGTTCAGGAGAAATCTTTCTAATAACAAACATGATGTTCACTTCAGAAGGAACCCTTAAATCCTCAGGGTTTCACTTCTATAGCACTTACTACTCCATCACACAGAACTGAAACTAAGAATTGGAAACTGGCCTTGAATACAACTTGCATTCCCCCCTACTATGGAAATCTGCATGTAGCTGTTCATTTTAAAATGACTTTGTTAAATAGCACTTGATGGAATAGCGAGATACTGGTAAATTTCATGCCTTGACGTTCTGGTTATCAGGGAATAGGCCGAGTAGAGAAGCCAATTGAAATCTTCCAATCATTGTTGTAATTATAACCTTTGATTTCTGTAGCAATGGCAGTATGTTTTGCTTTTCCTCTTCATTTTATATAATGCGGACAGTTGAAAGAAGTGCATGTAAATGACTTCGTGCCAGCAATGCATGCAGTTTTAATGTAGTATAAACCAAATATGAGGCTTAGTTAATGGTTTAAGCCTTAAAATGTTGTCTTGCAGTAGGAAGTCCTATAACCACGCTTATCCCATCTTTGTGATTATAGTTGAACTTGGCTCATGATCTTGTATGGCCTTGTCAAACTTTGAATGTAATAATGAGTTCTCACACAGAAGCTAACTTATTAAGTTGAAGGTTCTCTGACACTGATCTGTATACATCTCTCAGTGATATAATGCAAAAGAGCATCATTTCCGCTTTGCACAAAAAATGGCTAGCTACATTATCCCAATCCTAGCACAATAACCTTATCGTGAGAACCAAATAGTTTATCAGATCCAACATAGTTATTTGTTGAAATTAGTCCTGTTCTTTATATGCGCTCTCCAGGCACTGAAAGTTCTTTGTGAGGAATATAAGAGCTGATATACAGCTATTTGTTAACATTAATAACATACTCCATCAGAAGAAGCTATAGTTTTTAGGTTACTGAGTTAAAATGGATATTAATCTCTCATGACGTGCATTTTGATGTCAATGATTCTCTTCTTATGGCTGCATGTCGCTTTCCTTTAGATTGAATTTGTAAATAGACCTTGTCCTAGATTCTTTAGTAGCATGCATTTTCGCCCTCTTGGACGAGTTTGCGTGTTTCAAGATATTAGTTGCTGGACGATATGGCTTTACAGTCTGACACTCTGCATTTGTGTTCTTGGTATTAACAGATGGGCAATGTTTGGTTTTGCTGTTGGGATGCTAACAGAGTATGCAACAGGCTCAGACTTTGTTGATCAAGTAAAGATACTTCTTTCCAATTTCGGTATAATCGATCTTGAATAAATTGATTCTTAAAACCTTCATCATGTATACTTTTTGATTTGTGTAATTGTTTCTTTATCGTCACAGTGACCTATGTACACGTATTTTCTGTAATTGCTGTAGCATACCCAATCTTCTGCAACTTCATATGTTATTTGTTTTCAACTTGAAGGAAAAGGAGGGATGATTGTGATCCATAATGTGGTTGTAGAAATCTGTTAATCATTAGAATACATCCTCCTGGCTTTTGAATTGTTGGATTTGGGGTAAATTCATTTCCCGTTGCGGATACCAACACAGTTGACGATTTGTTTAGATTCACAATTTTTAATAAAATACCAAGTAACTTAGTCCAGGCGACAGGAGTCGATGTTAAACTTATCTTAAGATCACTTAACTAATAAATGGATGATTAGTTATATTATTAGAAGGAAACAACTTCTAAGCTTACGTTGTAACCAATTTCTAACTAATTTACAAAATTGAAAGAGATAAAAATAGAATTTTGGTACTGCCATGCCAATACGTTTCTCCCAACCTTTTGGGTGAAGAAGTGAGTAGAACAAAGCTACAAGTACTTTGGCAACTCTGTCGCCAAAAGAAAAGAAAGAAAATTGACGTGTGTTGTGTAGCAGGCAACAGGTAAATCAATGCACAGTCGCGAACGTAAGCTTCACAAAAATGCCGACATCCAATGCATTTTACATGCAAATGATATCATCCCTTCACTTTTGACCTTCCACAATGTAATTATAAAAACCTGACACTAGAATGCTTCTCTACTCTCTCCCTCTTCTCCTAGTTGTCTCCCAAAATCCATCTTATGTCTAGTACTCTATCCCTTTCTCGTCATTTGTTTTTTTTTTGGCTAGGTCAACCCTTATCTGCAAAGCCACGGTCGTGGACCATCACTTGCTATCCAGAAACCGGAGTCATGGGGTGTACACGTGGAAAACACCCAGGCCATTCATCCGCAAGAGGGTTAGAGAAGCTTAAAATAGAGAGTGGCTACTTGGACAAAGAGCAAGTTCTTGCAGCGCAGGTATCCTGTTGCTAGGCAACATGGTGACCCTGAAAAACTTCCCTCCAGGAGATACAATATCGGTTTTACTAGTGATGGCAGCGGTCACGACAACGGGGAAACGCCGTTGAGCGACGGGAAGAAAGTTGTTGGTGGCGTTGCCAGAGAAAGTAGATACTCTAGTAGTGGTGATAGTGCTGCTGGTTGGAGAAGGCAGTCTAGAAGATTGGACGACTTCGGTGGTGAGGACGTTGTTGATGGGTGGCCAAAGCGGCTCAACGTTAATGTTTCAAAAGAGGTTTAAGATGGTTTAGTTCCAAAGACTGCTGAGAATTACGACAATCTTGATTAAGCTGAGGATTCCTATGTTTTCTTATTAAGCCTGATCTCTTTGTTTTCGTTCATTGTAATGAAATAGGTCTGCTCATGCATGTCTTGTTGGGTAGAGGGATTGATTGTTAGGTTTTTATTATTTCCCATTTGATGTTCAACTTAGCAATGTCAAGCACTTTCGTAATAATTGGAAAGAATATATATAACAAATTTGCTTGTCAACTCTCACGAAAAAGAATGATTTCTGTTCTTCAGCTTGTTCCTTAAGCTTGTCTTCTGGTATGTTTTTTTTTTGGTATTCTAGTATGTTTTTTTGCTGTTATTTTCTGTGCTTCTGACAGCCATTCCTCTTCAAAGGAGAGAAAAATAATAGTAGTGTTAACTAGGAACAGCTGAATGCAAATAATTCATAATAGAACAAGACTGGAATTTAGGATTTATATCAAGCTTATAATGTTTATAAGCTGTCTGAATTGTGATTGGTATAACTAAACCGTCTTCTATCTTCTCATGCCATAATGTACTAGTATTAGCTAGGAAGAGGTGAATGGAAAGAACTCAAAATAGATCAACATTGAAACTTTGATTGTATATCAAACTTATAACGTTTATAATCTGCCTGATTTGTGATTGGTATAATGAACACGTCTACTAACTACTCCTGTTCTGTTTTGGTTATGTATAAAGCTCGGGATAAGGCCACTGGGAAAATTGTGGCCGCGAAGAAGGTCCGTTTAGAGATGTCAAAGCCTGAGAATGTGAAATTTATGGCTTGGAAAATTATCACATTGCAAAAGCTTGACCACCCAATGTCCTAAAGCTTGAAGGACTGGCCAGATGAAGGTTGCAGTATAGTCCTTATCTTGTGTTTTATTTCATGTGGACATATTTAGTTGCATCAATTATCTCCCACCTGAATTAAGAATTACAGAATCAAAGGCACTAATACATGTCGGTTTAGATATAAAAGGAATAGGAAAGGAAATATTCTGTAATTAGTGAGTAGATACAGCTATAAATTAGTTTATTTAGTTTCCTAGTTTATAATTTCCTAGTTAGTAGTTTCCTTCTTTAAGTGATTCCTATATTGTATTTTTACTAAAACTTTGTAACTATTTTATGATAAGCAGAAATAATTTTATTCCTCAAAACTGCATGGTATTAGAGCACTAGGGTTTTTTCTCCTTTCTGGGGGCTGCCGACTCCTTGTTCTACATTCTACAGTCGATTTCTTCACTCTAAAGTTTCGATTTTTTAGTTCTCTTCATCCTTTAAGTCAGATTTTTTCCTACCTACAATATGATTTTTCCAAAATTTTTGATTTATTTTCCCTTTAAATCCTTCCTCCATTTTTTTCCTGCCACATCATGTCAACAATCTCTAGTACTTCTAGTACATCCTGTCTACCAATCGACCAGTCAGTTATCACCTTTGCTCTGACCAGTTTGGATGTTGATGTACTACCATCCTTGCAGATTACAGTGGTGAGGCTTAATGGTCAGAATTTTTTCGAATGTGCTCAGTTTGTCAAACTAGCCCTGGATGGAAAAGGAAAACTTGGATTTTTGACCAGAGATGAGCCAAAATCAGCAGCAATCGACTCCACGTTCTGCCATTGGTGTTCTGAAAATTCTTTGATTACGGGATGGTTGCTAAATTCCATGGAAGAATTGATTCATCATCCATTCGTATACACGGATGCAAAAGAAATTTGGGGTGTTGTTAAAGAGACATATTCTAATATTGGGAGTTCCTTCCAAACTTTTAAATCGAAAAGGGAACTGTGGCTCTCTAAACAAGGCGATAGAGATGTTACAACTTATTTCAACAAAATGCTCTCTCTTTGGCAAGAATTGGGTTTGTGTTATGATGATACATGGGAGAACCCCAGCTATCTTGCAAGGGAAAAAAAGATGAAGATGATCGCGTCTTCATGTTTCTCACTGGAGTCAATCACGACTTTGATGAAATCAAGGGCCGACTTCTTGGCCGCCAGCCTTTACCTTCAATACGAGTTGTGTTTTTTGAACTATGCCAAGAGGAAGCCCGAAAATGTGTGATGAACGAACCTATCCACTTGACTCAAAATGGAGACAACATGGCGCTGATTTTCAAGGGTGTTGATGGTGGTAGTGACAAGAAAAAACCATTTTCTTGTGATTTTTGTAACAAGCCGTGGCATAGAAAGGATAAATATTGGAAGCTTCATGGAAAGCCTCCTTAAAACAAAAAGAAGGCAGATGGGAAAGCTACTATAGTTGTGGTTGAAACTTCTCAGGAGCAAACTACTTCTTCAGACTCAGTTTCTTTCACTAAGGATCAACTCCAGCCCTTGTATAGGCCTTTTAACTCTCCAAAATTTTCTCTTAACAATTCTACTGTAACTGTGGCTGAAACTTCTTAGGAGCATATTGCTTCTTCAGACTCAGTGTCTTTCACCAATGATCAACTCCAACACTCTTATAGGCTTTTTAACTCTCCAAAATTTTCTCTTAACTCCTCTTCCTATTGTGCTTCAGCCCAACAAGGTATTTCTTCTTCCTTTGTGTGTTCAAATTAATCTTTTGGTCGTTAGATCATAAATTATGGGGCTACTGATCATATGAGATATTACTCTCAATTTTTTTCTTCTTATAACCTGCTGCAGGAAATAAAAAAATCAAAATTGTAGATGGCACATTTGCTGCCATTGTCGACAGTGAAACTATCAAAATTTCAGCCAAAATTATCTTTACAATGTCCGTCATGTGCCTAAATTGTCCTGTAATTTGCTGTCCACTAGTAAACTCACCCGTGACTTTAACTGTCAATCTAATTTCCCCTCTTCTATGTGTTTTTTCTAGGACCTGGCTTTGGGGACAATGATTGGCAGTGTTAAAGAATGTGGAGGGTTCTATTACTTTGAAGATGGATTACATTCGGGTATGGCTGTCCAAAATTCTTATCATAAGTTAGAGTTTATGTCTAATGATCAAGATATTTTGTTATGGCATTTTTGTTTGGGACATTCCAATTTTTTCTATTTGAAACATTTATTTCCTAAGTTATTTATTAATAAAGATCCATCTTCGTTTCAATGTGAAGCATGTGCTTTAGCAAAACATCACAAATCTTCTTATCACTCTCAGCCTTACATTACATCTAAGCCATTTCAACTCATCCATAGTGATATTTGGGGTCCAACACAGATTCCCACTTTTTTTGGCAAAAGATGGATTGTTTCTTTCATTGATGATCACACATGACTCACTTGGATTATTTTGATAAAAGAAAAACAAGAAGTTGCTGATATTTTCAAAAATTTTCACTCCATAATTCAAATTCAATTTAATGCAAATATATGAATTTTTTGGAGTGATAATGGCAAAGAATATTTTTCGAAAGTTTTGGCATAAATTTTTTTTCTGAAAAAGGGATTATACAACAAAGTTCTTATGTTGACACACCACAATAAAACAGTGTAGCGGAAAGGAAAAATACACATTTACTTGACGTCACAAAAGTATTGTTGTTTTCAAATATTGTGCCTAAAACTTTTTTGGGTGACACTCTTTAACTGCTATTTTCTTAATTAATTGTATGCCCTCTAAAATCCTGCAACTTGAAATTCCTATACAAAAGTTTCATGAACATAACCCAGATCCTAGACCTTTTTTGGATTTACCCTTCAAGATATTCAGTTGCGCAGATTTTGTCTCCAATCCAGACAAAAACAAGACAAAACTTTCTCCTAAAGCAAGAAAGTGTGTCTTTTTAGGGTATTCAGCCACTGAAAGAGGCTACAAATGTTTTGATCCAATTTTAAAAAAATATTTTGTAACCATGGACACTATTTTTAAAAAAAAAACACCTTTTTTCTCTCCTCCTCTTTAGGGGGAGTATTCGGTCAAGGGGGGTCAGGAAGATTTGGTGGTAAGTATAGCTGATTTGGATTTTTTAAGTGTGAATTTCCAATCTGTAGGAAATCATTTTCAGAATCTCAACCACAATTTGGAAGAGGAAAACAATTTGGAAAAGGAAAACAATCAAGGCAATGATTCAAATTTAAACGCAAATAATTTGGATAATGAATCTGTCATAATTAGAAACCTTGATGCCATACAACAGACTCCAAAATATGACAAGAAATTTGGTCAAACGTACTCTAGGAAGCACCTATCAAAAGCAATACAGCCAGTCATGCCTATGTATAGCCCAGAAAAAGTCCTACAGCTAGGTACAATTTCTCTTGATCCTATTCCATTAAATATTGAGTCTAATCTTGATCTTCCTAAGTTTGATATGTATTTACTTGTGGCTCTTAGAAAAGGAGTTAGAAATGTAATTATCAAATATCTTATATCTAACTCTGTCTTTCTTTAAAACTTGTCTCCTTCTTTTTCTTGTTTTATCTCATATCTTAATCATATGGAAATTCCAAATGTCTATACAAATGGCTTTACAAGTTCCTGAATGGAAGGCAACAATTTTGGAGGAAATGAATGCTTTTAAGAAGAATCAAACGTGGGTAAAAGTAGCTCTTCCAGCTGGAAAGAAGTTGGTGGGATGCCAATGGGTGTTCACAATCAAGTATAATTCTGATGGAATGCTCAAGAGATACAAGGCAAGATTGCTAGCAAAAGGTTTCACTCAGACATATGACGTGGATTACACTAAAATATTTGCTCCAGTGGTGAAACTCAATACAGTGAGGGTTATATTATCTGTTGCAGTGAATCTAGAGTGACCTCTACACCAACTAGATGTGAAGAATGCTTTCTTGAATGGAAAACTTGAAGAAGACGTGTTTATGGAACCTCCTTCCGACTTTGAGGCTAAGTTTGGATCCCAAGTGTGCCTGTTAAAAAAGGCACTATATGATTTGAAGCAATCATCTCGATCTTGGTTTGAAAGATTTACAAGTTCAATGAAACAACAAGGATATTCTTAAGGTCAGACTCATCACACCTTACTCTTTAAAAGGAAGGAAAGTGGGATGATGACTGTTTTACTGGTATATATGGATGACATTATCGTCAAGGTGATGATCATGAAGAAATCGACAACTTGAAGGCTAGTCTGGCAAGAACATTTGAATCAAAGACTTGGGACCACTGAAGTATTTCTTGAGAATGGAAGTTGTAAGATCCAAGAAGGCGATCGTGGTAAGCCAACAGAAATATGTACTAGAGCTGCTTTCTGATACAGGTATGATAGGTTGTAAGCCAACTAACATGCCTGTAGACCCAACGAAAAACTTAGTGACGTTGGAGGTGACCCAGTTGATGTTGGGAGATATCAAAGATTGGTTAGGAAGTTAGTCTATTTGTCTCATACGAGACCAGATATTGCTTTCGCTGTCAATGTTATCAATCGATTTATGCACTCTCCTAAGAAGGTTCATTTGGAAGTAGCTTGCTGCATTCTGAGATACCTCAAAGGATCTCCAGAAAGTGGACTATTTTTTGAGAAGAAGGCTCAAAGAACTATTAAAGTGTTTACCGATGTAGATTGGGCGGGTTCAGTCACTGACAGAAAATATATTAGTGAACACTGCTCATTTGTATGGGGAAATCTGATGACTTGGAGGAGTAAAAAACAAAATGTAATGGCTCACAGCAATGCTGAAGCAGAGTTTCGTGCTATGGCCAATGGAATTTGTGAGGCAATTTGGCTCAAACGACTACTAGAGGAACTATAACTACCATTAGATGGTCCTATGAAACTATACTGCGATAACAAAGCTGCCATTAGCATTGCTAACAATCCTGTGCAACATGATAGGACTAAATATGTAGAAATTGACTGTTATTTCATCAAAGAAAAGCTAGAAAATGGAGTGATTTGCATGTGGTATGTTCCAACCACACAGCAAGTAGCTGATATCCTTACAAAAGGATTATTCAAGCCAAGCTTTGATGGAATCATCAGCAAGTTGGGATTTATAAATATATATGCCCCAACTTGAGGGAGAGTGTCGGTTTTGATATAAAAGGAAAGGAATATTTTGTAATTAGTGAGCAGATACAACTGTAAATTGGTTTTTTTAGTTTCCTAATTTATAATTTCCTAATTAGTAATTTCCTTCTTTAGGTGATTCCTACATTGTACTTATACTACAGCTCTGTAACCTTTCTATGATAAGCAGAAAATAATTTTATTCCTTAAAACTACAATACGCTTTTTCAATCTTTAATAGAGCTTTTCGTTTTTCATTTGCTCATTAACTCTTGTGATGTAAGTCAAGAGTTACATGTATGAACTACTATTGGGCCTACAATATTGTCATGATAGGAGAATATTGTTTAGAGAGGATCACACTTGCTAATTTATAAAAAGTGAAGGTTTACAAATGCTGATTTTGGTCTAACAAACTATTTTTAACCAATACGAAAGCATGCTTTCACAACCCGAGTTGTGACACTTTGGTATAGAGTTTCAAAGCTCCTATTGCGTGCTTACAGACTATGGAGTTGGAATTGATCTCTGGAGACTTTTGGCAAAGATGTTTTCAGGAAGACCATTTATACCAGTCAACAGAGGTAAGGCAGATTATTCAGGTGTCTAGAAAATGTCAACTAATTGTACAACAATCTGAGACCTAACTTCTGTTCACACCTAGTTTTCTAGCAAACTATTATGCTTCCTTGTATATTCAAATTTCAAGTTCGATGGTTTTAGGTTGAGTAACTAATTTTTAGATTATGTGGCACAGCATCAGATGACTACTGGGAAAAGCTCAAGTTGTCTTCAACCTTCAGGCACCACGAATTTAAAAAGCTAGCTTTTTTGAAGCTTTTTATCAGTTCCCTAAATCATGTTTGTGTCTATTAACCACACTTCTTGCTCTGGATCCTATAAGTCGCGGGTCTGCAGCATCAACTTTCCAAGACAATCTATGTTTTATTGGACTCCTTTTAATCTGGATTCAAAGTCAACATTGGCAATCATAGTAAATGTATCATTAACTGTCTAGCTCGTCTGGATATGTTGATTCATATGAGAAACAATGTATGCAAAACAGTTACACATATGTGGATGCATGCATGCCTACATTCATACAATCTACAGAGTTAAAAACTGAACAGCCTTGGAAATTAGTAAAATACCCAAAAACACTCTAGTGGATTGGGCCAATCCTATAGACACAAGTTTCAGGCTTTATTCAATTCCCTTTACACGGTCATTTTGTTACTTCTCACCATACAGGTGGTTTTGTACATTATTTTGGTTGGATGTTTTTTTTTCCAGTACTGTACGGCTAGTGTCATAATATTGTTAGTTATAGTTTCCGCGATTCTAGGAGCAGCAACTAATAGAAAAGAGTATAAAGTAGTATAATAAAAGTTCTGTACATACGAAAATGAATAGAAGAAAAACACTGATTTCTTCTCTATTTTCATCTACCATTTCTAGCATAGTATCAGAGCCACAAATTTGATTCCTCTACCTTAGCATACAATGTCTAATACAATCGACAATAGTGGTTCTACTGTCGCAAATGTGTCCATAACAAATGAATATGAACCTTACTCTATTACCAACATAGAAAATCCTAGTGTTGTGCTTGTCACCACACCCTTCAACAACAACTACATCACCTGGAGTAAGTCCATGACTATAGCTTTATGTGCTGAAGATAAGCTATCCTTCATAGATGGAACCTGCATCATGCCTACAGAAGATTTGGTTTTATTAGCAAAATGGAAGAGAGCAGACAACATGGTAAAATGATGGATTCTCAAAGCCATGATTAAAGAACTAGGTGATGCATTTCTATGTTTTATTACTGCTAGAGAACTTTAGGTAGAATTGCAAGACAGGTTTGGTGAAGCTAATGGGCCATTATTGTATCAAATAGAAAGGGAGATAAGCTCCCTTAAACAAGGAACCTTAACAGTTTCTGTTTATTATACTAAGCTTAAAAAATTATTGGATGATTTTTCCAGTTTAAGTCCTATCTCTATGTGTACTTGTGATGCTTCCATGGCCATTACGACTAAGGAAAATGCTCATAGACTTGTGCAATTTTTAATGGATCTAAATGATGAGTTTGAGCACGTTGTTAACCAAATTATGTTAATGGAGCCATTACCTATAGTGAATAAAGCCTTTTCTATACTACAAATTGTTAAAAGATAAAGGGTAGTGAATTCTACCATGGACAGCACTTCTAACATGGCAAGGCTAGCTAAACAATCAAATAGCACAAAGAAAGGTGGGAGAAGTAATAATAGTCTGAGCAAAGGCCCTTCTCGCAAGAAAGAGGATAAGTAATGTGAAAAGGGCAAGAAGAATGGACATACCTTGGAGACTTGCTTCAAAATTTATGGGATACCTAACTGGTACGAGGAGCTTACTGCACAAAGGGAGAAAGGGAAGGCAAATATGGCACAAATAGTTAATAGCCCAGCAGATACCATACAAGAGTAGAACGAAGAAAACTCATTGAATGGGCAAATATCTTCTAGTCTTGCTAATTTCATTGAATAAGAAATAAGTAAGGCTATCAAAGGCAAAACTACTGGAGAGGTAAAATATTTAGGGTATCAAAATTATGCAAGTAATACTCCACATTATGTGAACACAACATTCAATTGTACTGACTCTTGGCTTATTGATTCTGGTGCATCTACACAAATGATAGCAGATTTTAGTCTTTGCACTAAATATGTGGTTAATAATGCCTATGATCCTGATACTTTACCTAATGGGTCTAAGCAAGAGGTTGCTCATATTGGTTAGACACATATAAGGGATATATTTTCTCTTAGGAAATTTTACATGCACCTAATTTCTGCAAGAATCTGTTGTCTATCAATAAACTTACTACTCATAATGAAGTTACTACGATTTTTATCTCTAACAAATTATTTTTTCAGGACCTTTGGACTAATGATGTTATGGCTATTATCAAGGCAGTGAATGGATTGTATGAGCTAGATGTAGAGACCCTCTTAACCCCAAATAGCCTAAAAGGTTCCTCTTTAGATTTCTATAAGACTGAAAATGTTGCCTTTAATGCTTTTATGACTTTTGATGTGTGAAATTTTAGACTAGGGCATGCATCCAAAAAGAAATTGCAGCATATTAATGAGATAAATGTTTCTGTCCCTATCAAACATGCAAGTGTGCCCTTTGGCTAAACTGGATATAAAACCTTTCCCTAAGCATGAAATACATACAAAAAGACCTTTTAACATCATACACATAAACTTATGGGGACCATACAGTATCGCTACTATAGGTAGTTCACATTACTTCCTTATCATTATGGATGATTATACAAGAGCCACTTGCACCTTTATACTAAGTCACAAACACCAGACACTACAAACCATTGTGCGGTTTCTTAAAAACACTGAGAGACAATTTGATACTAGAGTATTGAAAATACAAACTAATAATGGAAGGGAGTTCATTAATCACGAATGTAACAAAATTTTCACAGAGATGGGAATTCAACACTAAAAGAGTAGCCCTTACACACCACGTCAGAATGGGGTAGTGGAAGTTAAGCACAAACACTTACTACAAATTACTAGAGCTTTATTTTTCAAGGCCAAATTATCTAGAGTTTATTGGGGAGAGTTTATTGGGGAGAGGCACTCTTAACAGCTACATACCTGATAAATAGAGTCCCAACCAAAGTCCTAGATTGGATGAGCCCTTTTGAGAAACTGCACAAAAGAAACCCAATTATGATCATCTGAAAATTTTTGTTTGCCTTTATTTTGCATTAGATAAAACACCAAATAGAACAAAATTGGATCCTAGGTCAAAAAGGTGCATTTTCCTTAGATGTATGCCAGATTACAAAGTCTAAAGAGTTATGGATTTGGATACTAAAGCAGTGTTTGTGTCGAGGGATGTTATATTTTATGAGAATGACTTTCCTTTAGCAGACAATGTTACTAGTACAACACAAAACCTAGATCCTTTATTCATAAGTAGCGATGCAGGCATAGAATATCCTACACAAATACTAACCATAGAAACTACATAACCCACTGAGCAAAGTGATGGCGGTTCAAGGCAAACACCATGTAACCAACAAAGTTCCCAACCATCCGACTACCTTTTATCTGACAACCTACCAGACCAAGACACATTACCTACTGCTCCCACACAAAGAAAAAGCAACAGAACCCATAAAACACCCAAATACTTGCAAGACTATGTCCATCAAACCACAGCACATCAATCTACTCACTCTCTTGATTATGGAAATGTAACATTACAAGTCTATTGTCCTGCAGGAACAAAAGAAGAAAGGTTAAAAGTGCTAAACATCAAACATAGCAATACCTACAACAACTTTATAGGTAATGTCTCTGAAATTTTTGAACCTTTATCCTATGATACTGCTAGTAAAGATGAGAGGTGGTTGAAGTATATGAATGTGAAGCTATTTGCCTTAGAGAAGAATGGGGCTTGGGAACTTACAGAGCTACCTAAAGGGAAGAAGGCTATAGCTTCAAAATGGGTGTACAAAGTAAAGTACAATCCAGATAGGACATTGGACAAACTAAAATCCAGACTTTATAGCAAAGGGTTTTAGCCAAAGGGAAAGAGCTGACTACTCAGAGGTCTTCTCTCCAGTAGCAAAGGTTATCACTATAAGAATGTTCCTGGCCATTACTACCTCTAGGCAATGGTTAATCCATCAATGTGACATCAATGATGCTTTTCTTCACGGTTGTTTAGAAGAAGAGCTTTATATGCTGCCCCCACAAGGTTACACTAAAGCTAAGAAAAGGTAGGTATGCAGGCTAATTAAATCTATCTATGGCTTAAAACAAGCTGACAGGCAGTAGAACAATGAATTATCTACGAAACTATACTCTATAGGGTTCACAAAATCAGAGGCAGATCACTGTCTATTCACTAAAGGCACAGAGGATGATTTCATGGTAGTAATTGTTTATGTGGATGACATCTTGATGATAGGTGCAAATGAAAAACAAATAGAAACAGTCAAGAAGGCATTGAATGCAGAATTCACTATCAAAGACCTGGGATATGCTAAATTCTTCTTAGGAATTGAAATAGTAAGAGCAGAAGAGTGGATGATACTTACTCAAAGCAAATACATCAGAGACATCTTGCAAGACACCAACTTGTTGAATTGTAAACCTTGTGCGACACCCATGCTCCTTAGAAATAAGTTAACCATTGAAGAAGGTGAGTTACTAGACAAACCAAAAAATGTATAGAAGATTAGTGGGAAGATTACAATACTTAGGCTTCACTACGTTTGATATTACGTATGTGACATAATAACTTAGCCAATTTATGAGCAACCCTAGACTACCACATTGGAAAGCTGCTAAACGAGTGCTAAAATATCTAAAGGGAACCCAGGATCTAGGAATTTTCTACCCAGCAGAAGAGAATCCTCACCTTGTGGCTTATTTTGATTCCGATTGGGGAAGTTGTATCTTCACCAAACGATCCTTAACGAGCTTCTATGTGTTCCTCGGAAAGTCTCCAATCTTCTGGAAAACAAAGAAACAAACGACGGTAAGTCTCTCATCAGTTGAATCAAAGTATAGAAGTTTAGTTTCAACCACTTGTGAATTAAAGTGGATAACACCGTTGCTGCAAGCGTTTAAGTTTAGCAATGGAGGACCCATACCTTTATATTGCGATAACCAAGCCACGATCTACATCTCAAAAAACCCAGTCTTTCATGAAAGGATGAAACACCTCGAGATCGACCTCCATCTGGTTTGAGATTATGTGAACTTAGGGTTCCTATAACTAAAACACGTGAATACAAAGAAACAACTTGCAGATCTGTTTACTAAGCCGCTATGCACACGCGTATTTTTGGGTCTTATTAGCAAGTTTGAAGTTTTTTGATCTCAACTAAAGCTCCGACTTGATGGGCAGGTGGTAAAATACCTGAAAACACTCTAGTGGATTGGGCCAATCCTACAGACACAAGCTTCAGGCTTTATTCCATTCCCTATACACAATCATTTTGTTACTTCTCACCATACAGGTGGTTTTGTACATTGTTTTGGTTGGATTTTTTTTCAGTACTATACAACTAACATCGTAATATTGTTAGTTATAGTTTTCGTGATTCTAGGAGCAGAAGCCAATAGAAAAGAGTAGAAAGTAGTATAAATAAAGTCCTGTACATACGAAAATGAATAGTAGAAAAACACTGATTTCTTCTCTATTTTCATCTACCATTTCTAGCAGAAATTAATATATCTTCATGAAATTCTTTCTTTATTTTTTTTAGTTCAGACACTTTTTTGTTAAGTGAATAAAGAGATAGACTTGTATGTTGCAAATTATATGTACTATTTAACGCATACATCATCATCATCAGTTATACAAAAGAGGTGTATTGCCTAGTTCTATGTTCATCATCAATCCTACAAAAAAGGTGTCTCTTTACGATGTTTAACACAATTGATCATGTGGTTTTGCCATATCTCGTGTCTATCTTAATTTCAAAGTAGACAACTTTCTCTTAATGAGTTAATTGTGACATGATATAGGAAGCTTCAGGATTGGGAACTAGGGCATAAGGCGTATTTGCAATTAGTCACACTATATACTTCAATACTTTACATATTGGGAATTTTCAAATATCTAGATGCTTTAACTTAAAGAATTTCAAGATCTTCATTTCATGCAGTAGCAAAAAACATTATTGAGGATATAGAAAATTTTGAACGGCTAGATAGAGATGGTCCTTTCTCTCTCTTGCTTTCTTCCTTTTGCACCTTCTTTAGATTCTAATTCTCTATTTCACTTGTTTCAGCTTTTTGAATTAGCTTTTTTTCTTTTTTAACCTTTAGCTTCATCTCCTTTCTGGTTATTGCCTTCTAGCTTAGGCTCCTTTCTTCTTTGAATGTCTCTATTTTTGTTTTTTTCAAATTTTTATTATTTTTGGAATTATTTTTCTTAACTTTTAACGAACTCTTTCCCGCGTTCGATTTTTTACCAATGTTTAACATGTTGGAGTCTAACTTCTCTCCTCTTTCTCATTCTTATTTGGCTTTTTATGCCTAAGATAATTTTCATAACAAAACTAGTCCTTAACTGCAGTACACCTTGGAATCACTTCTACTCCTCCTGGAGTCCCCAGTTGGATATAAAGCTCTGCCCCCTCCTCTTTGAAAGTTTTGGAGGCAAGTTATTGGAGATCATTCTCCTATTGAAAAGTTGGTTTATTTCCCTTCCCATATTACTCAAGGAGGTAGTTTAATGACATTGCCTGAGGAAGTCCTATGCTTTGGAGCCTTAAAATGGTTTACTTTCTTTGTTGGATTTTTTATAGATAGAAGACCAGATTACCCTACTATGAAAACTTGAGTTGCTAAAAGTTGGAAGCAATATGGTCTCACTAATGTGCTAATAGATGAACAAAGGTTTTTCATCTTTAAATTTGATTCAGTTGCTAATGTAAAGAAGATAATGGAGCTTGCTCTTTGGCATATGAATGGAGGCCAAGAATTCATCTTGAAGATCTCAAATCCAAGCATATTCCTTTATGGATAAATATTCATAATATTCCTTTAGAATATTGATCAACATTTGGTCTGAGTTACATGACAAGTTTCATATGTAGACCTCCTTATATAGATGAGACAAACATTGCCATAAGGAGAATAGGTTACACTAAGCTTTATGTGGAAGTTAATTTGGCTAGAGAACTCCTTAACTCCATTCCTTTACTGAGGCTGAAAGAGAAAGAGGGGTTGTTTAATGATATCCTGCAAGTAACCTATTAAAAGACTCCCCTTTTAAGATTCATACGAAGCAATAGACCCCCACAAAAAAAGAAATTTGAAAGAGGAGACTACTGGGTGTTTATAGGACTTGAAATAGAAACCTTCACATCTATAGACTTACAAACTTATAGACCTTTAAGGTTATCTGAACCAAGGTCCTTAAATTCCGGCAATTTGGAGAACCAGGATATTGTAACTTTTGAGGTGCAAAGTCATCAGTAAGTGAACTCAAATTATGAGGAGGCTCAGAAATTGCTTCCCTACAAGGTCATCTTCCTTAGAAGGAACTAATTGGGGTTCGTTTTCATATTAAATCACTTATAAATGATAATAAGGATTTTAGTATCTCTGCAAATCTCTACCCTATTAAATTGAACAATAAGGCATATAATCCCTCAATTAAAGAATTTAGGAATGTTGAAGGAAGGAAATTTGGTCACAAAATTTAGGTCATAAAGCTAAAGCTAAGAAACAACCTCTGATTTTCCTTAATCTCCATCTTGACTTAGAATATAGGAGTATTAATAACCCAAAAAAACAACAATAATTCTATTGAACATATGATCATTGTCCTTTTAGAAACAAAGTTCAAAGCTAATAAATGTGTTAACCCCTACTTTATCAACAAAAAGTGGAAGCTTATCACTAACTATGAAGTGCACTTCAATGGTCAAATATTTATAACATAAGATCCTGACAAAATTGAGATTTATAACCCTTCATTTATGATCAATGCATTAACTTACAGTTGAAATTACTAGGTGACGAAATGGTTGGCTTGTCTGTATATACGCTTCCATTTTACTTTCTAGAGATCCTTGCTTTGGGATTATCTTAGGAACTTGTCTAGATTCATACAAGACCTTTGGCTAATTTTAGGTGACTTCAATAGTATCGTACCAACTTCAAAAGATGAAGGAAACATAATACTAAGAAGACCTTATAATGAGTTCAGGTCCTGCTTATCAGATATTGTGATCTTAAGTTTAAAGAAAAACTTTTTACTTAGAGCAAAAAATAAGAAAGTGACTACTTTATGAGAAAAAAAGCTTGCAGAGCACTAACTAACCATCTACGGCCTAAGAGGTTTCAAAATAGAAAACTTGTGTTCAATAATTATCTTTGCTCTAATCATTCCGCTATTGAGATTCATAATTTGTCTAAGGCCTAAAGGAGAATTTCTCCTTTAAGGTTTTTCAACTTCCTTTTGTGATATTGAAGGTTTTCAAGAAGATGTAGAAAAGGTTTTCGATCTAAACATTTATAGGAAATTCAAATGCTACAAGAAGTTATTAAGGATCAAAGAGGAACTTAAGAAGTTTAAGGCAATAACATCTTATCAACTTTAGAAGTTGAAGGGAAAATGATTGTTATAAGAACGTATAATAAGTTCAAGACTTGCTTATTAGACATTAAAGTAACTAATCTCAAGTTTGAGGGAAAAATTTCAACTGGAGGAAAAAAAAAGAAGGTTACTGATTTATGAGAAAAAATTTAACAGAGCATTAGTTAACCATTTATGGCTTAAGAGGTTTCAAAATAGTAAAGTTGTGTTCAATAATTGTCTTTGCTTTAATCAATTCCCTTATTTAGATATGTTTTTTTATGCCTAAAAGAGGATTTCTCTTTTTAGGTTTTTCAATTTCCTTTTATAATATTGAAGGTTTATAAAAAGATGTAAAAGAGGGTCTGGCTTTAAACATTTGTAGGAAATTTAAATGCTATAAGAAGTTAATGGAGATTAAAGAGGAACTCTAAAAGCGTAAGCCAAAACATCACTCTAATACAAGATCGGAGCAGGATAAAGCTAGGGAGATACTTCATCAAAAATAAAAGGAGATTTATGATTCTTAAGGAGATGCCACTATATAATTGAATGAGAAATTGACCTAAAGGAGTTTTAGACAAATACTTAATGCTTATTGCTCTTTGGTTAGGAAAAATCTTAGATTTTATGGCTAAAGGATGGGGATACAATACTAGTTACATTCATAGAGATCTTCTTTAATAAGAAACACTAAAAAAACACTTCTCTTATAATAAAAAATGTTAGAGTCATTAATGATCAAAAGGGGTGTTGAAACATGCCTATGATTATTTCCAAAGATTCTTGCTTACCCTCTGTTGACATCCTCAGCTTCATTACTAAGATGATCACCAATGATCAAAGAGAGATCCTTTCTAAGCATTTTTCTGTAAGATGATATTAAAAGGACTTATTTAGCCTCAAACCTAACAAGGATATCAGTCTTGATAGATTTAATGCCTACTGCTTTAAAAAACAATCTAAGGCTCTATTAAAATAAATGTTTGCAATGCAGTGTTAGAATTCTTTTAAAGGCTAGAATGTTGAAAGTATAAAAAAACATATACTTTCTTAGTTACTAAATCCACTAACCTCATTTCTTTAAGAGAGTTTAGACTTATTGCTTGCTACAATACATTCTACAAGATAATCTTCAAGCTCTTGGCTTCTAGGCTAAAGTTGATTTTACGCTCTATCATTAATCCCTCTCAAGTAGCTTTCATAGAGGGAAGATCAATAAGTGATAATATTTTAATTAATCAAGAGTTATTCAAGAATTACCATTCTAAATGTTCAAGTAAGAATTGTTTTATTAAGACACATTTTCATAAGGCTTTTGATTTAGTTGATTGAGACTTTATTCTTCATTCTCTGGAAGCTTTTGGCTTTTTACCCTCTGTTCATCTCTTGGATCAATGAATGCATTACTAGTTCTTTTTTTCAATGTTCTTATTAATGTAGAGGCTTCTCAACTTATTAAAGGAGTGAAGGAATAAAGCAAGAAGATTCCCTTTCCACTTATTTATTTACTCTTTTTATCAAACTCCTTACACAGTTATTACACCATAACATCATAAGGGAAAACAACCTAAAATTTTACAGTAAGTGCAAACTTTTAAACAACTTCAATCTTTCATTACTTACTTGGGAATTCTAGTATCTTCTAAAATAATTTCATATAGAAACTATCAACCTCTCTATGATATGATACATAAGAGAGTTCGTCATTGAAGAAAAAAATATCTCTCTTTTGTAGGTGTATTGCAACTTATTTTTTATGTGCTTGATAATCTTTATTGGTCTTTTTACTTAGTTCTCCCTAAGAAGATGGCTAGGGATATTAAGAAGCTTCTTAGGAATTTTTTTCTATGGTTTAGTGATGCTCATACGAAACCTTATGTAAAGGTTATATAGAAGAATATCTACTTGCCAAAGTATAAAAGAGGTTTAGGAATCCTTTCAATCTTTCTGATGAACAAGGTCTTACTTGCAAAGAGAACATAAAGGATTCTCACTAATAATGAATATGTATGAGTTAAATAGATCCATGGTCGTTACTTAAGGAATAATAACTTCTAGAATTTAAAGCTCAAGAGTGATTATTCTTTGTCAATGCTGCAACTACTAAAGCTTAGCTACAACTTGTAAAATGTAATCAAAATCAGAATTGGTAATGTTGATAACTCCACACTATCTTTTAATAAATGTAGTGATTTAGGCCCTCTATATCTCCTTCCTAACTATCAAAACATAAGGGTATTACACCTTGAAAATGCTAAGATAAATATGCTCATCAATTGAAATGAATGGTTTTGCAATAGTAAATGCAATATCTTAATACTGAGAGGCCTTGCTTCTTATAATCATAATTCAAACAGGAAGGAAAAGGTTATATGGAGACATATTCCTCTAAGACTTTCACAAATAAGTCACGTCAATGCCTCTTCAGGCCTCATACTTCTAAAATTAAAGGTTTGACTAGTTTGATTCAAATACCAATCCCTAAAGGTTTCCTTCATACTTTGGTTAGCATTGTAAAACAAACTTAGCATATTGGATATGATTAAAGGGTATTAGAAATTAGTCCATGCTACAGACTTAGTTTAGAGGTTATAAGACTATAAATCATCTCATTTTCAAATGCACATATGCAAGTGGTCTTTGGTTGAGCTTCCAATAATTAAGTAATCACTTCTACAATGAGGCTGACTGGGAAAGTGATGTAGCGCATTGTAACACAACTAAAAAAAATAGACCTACAACTATAGCAGTGGTGAGTCTAGGTCGATCCCACAGAGAGTGTTCAAACTGATGTAGCGCTTCGTAACATTACTAAAAAAACTAGACCTATAACTATAACAATGATGAGTCTAGGTCGATCCCACAAAGTGTGTTCGGTTAGCTTTTGTTATAAAAAGAATTGGTGTTTAGGTTATAGGGGGTTTGTTTGAACAACAAAATAAAGTAAAATTAAACTAACAGAGCAAATTAAAGAAAATGATGGAAAATTGATGAAAAGTGAAGAATACGTTAGGGACCCGGTCATCGATTCAATCTCGGCCTATACATTATTAAACATATTTCATTGAGTTATTATTCTTATACCTTTGATAGCAACTATTAATTGTAGGTTAACAACAAGCTCTGTTAACCCTGGTTTTTTCTTAGGTCATGTTTAATTAAGAAAAGCTTATTAATTAAACCTAGCTATCAAACAACCTGGAACAAGCTCTCTAGATTTAATTGAACAACCGTATTATGAGTTAGGAAAACAAATTAATCAAGGCAACAACGACATAAGTTCAGGTCATTTGACCTGGGTTATGTTATCCCTAATTATTCGAAACTATTAGTTGCCACGAATGAATCAAAAACAGAACGATTATGTATTATATTTGATTCTAGCGATGGGTTCATACATAAACAATCTAACAATAATGAGAATATGATCATTCATAAATGAAAACCCAAATCATAAGCATAAGATAAAATAATCAATGCCTAAAAAGAGAAAGAACAACAAAAACAATGAAAGAAATACTTAACCAAGTTCTTCGACATTGATATCACCTTCGAACTGATATCGCGAAGCTAACCGTCCATGGGTCTTCAAATAAATAGAGCTTTTCCCCTTCTCTTCTTCAAAATCGAGACCTCATGAGTCCAAGACGATTCCTTAAATGTTTCATAAATGTTTCTGCCTTCACATGTTCTTTTTATACTAAAAAGTAGGATTATCGGGTGCCAGGTGTAAAAGTCACGAGTGTGACTATGTTGTTCATGGTCGTGAATGCCTACATGAGCCTCCTTTGCATATGCGTGATAAAGAGTGTCACGCCCATGCTACATGTGTCATTTTACACCCATGATAAATTCAAGCATGGTTATGAGCTACGATACACCTCATGTTTTTGCATTTTCTTATCCCCTCTTCTTTTAATCCTTCTTCTTTTTGCTTTATAGAGACAAATGAGTGTGAATCTTAGGAAGACAATTAAAATATTATGCTTTTGACTCACTTTAGCTCTGTCACTTCCGAATTGTGCAAACCAAATATGAACTAAAATGAATGTCTTAAGCATTTCATAGCAGTAATCACTAAGTGTTATAGAATAAATATATAATCAATTAAGCATATATTAATGACCAAGCTCAAGTTCATCTTTAGTTAACTCTACATATTTTTCAGTTCTAAGTGGCCTTACTTTCTAGTAAAAAACTAATAAGCCACCGTCTTGACCAAAATCAAAGTTATGTTTTTCTCTATTAAATCATGTCTCCATGTTGTTCAAGTTCCTAGACCAAGATGTGAAACATTCATTTGACACATAAGATTTACAATAGTGTTTAAGAGAGCCTAAAAACCTAAAATGTATAAAAACACTAGCATTTTTTACTAAATAATATTGAAATACAAAAAAGGTAGAAGTGAATACAAATTACCTTTTAATTAGAAACCTCCATCAAAATTGAATTGGTCCATAAAGTTTTACCTCGAATGGCAAGTAAATTGCCAGATGCACCATAATATTAAAGAATGGTGGAGGGAAAACTGTTCAAGATTACATAAAATCAAAGTTATGTCTTTTTCCATTTTTTCTAGTTCTTCTAGTTTTCGATTCCTGCAACATAATTACTTAAAAAAATCACACAATTGTGTCAAAGTTACAAATACATCCTTTAACAAATACCTGCGTATTACAACAAGAAGTAATTGTTGCAAAAGTACATGACAATCATGGCTTTGCAATCCAAAAACTTTTCCCTAATTAGCATTGACACAATGCGCTATATTAGAGGGACACCATAAAGAAACTTAATTGATTTAAAATTTTGATAAAAAGTTAATTTCTCCTTTTTTGATATAATTTAACAGATAGGTGGAATCATATACGACCCATCATCTCTCCTTTTTAAATGAAAATATTTTCTTATATTCATGTCTTTTAAGTCTAATTTAGTTTTAATTGTGTCTTTCGATTTACCGTCAATCCCCATCAAAATGCCTAAAATATTCTCACAAATACTTTGCTCATTATACATGACATCAAGATTATGCCTCAATAGTAAATCCTTCCAATATCATAAATTGAAAGTACATTTTTTTATTCCAATTAAGAACAAGAAAAGTTCACTTTTGCTTTTTATTACTTGGGTGTTTTTTAGGTATAAACTCTTACAAATGTGATAATTGATTAGGTACATGATTGACTGAAAAGTGTAATTTCTACTTTTCCATTAGACAATTTAGTTCTGTACCATCTATGCCTATGATTTAAGTAATAAAGATGTCCCATATAACACATTTTACTTTGTAACCACATTGAATGATTTTGATGGTTACACACAAGACATGTTATATACTCTTTAGTACTCTATCCAGACAAATTACGATAGGCTGGAAAATTATTTATAGTCCATAAAATAGCCACAATCATTCTAAATTTTTCACCTTCTATAATATTAAAGCTTCTAATTTAACCTCTTAGGTATTTTGTAAATCATCAATAATGGTTGCACGTATACATTGATATCCTTACTATGAGCAGTAGGTCCTGGAATAAGTAAAAACAATAATAAAAAAGGCTCTTTCATACACTTCCATGGGGTAAATTTATGGCACAAGAATTGCTAGCCACATACTGTACGAAGTAATGATATTACCAAATGGATTAAATCCATCAGAGCTAACTTAAGTCAGACATTACGACAATCCTTTGTAAACCATGGAAACTTCCCATCAAATTCTTCCCATGCCGTTAAGTCTGCTGGATGATGCATAACGTTATCATCAATGTGTTTCTTTTTATGCCACCTCATATCTACTGTTTTAGTTGACATAAAAAGATTTTGTAGTTGTGGTTTAATAGAGAAGTATCTCAAGATTTTATGAGGTATCTTTTTTCTTTTCCCATCATCAACTTGCCACCTTGATGTACCACAAGTAGGACATTCTTTAAGATCTTTAAACTCCTTACAAAAGATAACACAATCATACTTACAAGTATGTATTGATATATATCCTAATACAAGGTTCCTTAACAATTTTTTTCATTAAAGAAAGATTTGGACAATTTTTGCCCTTCTGAAAATGCATCATTAAGCAACTCAATCAACATGTCAAACGATTTATTACTTCACTTATTATATACCTTCGAGTGCAATAACTTCACAATAAAAGATATTTGTGAGATATTAGAGCACCTTGAATATAATTCTTCTTTAGCTACTTTCAATAACTTCTCAAAATTATCTTTTATAATTCTGTCAAAAGTATTAGGCAAAGTATTATCATCCATAGTATCCATATAATTTCCCACATCCTCTAACATTTCTCCAATTCCATTATCTATATTGTCATTATTATCACTATCTTCTACATCATTATTGTTATCACCATCATCACTTGTATCAACATTTCTAGCATTACTTTCTTTATAATGTTCACCATGATAAATCTATCAAGTATATAATTTATCTTCCCCTCAAATTAGCAAGTAATTATATACTACATCTTGACTTTTATTGTTAAATTTTAAGCAATCTACGCATAGACAAGGAATTTGACATTCTAAACCTATTTGATCGTTTACAAATTTCATAAAAGTCTTCACTTCTTATAAGTATTGACTGAACCTTTTTTGATGAGTCATCCAACCTTTTTCCATGTAGTTATACAATTATAAATAATTTACTAAATTAAAAATGCAATTTAAGTTGTAAACAACATAATGGTAAATCAAAATTGACATACCAAGTTTGTATTCTACCAAATAATGCACTTAGTTGGCAGACTGTGACAAACCCTAGAATAAGATATATGAGACCATAATATTACAATAAGCATATGATGAGAAACTCTATTCAATGAAAAAACAGATATAGTATGATGTATGAGAATAAGTGTATGATTGTAGTCCCCAATCATTTAACAAAACCACTCCTTAGTCATTTCCTCTTCTCACCTTTGTAGTCATTATTAATAGATCAAAGTTTGGAGGATCTACTCAAATCATCCCAAGATAGCATTTTAAATTAACTTGTTATGATAAATCCAAAACCCACAGGTACATTCACTTTTATAGAGCTAGAACATGAAAGCCGCTTCTAAATATGTCCTAGCATGTCATTATGATTATATACATATCTAATGTAGGTCATATATGTAATACGTTGAGTCACGTTACTTAAATTTTGAATTGAAGAAGTTTTAAACTCATTTCTAACATTATTTTAGAAAGTTTTTAGTACTCCTAATACTTCCCAAGAATCTTGACATCGGACCTTTTATAAAAAAACAATAAAGATAAACATCATAAGAGCAAATGGCATAAATATAAGACTTTCGAAAGCAGTCAAGAATTGTAAGAGATCCTTATTAGTTTTTTATATTGCAAAAAATTATTTGCTACTAAAAATATTTCAAAGGTGAATAAGTGAAGGTAGCAATAACTTCTCAAAGATGACAATATAGTTTTTAAGTTAGGTCTATTATTAAGAACTAAAAAGACAAATGCAAGTTCTATTGATAGCAACAAGTTGTTTGATGATGTCTTATATTTATAAAATTATAAGAAGCAAGAAAAGAGTACACTATTTTCCCCTCTAACTAAATAAATTTGTGCAATCATAAGAAGTTAATGCATTTTTGGATAATTATATAACTTGAAGGAGTGATATTCTACAAAAATTCATACATACTTAATCGTAGTATGGTTGTAAAACTTCCCACCAAAAATCCAGCAACTAAAAGGATAGTTTATGGTGAATTAATGATCATGGAACCTCTAGTTTATGCGTATGATTGATATTCCAATTCTACATTACAAGCTAAGTGATAGAAGAAAATGGTCCATGATTTTACAATTTTAAGGGCCATTTATTTATAGCAAAAATAAGGTACATTTTAGATTCTAATGATTTAAACCAATTCAAACTTGCTCTGTTTTCTGGACATCTTATAAACTACAAAGGAGAGTATTGATTCAAAGATCACCAATAAATGATTGACCTTATTCCACCAATAAAAGTCCTTGCCCTTCTTTTAAACTGAGAAAACAAATCTCAATACATGATTGGAACTGCAAGAACCATATAATCAAAAGAAATAAAATGTGAATTTATGTCAGTTACTTTAAACAAACTCATTGAAATCTTTAGAACACACTGAAATGCTACATTTTCTAATTTCTTTAACTAAGAGAATTATAAGATTATAGTTGGAATTGGCTAAAATGAAGGTCTTCAAGCTTGGTATATACAACAAACTAAATTTAGGAATCAAGATAAAGGATATGCCAAATAATATACTGACAGGATAATAAAATCTAAAAGCACCTCCAAAAGTAGCAATGGGACCTGAAATTGCAATCAGTGTAAGAAGTTGTCAACAAATACAGTATGTTACATGAAGTTAGTTTAAGAATTAACTATAATTGCTAGTGGGAGAAATATTCTAGTGAAACATGGTGCAAGCACAAAATATATATATTTTTCAGTAAGTGAATGGCCTAAAGCAAATAAGAGTAACAGTGAGATTGATGATGAATGAGGAGAGGGATTGCCTTCATAGAACAAAAGGAGAGGAATTCAGATGACTTGTGGGATAAGACGAAGATTTGAAGCAACTAAAGGCCTACACGTCCATGTATAAGGACAATGAAGATTAAAGAAATTAGTTTATGGTAATGTGGAGTTACACGCCCGTGTATCTTGAGATATACTACTGTGTATGTTACCCGTGTAAGTTTTTGTACTTGTGAAAAATTATGAATTCAGGTGTTTTTGGTTATACACAGTCTCTCACATATCCATGTAAATGATCATGTATAACCCAAAAACCCTAAAATTTACTATAAAATGACATAAGTAGAGGCAATTTGAGGAGAGCCAAATTTTTCAGCAAATTTAAGATGTGAAACATCTAAAGAGGTGAAGATTTTGATCAAGGGATGAGAAAAACATGGAGTTAACATCAAAAGAGATCTGGTGGAAGGCTACATCAAATCCAAACTTGTAAGAAGATCCAATAGAAGAGATAATGAGATTTAGAATTATAAACTATTTGTTTTTTTAGTTTTCATGCATTTTTATCTTTGATTTCGTTTTTTATTATTAGCAACTAACGTATTTAGTGTCTAGGTATGATAAACCTTAGTTTTGGATAACAATATGTTTTAATCTTTTCTTTAATGCAATTATATTGATTAATCTATTGCGTTTCAATTATGTGTTTTACTCTTATTTTAATATATCCAGAATATTAGTGCATGATTTAATTTCATATAATTGAGATTGACAAGTCCTTTTATAAGAATAGATCTACCATAATTGCAAGCAATTGATTGCAAACCTAGAAATAGGTTAGCATATATCCTCTAGATTAAGGTCAAACTTAATAGGGAATTCATAAATCGATAATACAATCCTAAGGGTTTTAACTAGAAAGATTTCTATTGATCTAAAGATGGATTAGTTGTTAGTAGTCTCGAGAGAGTTATTAACATAAGATAGGAATTTTGATGGTCTAATAATCAATAATATAATTGCATAATAAAAGATTAATTATTTAATAATTTTTGGGAGGATTCATCCTCTAGACACTAATATTTGACATTGATTTTCTCAATTATTTGCCTTCGTCTTGGATTCATCATTATTTCCAATTTTAGTTTATTTGTTTAAGTTTTATTTTTAGGTTAAAACCTAAAATTTGATTTTTAAGCTAGATAATAGGAAAAGGGTAGCCACTAGTAACTACAATGTTTATATGATTTACCTATACTTGCCTGTACTAGCCATAGCTAAATCGTGTACTTGCAGTAATTTAACCATTGGTATAGAATCAACCAATCAATTTTTGTTCAATAAACTTCAAAACTTCCTTTCACTACTGTAGCTAAATAGTTTTATGGGAAGAATTGTTAATTCACACCTACAAAAGCTAAGTCACACCTACCAAAAATCTACATTAACCAATTACTTTAACATACATTAACCAATTACTTTAACATACATTAACCACATATGAACAGAAATTCTAGAGCATAAACCATAACACAAAAAATGAAAGAAAACAAACTTTAAGAGAATAAATTAAATACAAGTTGTGATAGAAGAAATCAAATGCAAGTGGTGAGAGAAGAAGACATTTACTTAAAGAAGAAAAACCCATCTTAATAGGCAGAGTAGACATAGCCAATTGTTAGGGAAAACGTAAGGACTCTAGAGTAAGAACACAAAGATAGAAATTAGTACCCAAAACATGAAAACATAAGAGCAATTCCATGAAGATAAAAGACAAAGACATCGAAGCAGCTGGGACATAAAGTTTGATGAAGAAAAATAGAAAGGATATCACTATCTAAAGGTTATCAATCAAAAGAAAATCCTGTCGTTTTATTAGAGAAAATGAAGTCATTTTTATTGTTTTTGTATTCTTGTTCTTTTTCCTACAAAAATATTTTCATAACCAAAACTTTTTAACTATGAAATTTATTTTTGTAGCTAATAGTTATCGGATTTGGAGTTTTAGCTATGAAAAACATTTTGTAGCCAAAAAATTTTTGTTAAGAAACTAAGTTCATAGTTAAAACTAATGAGAAAACATGAATTTATTAGGTTTTAGGACCTATACTAGTTGTTAGAGTCAAAAACTAATCATTACAGTGACTAATTATAGAGCACTGGTCGATTGGTAAAATATATTGGTCGACCAACTTGCATTAAATGCACAAATTCACTGGTCAATGAGACATTGGTCAATAAGTAGGCATATTGGTCAAACAATATGGCATATTGGTTAATGAAAATATCAACTAATGTATAACAAACTCTCAATATATTGAATTTAACAACTTTGACCTATATTGATTGACAATTAACCCATATAGGTTGACTAGTTACTCCAAAAACTTTATTTTAACTATTTTAAAATCTTAAACCCAATTTTTTAAATATAATTATGATTTAAACACTTCCCCAAATGTTCCATAAAGTTTGTTTGAATGATCAAGATGCTTTTATATCAAAATAAAAAAGTTTGAATTCATCTTGATAAATAAAAAGACTCTTTATGCATGGTAAACCTTTTATAACATCAAATTAGTAAAGTGAGACTACAAATAATAATATAAAATTTAAAATAACCATGATGAGCCTTGATATTGTTTTGTTCTTGGTTTTGTTAGTTGCAAACTTCAAATTCTTTTTATCAACTTCATAAATTATCTTTTTAAGTTTATGACTTCATTTTGTTCTTATATTACTTTTCATCAAAATAATAAACTTATTAGTAATAATTATGTTTTTTCTATCTTCAAAACATCAACTGAAACTTCCCTTAGCTAAACAAATACATCGTAAGATTTTAGTTTTCTTCGAGTAAATGTAGAAATCTAGCTGCGCAAAATCATAGGCAAAAAAGAGAATTAAGAGAAATGAAGAGAGACGATTCTTTATCATAAAACCTAACAACAGGTAATATAAAAATAACTCAAAAAATAGGATGGACTTATTTATTTTCCTAAGCAAACACAACTTAGAATACCTGATACTGTAACTTGAATTCTTTATTTAGACAACAACATCGGCTCTAACACATTCATGTTTGTTTAAGTCCAATTTTGACTTTAATGTAGCTCGTATCTCTCAAACTCGAAACATCAAAGTTTTTAAGTTCTTTCGAAGCTTTCTATTGTATTTTGAATTATCTCGAGATCGAAATTTGAATGAGGGAGTTATGCCCAATCTAATAAATATTGTCAAAATTGTCCAATTATCTTCCTTTTACTCTTAACACCTCCATTTAATATAAGCATGATACATACATTTAGACATGAAAAGAGTGTAAAAGAATAAATATGCAAGGAAGGAAAATATAACATTTGTATTTTATCATATGTATATGAACATTAATTAAGTTAGAATAATTATAAGATAAGGAGGTAACTGTGAGTTATTTCTAAATATTGAATTAAGTTGGACATTATTTTTATGTAACTCAAATTTAATGTTTTATCTTAATTTTTAAACTTATGCTCAACCTATAAATTGATTTTCAAAAATTAGTTTTTAATTTAATTCATCGGATCAAATGGGGTAAACTAATTTATAATGGCCGAATTAAAGTCGGAAGAGCATTATGTCCTATTATATTTTTCTTCTAACCAATATCGAGGACGATCTTATCTCAAGTTAATTACACATTGGACAACTGAAATTAAAGTTTTCGTTATTTCATATAATTCAAGATGGAAAGTTACAATTAGAATTAGTTTGATTAAAGATCAATAAGGTAGAATTTATGTCAGAATCATGCTGAATAATTTAAAACTATAATTTAGAGTTTGACATTGAGAAATATAGTTCAGTAAGTTATACATTTTAATTTTGTGTCTTCAATTGAGTTTTATTCAAAAGTCTTAATCCCCCTTTTTTTTTTTTTTTGCATGTCTATATATACTTGGAAAAGAAAGTTGACATTTTGTCTATATGTCCGTCGATGTTTCAAACTTATGCAACAAACTGTTTAGGAAATTGGTGTTCTTAGGTGTCAATGTCATAAACCTCACATTCTTACTGTTTTCTGCTTTTTTTTTTCTCCTTCAAGGTGCTAAAAATAATTAAATTTGTCCCACGTATGAAGTGTGTGGTCTTAAAATACTTGGCGCTATTAAATTGCTTGTGTCATGATTTGAAGGGGTGACAGACATGCATGAAAAAGACGGTCAACTATTAATTATTTGACTGTTAAGAAAAAGAAAAGATTTGAAAAGCTGGAAAATGAAAAACGAAAGAGGAGATGAAAAGGTTAGTTGAAGTACATGAATTTGAAACGTGGAAGGGATAACAAAGGTAAAGGCAAATGAAGACTGGTTGAGTTAAAAAGTACTGTTGAAGAATGAAAATTAGACAGTATCATTGGTGCTCTACGACAAGCTAACTGCTATGGTACGCTCTTTACACGAAACAAAGCCCGAAGGCTATATATTCTTCTTATTCTTTAGGAAAATCGAAACTGAATTAGATGATTTACTAAGTACCTCAAGCTCCACACCTTTTTTAAGTACATACTCTACTACTCGTAAACGACTGGAGAAATTATTATTACAGCTAGATTCTTAAACTCATTTGAACAGAGAAAGCGCCTCCATACCCTCTTCCACCTCGGTCTCCAATTTGATATATGTATTATCCGAATTCCTGACCGAACATTTGGCTCGAATTTCCCCTTGTTTGCCAGTCAACACACTCAATTGGCCCATTTTGGTCATGGAGAGCACGAACTTCTCGAAAAACAAAGTTTCATTAACAGCAAAGCTAGTAACAATTCCCCTTGTTCTCTTGTCCATGTACAAATCTTGATCAGAGGTGAACAAACCTTGGCGATTCATAAGATCAACGTAGTACTTGTTATCAAACTTGTTAGGAGAGCGGATATCTAACACAGTGGAGGCATTCGTGTCTGTTTTAGGGCAAATCTTCTTAAGATTGTTAGCAAAAGTCTTGTCCATGGTTGAATCTTGGGTTGGATAAAGGCGGTCGGTGAAAGAAGAACAATGGCCAATGCCAATGGTGTGGCCGCCAGAAAGGGCTACCACATCAGTGGCATCAAGGTTTTTAGTTGCAAGGGAGCTGAGAATTGCACCAGTGTTTGCAGTGGGTGGTGGCAAATTTGCATTTGTTGCATCCTGTGTTGCGAAGTTTAATCCATCTCTCCTTCCCAATGGAACATCATAATCAGGCCCTCCTGACTATTATCAAGAAACACATACACATCACCAATATAAGATTAGTCATTTTATTACCATCATCTTAACGTTGACGCAGGATTAGGTGGATATAGATGTGGAGATGATTCATTACAAACTATACGGTGTTGTTAAATTGATCATCATACTCATACCTACCATCACGTAAGATGCATAAATAAAAGAAACACAAATGCAATCCTCATCTTTGATTAGGGACCACAAACGTTTATGGTATATTTTATAGTGATCAGGGGATGTCGCCAGAAGTCAAGAACAATATGGATCATTTAATAAATGAGTGGGGGGTAATCTTAATGACCCATATTTTCATGCTCGACAAAGAAAAAAAAAACTTAATAAGTGCGGAAACATATCCAATTGTTATTTTCAGTTAATCCACAATTACTTTTTCTTTGAGTGCTATGATGTCTTACATATTAATCGTACCATTCCTACTTCTCATCATATACAAAGACTGGATATTCTTGGAGTCCTTTGTGGCTTGCATTTTCTTTTTAACCCTCGCAAAGCAAGAGCTCTGTGCTTGGAGCTAACATAAAATCCTATGCTTCTATCTTATTTCGTACTATTTTATTATAAAACCTTAATCAAAGGATAAAAATGTGTTACGTAGGGTCTAATTTGATTGAAGTTTTAATAATAGAACAGAATGAAATGTAACACTTTTATCGTTTGGTTGAGAATTTTATAATAGAATAAAACAAAATTTATCCTAAATAATGAAAATAAAAAAATTCTTATTTGTGACTTGCATACATTGATGACTTTTTTTTTTAGCTCGCAAAGCAGGAGCTCTATCCTTGGAGGTTAACTTATGTGTATTGAATTATTTTTATATATCATAACTTATTTTAATTAATATTAATCATAAATAACTCTAATATATCCTCCCAAACCTTTTCAAAAAATTATTCATGGTTTAGAAGGGAAAGAAAATAGTTACCAAGAAAACGGAGTCACGAGCAGAGATGGCAACAATATCAGAACAAGAAACAACGCGGCCACATTCCTTGTGGACGAGAGAGCGCAGTTGTTCGATGATCTTGAAAGCCTCTGCTCTTAAACTCAGATTGGGAGGAGCATCTTGCTCGCTTGGTCCACTAGCTGACCCATCAAGTAGCACGGATCCATCACAACCCTGAATTTCCACAACGTATTTACATGGTAAGAAATGGAGCTCAACTCAACATCTATATATATACTTAGTATAAATGGAAGGGATTAGCATATTTTGTACCTGAACGAAGCAATCATGAAAATGGAGTCGAAGCAAACCAGCCGCTTGGCCAATGTCTTTTTTGAACACTTTCTTGAGCTGTTTTCTGATAATGGATTCAACTTTGGGACAGCTGGACTTGTAGAATGTCCAGGACAGCCCTTTTACTATAGGTGCAGAGCCTTGTGCTTCTATGGCTACAAACCAAGAACATGCCAATAAGAGAGATGAAATCACAAGGCAAGAAGTGAAAGTCCTAAGACTAGCCATGGTTTTGCCTCTCTGTGCTCCAGTATAACAGAGGGTTCTCTATTTATAGCCATGTAAAGACCAAAGCAAAGGTCCTGCATCGTATTGTTTATATCACGTGATCCATTAAATTGTTAGGGAAATACATAAAACTTTGATTAATTTTTATTATATCAATCTTAGTAAAGAGTTTAGATAAGATATTACTATATTCAAATTCAGTATGTTACGCTTGATGATCATGTACCAAAGATCAAAGTCATTTTATGAGATTAAAAAACGAAAACTACTGTTTAAGATGTAAATCAACTTAAGGATATATGATCACTGTATAAAAAGATGTAAATAAAGATTGACTTGCGAATTTTCTCTCCATTACACTATGGATATACATCTTAATTCTTATGGTCTCAATTGCTGCAACTTGTCAAGGTCGCGTGGGCGGCACACATAACTGTCACGTCTCATATAATGTGTAAAGTTGCAGTTATTTTATGTAGAAGATACAGAAGAGGCTCATTATTTTTCTCAAGCTATTCATAATCATTTCGTTACATATAATTAAGAATGAATGAAGTATGAATTATAATGCCAATACATGTATTAAAGTTGATTAAAATTTTCATGCTGAACTTACCAGTGGCAAACTCTTATTTTTATATTTAAACACACGAATTTTAATAACATAATCTCTTTCGTAGATTGAGTTGCACCCAAGGTTTTCTGTATACTATCAATTATAATTTATTTCTTGTAAAAACTAATTTCTATTGAAGAAACGTAAAATTAAAAAAAAATTGAAATTCAAAAAGAAAAGAAATGATGGAGGTGCAACAAAAGTCAGACACTGTCTGCCACCTACCCTCATATTGGGGAGTGTGCTGTGCTTTCTATGGGCTAGGCTGCGAAAGCTTCCAAGTTTCAACACGACATATATATATATATCTGTTTTACTTTTCTCCTCTACTTTCAGCCTTTGAATGCACATGGAAGCTAGGCAGAAAGTATGCCCAAAAAAGGCCACTGTAATACCAAAAAGTGAAACAAGACGTACACAACCTTAAGTGAAAGAAAAAAGAAGAGGAACTTAAATCTTTAGCAAGCCTCGCCAACATGTTACAATTATGTCATTAATGTATAAACTACTCCAGCCTTTATTACAATCGGACAATAAAGTGATAATTGAAGAGAGAGGTTGGGTGAGAGTATGTACTTACTATATTAATCAACTTGCAAATATATTCATTTAGAATTTCCATGCGATTATATTACTACTTTTCCTCTTGCTCCTTTGTTATAGAAAATAAAGCTGCCGACATGGACGTCAAATTTTGGGCTTGAGAACAAAGTTGGTGACCTAAAGACTATTCAACTTGTCCCAGAGCATAATAACGTCCATAAGCTATTCAATTCAACTTGCCATTTGTAGTAGATGACAAAGGGATATTTCTGTCCACCTTCATTCTTATAGAGGTCTGAAAGGATAACATCATCTGCAAGTTCCGGTCAGAGGCTTACTTTAACCAATTCCTGATCTGAGCAAAGTTATTTTGTACTTGAAACTAAGAAATATTTTCTGAATTTTCGTAACTGAGTTATACAAATCTGTCGTTCTCTAAATAAAATTAGGATGAGATGAATACAAAATATGCAGTACATCTAGACAAACATCTGGTTAGAATCCTGCAACACGATCTTGAAGTTTCTGTACAAGTTAGTCGGGAACATATGGTAGGCATGTTAAAAGTGGCTTGACTCATTTTTGGTTCGCATTGACCGAATTATGGGGTGACTATAGGCCGGATTGACCGGTCATAGCTCATGGTCTGAGTTGATCAGGCTACAGGCTGCTTAGCCCATCGGTTATTTTTAAAATGACATCGTTTTTTAAATTTTTATTTAAAAAATACATGACAGGTTGGACCCGCCCGGGCTGCTGAGCTATGGGCCACTATGGCTCAATGTCTTGGCTGAGCTCGGCCCGACCCATTAACATTCTTATGTAAAAGGTTAGAAAAGAAAGGGAAAAAACAAAGAGACTCTTTGAATTGAAAAGTTAATTACATCTTTCGGTCGAATATAAATGTAACTAAACCTTTTAAGCATAATGCGTGCTATAAACAATTCCTGTTTGTAAAATCAAAATTTGGAGCGTTCAATAAAATAATTTCCTAATAAATTTTAATTTGAAGTCCTTTTGTCACACTTAGATTGTATCAATGCTGAAACATCAAATGGTGCTTCGGTACTACCCAGTAACTAGATTTCCTTACATATTAAAGATACCTGCAAGAAGAATATTCAGTTTCATATGTGCGAGTGAATAATTATACCAATAAAATCAGTGCGTGTTATTAATATCTTAGTTATAAGGCATATTGTTTTAGTCCATAAAAGGTCAAAAGATAAGAATGAGTTTAATTGCGTCGACTAGCCTTTTCATCAAGTGTCTTGAAGCTTCTATACTGCAATCCCAAGTTCATAACCTCACGATGCACTAATCGTGTCTAAATGGAATCGATCAATGTTCCAAGGGGTAATCATTCATCTAGAGATAAAGAAGATAAGAAAAATTCCATGAAACGTTAATTGCACCTAGTCTATGCAACAACAACAATATCAAGGAAAATTTGCCCAACTAGTGAAAACATTGCGTTACCTGTTTAAACTAGAGTTTAATATCGAAATTAAGAATATAAATAGCAAGCCTACCATTTTTACCAGCAAATATAAGACTCTAAGGAACTAAAGTATCTCTATTTGCTTCCCAAAATTCAACTACACAACCAATTAAATTCATTAATTTAGTGTTATGAAATGTTACAATTACCATAACAAATCATAGTGAGATGATTGTGTGATATAAATATTATAAAAAGTGAAATAAAAAAAAACTAATAGTTTAAAATGGTAGGTGTTATGTTTAAAAACCAAGACATGGATGAGCCTGGCGTCATCAATCACGCGTGCAGCAATTTCAATTGAAATGTTAGACTAGTCCAACTTTATAAGCACTAGATGTCTTTCAAGTTGTTATATAGTATTGTGATTAATTTTTATTTGTGCCGGTAGAAGTAGTGTAACCACATTATGATTTCTTAAATCCATTTATTGTGATTAAAGACCGCCTGGAACAAAGACTCTCCGCAAACGTTTAAAGGCGTGTTAATTGTAAAGAAAGACGGAGGTAAAAGACAATCATTTCAACTAACAATTAAATAAATACTTTCTCAAACCGACAGGTCATGTTAGCAATGTCACCGTTGCCAAAGCGATTAAATAATAATTTTACCGAAGACCTAGGCCATCACTGTTTGTTTCTTTGTGCTTGGAATATTCTCCATCAAAAAAGAGGCAATAGTGATTTGTGCATGTGTGGTCTTCGTGTACATATGTTTAGATCTGGTGTGGTGATTCTATATTATCTACTTGCGGGGCCATAAAATATCTCAAATACTTTTTCATCATGATAAAATATCTCATTAACTAAGACTTTAGCAGAAGAACCCAAGTTCAATCCTCAACAGGTACGGTCAGTTTCTGAAATCGCTGCTGAGCTCTAGATCAACTTAAAAGTCCCTATAAAGGAAACAAGAATCAAAATTACGAAATGGCGTTGCCCTGAATAGAACTTCCCATCTCATGCAATGCATAAACTGGTAGTATTTAATATTTTATTCGGCACGCACAAGTACATGCATCGTAAGCGAGCAATATCAACAACAACAAAAAAAATCACATTCACAAGAGGGCTCCTGCCTTGTCTTTACCCCTGGCTTAAGCATCAAACAAATTAAGAAAAACCAAAACCAAAGCCTTGCAAATGAAACAGGAGTGAAAATATCATCCCAACTTCTACCAAAAAATCAGGGCTTGGGATGTGATCACCCGTGTTCTTGGCCATTGCTAATCTACAAATCATCAAATCTCTCATATGTTGGTTTAAATCTCATATTAGTAAAGAGAGAACATAGACGCTTCTATTAAGACTATATAAGGAAACATATGTTTAAGGTTTTACACAAGTTAAAATTTCTTTTTTATAACCTTGTGTATAATTCTTAGTGTAGATTGTAAGATCTTTTTATTATAATATTTGTTTTCTATAGCAAATGTTTTTTATTTTTGTCCGTAATTTTTTCCCATATTTATTAATGGTTTCTTTTTTACATTAAGATTTGTATGTTCCTTTTATCTCAATTTTTTTATTGGTATATTTGCTCTATTCGGTAGAGTCGATCTCCTATCATCATATCCAATTACTTCAAGGCTATGAGTAATCTCTTCTTTCTATTCAATTTATTTCAAAGCCAAACCCAAAAGTACATTTATTCTTGAATTAGACTACCATTGCAAGCACACCAAGTTCTGAACAACCAACCTATTTTCACTGTATCGAAAATTCTCACATCTCCAATATGTTAGAAAAAATGAAACACGTTTGTTTTTCAACATCGATTTCAATGAATAGGACACAGCAATAGTGAAATATCTGTCTAAAGGTAAGACTCGCGCCAAACAAAAATGAAAACAAGGCAAAAATGGAGTTCACCCGTTGTAAATCTTAAATATCACATACAAAGAAGAAAGAAACTTTTAAGAGGATGTATATTTTGTTTTTTTGGTAATTGTCCAAAAAATGAAAATAAGGAAAAAAAATCTGTTTCAATTTATTTTGATTTCTTATTTTCGTGAAAGGGTGTCTAATTTTTTTCTATGGTAATTCTCTGTTGTGATTTTTTCAAAAATGAAAACAAGGGAAAAAAATATTTTTTCATAATTTACTTTGGTTTTTTATGTCAAAAATAAGAAATTTGTAACAACTTTATCAAAACACAAATTTATTATTTTTCATTGGTTTCGACAACTAGTTATTAAAGAAGAAAACATATTTTTAAAACTGGTTATTAGTACTCTAGGTTTTAGTCTTTGATCTTTATCTTTATAAACAGATTGTGATCTATTTTATCCTTTAAAAGAAGGAGAGAACCTATTGACCTCCAATAATGCAAAGAAGAGGCAACCTATTTCATCTTTTGTTTTCATTTTTTTGGGTAATGTGAACTTTGCTTTTTTTATTCTTATATTATTTTTCCTTTTCTCTCCTTTTTATTTTCATTTTTCTCTATCTATATTGATTCAATTTATTTTTAAGCCTTCGCTCATTTCGTCTTATTTATTCAATTGGTCATCACCATTCATTTTAATGGCTGGATATCCATGCTTCTTATATAACTCTTTATTCCAAAAGGTAATTACTTCTTTTCGCTTCTTACATGATTTCAGCGTTGTTCCTATTTTTCATGATATTGTACAGGTGTTATAAACATATGTTTCTTTAAGTTTCAACTTGTCTTTTCTTCAAAGCGTCTTCTCATCCCTAAGTGCTCTCACTCAAATTTCTCTGGTTTAGTTCTAAGGTTATGAAAGAGCTGCTTTGTCAATTCCTTAAAAGCGTAAGCATGAAAGTAGAGAAAATGATCGGTAATAGCAATATAACTGTGAATATGAAAATGATGGTAGTTTATTGATTAATCCTCGCAAAGCTTGACCTTTGTATGAAAGTGCTGCATCCATATATCCAACATATTCTCATCAGCCATAATTTAGAAGTGTTATTTGATGGTCTCTACACCATTATGTTTGTGAAGCTCATCTTAAATAGTTCTAAGCTCGAATAGCTTCCTTCCCAAAGCTTAGCCCTCATCGTGTCAAAATCCATACTCTATTTGACGATATCATAATAGCCATATGTGGGTTTATATCCTACAGCCAGTCAGTTTAATTGTAGTTTAGTGACAATTATTTAAAAACATTCTTTATCTCGTACATGTTTATACGTATAAGATAAAGTTTATGGGATAATTGTACATTGCAAATGAAATTATTATGAGATTCATATTACATTTATGTATTATCCCTAAATTGTTTCTAGTCATTGTTCTATTAAGACTGGACATTAAAAGAACATAAAAAGACTAGCACACGTTATGTTTTTCCTTATGAAGGAAGCAGTCGATCTCATAGGCTAAAGTATAGAGATGCTTAAACAAACGTGTGAGTACTTGTTAGAGAATAAGTTCAATGAACAAACTCGATATGAGAAATCCATTTGGAACATTACTTGTATGTCTATGAAATTCTCATTATGATGATTATATAAGTGGTCCTTTGACTTAGATCACTAAAGTTATCTTGTATAGGGATTGCTATGTTTTGATACTACTTATGATCTATTTAATCATGAGTTGGTTAATTGATAGTCATTGAATGCAGCATGAACTATATAGAGGTAGTTATGTGATCAAGATAGGATTCATCACCCTAAAGTAATTAAGGAGAATGTTCCGTTGTTCTCGATTAGTATTAATTTGAGAAATCCTTGGCTAAGGTAGAATAACGATTTGTACATAGTTTACAAATGTCATTAATTGAATCGATGACTAATGTCAAAGAACTAATATGATTGAACTTTTAAAAAGTAGACATTAATTCCATGCTTTATCTAATCGAAATATCATAAAATAAAAGGATTGAATTATATAGAAAATTATGCACGGAAAGGTTAGTTAAAACCTCTTTGACATTCCTAAATATTTGAGTGGTCATAATACATTGTTAGATATCAATCTTGATATAATATGATTATAAATTATTTAATTGGAGAATTTTAATTTTTAAATCTAATTATAATTATAATTTATAATCATTGCCAACGTATTTGGGAACCTAATGGGTTTCACATAAAGAAAGGGTTAAAGAGAGCAAAGTTAATTTAATCAAGTTGGACTTAATTGTAAAGTTTGATAAACTTTATTATTAAATATAAGATATTTCATAAATAAGGATCAATATAAGATATTGAATCTTTTTTGGGCATAATTGGTATTTAATTAGAATTATTTGCAATTTTAATTAAATTTCAATTAAATTACTAGAACGTTCAAAGTTATAAATAGGCTTAAGCTCATTGGAGCTAGCAGTTCTTGCTTAACTCTTTCTGTAAGTGTTACAGAGTTCTCTTAACCTGTTTTGTAGATATTACTAGAGTTCGGACACTTGTGCGGCTACGATGGTTAAGACAGATCGATTTCAGAAACAGTTCGAAAGATACAAGATAAAGATCAAGCTTCGGAATAAGGTACGAATTAAGTTTCTACTTTATTATGATTTGTGTTAATCATTTTATAGAATTAAAGAGATCTTGATTTTTGAGAACCAAAAGTTACGAAAAAGTTTCATAATTATTCAGTTGCGGCCAGAATTGGATTCCAACCTAGTATCTCAATAGCAGTATCAGAGCTGAAGATTTATTATATGATTTGGTTAAAATTATTTGATTGTTACCGATCATATAATTTTGGAATTGACTTAGAATATGAAAAGTTTGTATTTTGAACCCAAAATTGTTCTGGTTATTGTTATGAGTTTCTAAAAAGATAGAATTGCATCTTATTGTTCTTGCTTCCAGAAATTGGTTTCTGGATATTTTAATTGCACGTCTCATTTGCTTGTTGTATGCTTCTGAACACTAAATAAGCATAGGTGTTAGAAACAAATGTTTCTTTAAGTTTCAACTTGTCTTTTCTTCAAAACGTCTTCTCATCCCTAAGTACTCTCACTCAAATTTCTCTGGTTTAGTTCTAAGGTTATGAAAGAGCTGCTTTGTCAATTCCTTAAAAGCGTGAGCCTGAAAGTAGAGAAAATGATCGGTAATAGCAATATAAATGTAAATATGAAAATGATGGTAGTTTATTGATTAATCCTCGTAAAGCTTGACCTTTATATGAAAGTGCTGCATCCATATATCCAACATATTCTCATCAGCCATAATTTAGAAGTGTTATTTGATGGTCTCTATACCATTTTGTTTGTGAAGCTCATCTTAAATAGTTCTAAGCTCGAATAGCTTCCTTCCCAAAGCTTAGCCCTCATCGTGCCAAAATCCATACTCTATTTGGCGATATCATAATAGCTATATGTTGGTTTATGCCTTACAGCCAATCAGTGTAATTGTAGTTTAGTGACAATTAATTAAAGACATTCTTTATCTTATACATGTTTATATGTATAAGATAAAGTTTATGGGATAATTGTACATTACAAATGAAATTATTATGAGATTCATAGTACATTTATGTATTATACCTAAATTGTTCCTAGTCATTAGTCTATTAAGACTGGATATTAAAAGAACATAAAAAGGCTAGCACACGTTATGTTTTTTCTTATGAAGGAAGACGTCGATCTCATAGGCTAAAGTATAGAGATACTTAAACAAACGTGTAGGTGCTTGTTAAAGAACAAGTTCAATGAACAAACTCCATATGAGAAATCCATTTGGAACATTACTTGTATGTTTATGGATTTCTCATTGTGATGATTATATAACTGATCATTTGACTTGAGATTATCAAAATTATCTTGTATAGGGATTGCTATATTTTGATGCTACTTATGATCTATTTAATCATGGGTTGGTCAATTGGTAGTCATCGAATGTAGCATGAACTATATAGAGATAGTTGTATGATCAAGATATGATTCATCACCCTAAAGTAATTAGAGAGAATGTTTCGTTGTTCTCGATTAGTATCTATTTGGAGAATCCTTGGCCAAGGTGGAATATCAATTTGTACATAGTTTACAAATATCATTAATTAAATCGATGACTAATGGCAAAGAACTAATATGATTGAACTTAGAAAGAGTAGATATTAATTCCATGCTCTATCTAATCGAAATATTATATGATGAAGGGATTGAATTATAAGGAAAAATTATCCATAGAAAGGTTAGTCAAAATCTCTTTGACATGCCTAAATATTTGGATGGTCATAATCCATTGCTAGCGTCAATCTTGATATATGATTATAAATTGTTTAATTAGATAATTAAAGATAAATTAAAAAGAGTTTTAATTTATCTAATTCTAATTATGAATTATAATTATAATTTATAATCATTGTCAACGTATTTGGGAACCTAATGGGTCTCACATAAAGAACGGATTGAAGAGAGCAAAGTTAATTTAATCAAGTTAGACTTGATTGTAAAGCTTGAGAAACTTTATGGTTAAATATAAGATATTTAACAAATAATGATCAATATGAGATATTGGATCTTATTTGGACATAATTGGTATTTAATTAGAATTATTTGTAATTTTAATTAAAATTAGAATTTAATTTCAATTAAATTACTAAAACGTTCAAAGTTATAAATAGACTTAAGTTCTATGGAGCTAGCATTTCTTGCTTAACCCTCTCTGTAAATGTTACAGAGTTCTGTCAACCTGTTTTGTGGATATCGTTAGAGATCGGACACTTGTACGGCTATGGTGGTTGAGACGGATCTATTTCAGAAATGGTTCAAAGGATACAATAAGATAAAGATCAAGCTTTGGAATAAGATACGAATTAAGTTTCCACTTTATTATGATTTGTATTAATCATTTTATAGAATTAAAGAGATCTTGATTTTTGAGAAATCAAAGGTTACGAAAAAGTTTCGTAATTATTCCGATACGGCTGAGATCGAATTTTAACCGAGTTTGCTGATAATGGTATCAGAGCCGAAGATTTATTCTATGATTTGGTTAAAAGTATTTTATTGTTATCGATCATTTAATTTTGGAATTGACTTAGAATATGAAAAGCTAGTATTTTGAACCCAAAATTGTTCTGGTTGTTGTTATGAGTTTCTAAAAAAATAGAATCGCATCTCATTGTTCTTGCTTCCAGAAACTGGTTTCTAGAAATTTCAATTGCATGTCTACTTTGCTTGTTGTATGCTTTTGAACATTAAATAAGCACGCCTCTGATTGTTTTGTTTTGGAGTGGCGTTTGCATTTGAATTTTGAGGCTATTGGAATTTGAGTTTTTGGTGTTATGTGTTTTTCTGGTTGCATTTTGTGTTTGGGTTTTTTGCGTGTTGTTTACGTTTTTGTAGCTTGCGATTGCGTTTAGTTTTGCTTGCTATTATCTAATTGGGTTCTAAAAAACAAGAAGGAAAAATAGAAAATCAATGAGTCACATTTTGTGAGAGAATCTTGCAATTTTTGGAATGGGTTTTTACCTGATTGTTAAATGTTAACACCATGAATAAAGTTTTGAATCTGAAACCCTAAACCTAGAAAGTAAAGAAACCCAAAATTAGCGTCTGCTATTTTTTGTTTCTTTGTTGTATATTGGCTTGCGATGAGTGAGTTTTGGAAACTCACCAACGGCAGTCACCCACCAGGTATGGAACCTGTCGGATCCCATTTTTGGAGCCCAACTATCGCATTCGAATACTAATATTTTTACACACCCACTTGCATTCTAACTAACCCCTTTTTGGCTCATCTCCAATCCAGCCCAAATATGTCGAAGGATAGCGTTGGTGAGTCCCCAATTTGCATATGAATATGCTTCGAGCCAATTAGCATACTTCTTAATCTCTTCTTCTGTGTTTGGCCTATCGTCTGTCTTTGACTTTTATCGTCTGCTTTGACCACCTATCGTCTGTGTTCTATCTTCTGTGTTCTATCATCTGTAGTTGACTTTCTTCGTCTGCTTTGATCACCTATCGTCTGTGTTCTATCGTCTACTTCTCATTTGCGTCTCCCTTTCATTTACATCTGCGTGTGATGTCATCATAGACAATACTCTTCCTCTATATTTCTCCTTCGCGTCTGTGTGTGATGTCAGCACAGACGATTCCTTTCGTCTGAACACAATCTCTCCAATTCTAACATGCTATTCTAGTGGCAATTTCAACAGAGAAGAACATGCACATGTACGTTTCATTATCCCAAATATTCAAATATAACAAAATCAGACATGGAAAGGAATTCAATCTCACTTTCTCATTTTTAAACACCGTCAGAGTTTGTTACAAGTTAATATACAAATCAAAACTTAAAACAAAATACAAAAGATGCTCATGTTTGACATGCCTCTAAAGCTATCCGAAATATTCACTAACTTCGTATAAAAGACTTCTAGCTGTCTTGGAGTTTTTGATGCCTTGCAAGGATCATCTGTAGTCTTGTTCCGCACCTAAAGAGGGAAGATAATGGGTTGAGCTACACAGCTCAGTGGCTAATATATTTATAACCATCAGTAATTAGCACAAATTCAAGTATATATATCTATAGATACTTAACAATTCAAGTATTCTCAATTAAGCAGATAAATGCAGAACACATAACATCCAAATGCATCATGCTTGACAATTCAGAGATGCAATGCACAAACCAATGGCTCGAGGGTTCCATGGAAACAGAATGGAGAAATCGAAGTTTACACCATGAGCAGAATGAGTCCTTTTTCGGAGCTCATATGCCACAAGCTGGCAGCCGGGAGAAGGCTCTTGTCAACGTGCACGTGACGAACAGAATGGTTCCACTCTCGCCCAAACAAAAGCACAT
>JANZXP010000003.1:22476757-22490543 GCA_027576715.1 Erythroxylum flavicans
CGGTTCGAGGGATGCATCAAGATAAAGATCAAGCTTCGGAATAAGGTACGAATTAAATTTCGCTTTAGTATGATTCGTGTTAATCATTTTATAAAATTAAATAGATCTTGATTTTCGGGAAATCAAAAATCACAAAAAAGTTTCGTGATTATTCCGCTGCGGTTCGGATCAGATCCGGACCCAATTTCCCAACAGTGGTATCAGAGCAAGTGTTTATTTCTATAATTTGATTAAATGTTTGATTGCTATCGGTTAAAATTTTGGAATTCAATTGCAAAAAGTTTGCAACTAAAATCTGGAAAACTGTTTCAGATTAACACCGTATAAACCCTCAAGCCAATTGATTAAGAATCTGGAATTTTGGTTTGCTCTTATTGTGTGTTTTCTGGATATTGCCGAAGAAGTTAGGTTTGAGAATCCCTTCGTAATTGTGGTTGCGATTTTAAATGTTTTCTGTCTGGATATCTGTTGGGTGTCGTTGCTTGGTCGTCGGAGTGTGATTCCATGAGATGGGGTCGGCGACGACGGGGCCTGCTGGTAACCGGTGATTCCATGGAGGAGCCGCCAGCGGGAGTCACCCACTAGCGGCCTTGAAACCAGTGGCGTAACGCCACTGCTTCAGCGACACACCAGCTGTGAATCGCCGCTGGTGATGGCTCAAACCAGTGGCGAATCGCCACTAGTAAAGTCGAGGACCAGCAGTGGTCTTCTGTGGAAGTCTTGGAGAAGGACGCTGCAGTTGCTGGCGGCGTGAGTCAACCGAAAAGAAGGGCGGCGACAGTGTAAAACATCTCATAAACCTAAACTACCCAGGAGGGTTGCACACGTCCCACGTATGAAAAGAGCATCAAGAAGAGATGCTGCACACGTCCCAAATCTGGACAATTGTTATCATTCATGTTTTATTATTTAACTTAGATTAAATTGGTTTTATCGAGATCAAGTAGGTTTCAATTCTTAATAATTTTGAAATTTTTTTAATTGTTTGAAAATTGTTTTCAAAGGATTAATTTTATTAAGAATGCTTTGAAATTTAGTTTAATTTTTCAACATGTTGAATTATTAAATTAAATTAATCATCAAATCAATTCCAAAATTAACATAATTATTTTTCTTAATTTGATTAAGATTAATAATTACATTGATTCCTAATTAATTTTAGAAAATTAGTTTCTAAAATTAGAATTAGTTAATTTCAATTAGATTGAAATTAATTAATTGGACTCCTTAAAATTAAGAAAATTGTTTTCTTAAGTAATTAAGAAAAAATTTTCTTAATTAAATTTATTTATTTCAATTTGATTGAGATAAATAAAAATTTATGATTTTATTTGTTTAGAGAATTTTTATTCTATTTATTTAGAAAATTTTTCTTTATTTATGAATAATAAGTTTCTTGATTTTTAGAAAAAGTATTTTTCTTGGTTAAATTTTGAAAAGTGTTTTCATTTATTAATTAAGAAAAATGGTCTTTCTTTACTATTTTTGAAAATAGTTTTCTAACTTATTAAAGAAAGATTTTCCAATTAATTAAGGAATCAATCTCTAAATAAATAATATAAAGTACTTTCTTAATTAAATTTAAAGGTGTTTTATTTAATTTTGAAAGTAGTTTCCTTTTAATATTAGAAAATAGTTTTCTAATTAAGGGAAATAATTTCTAATGTGACTAGAAATAGTTTTCTAATTGGATTAGAAAGTGTTACTTATATAATTTTTAAAAAGGAGTTTTTTTGTAAATTTTAATAAGTATAATAATTTATTGAAAATTGTTTTCAATTAAATTTTGTTAAAGGAGTCAAGATAAATTGGAAATATTTTCCAATTAGATATGAAAATTGATTTCAAATCAAAATAATTTTCTATTTAGAATAGGAATTTAATATATTTAAGGATAAATGAGTTTAATCTAATTTAACTTTCCAGGGAGTTGGAAAAATTAATTTAGATTATGAAGATAAATAGCTAGAATCACACGAAGGTTGATGTTTTATGCATATAATTTGATCATGAGTGCATAAGTTACATGCTTTATTTATATGATTGATATTTATATTGGATGCATGTTGAAATTGTATGTTTTATATGTATGATATTTTACATGCAATTTTATGTTTGATGAGACAAATAGATTCACTCCCTCATTAAAATTTTTAAGTACACGTTAAGAATATGATTATTGCCTCCTATTGTTATGATAATAAACCAGAGTTCTACTTATTGTAGGCTTGTTGAGCAAACTTAAGGTTACTTTAACTCGAACATGTTTAGTCTTATGACAGTGGGTTTTACTTAACTAAATTTGTGTGATTTGGATGAGTAAACTCATGATCACATGAATTTAGAGGCAAGGTTAGGAGACATTAGATATGTTTTGGCAAGAGTCATCACCTAACGGATTTGGGAGTCACATAAGATTTAATTGATAAAGTTGTTATCTACTTAATTTAAGTTTATTTAGTTTGTTGAGCAAACTTAAGATCAACTATATTTGAATAGGATCCTAGCCCACTAGAAAGATTAAAGTAGTCATTCTGAATAGTGGCGAGGGCTATTATTTTGAATTAAATAATGAGAGTAACCAAATACATGATTAAAGTCCTAATCTCATTTGGTAGTCATGGCATATAATTAATTAATTTTTTCTTACATTTATATTTGTTTTGAGGAATTTACCTTGTTTAGTATAGTTGATACTAAGTTAGTGAACTAAATTTCTTGGACATAGGATTATATTTAAGAAGAGTTCTCAAAATTAGAAATAAATAATTGTACGCCCATTATGCAATGTTACTATTAATCCTTATTGAGGATTTGATGACAAAGTTTTAGAAATATCTCAAAATCATATAGATGACAAAATATATTAACATTTTAAGTTGATTAATGTCTCATAAACTTTAATGATAACATATAAGATGAATGTCAACACCGCAATAGCAGAAGAGGTTGCATAGACTAAATTTGAAAGGCATAATATCTTATTGGAATTGTTCCACTTAATTTAGCCTACTAAAAGCATAATTGTATACTACAATTAAAGACATAGTTATAATATGATAATAGTTGTCATGAGAAGAAAAATGATTGCACAACTTATCTTGCATATACTTGATATAATAAAGATTATATGTATTTCTAATTCGTACTTATGAGTATTTGATACTGAATTTGGATTTAACATTATTGTAATGTTCAAAGCATGATAAGAAATATATTGTTAATTAAAAGTAGTTTATCTAATTTTATACAAATAGTTTGTATGTATTGGATCAAAGGAGACTGTGCTTAATATGAGTGGTAAGAATACAAAATTGGATAACTGAGACTATCTTTTTATGCCATGTTGGTTAAGTCAACAGAACAAGAATCATAAAGCTACATACGAGGATATATGTATCCTTTTTTATTGTGAATCCTATGAAATTTGTGAAACATCTCAAGTTTAAGAATAACCAAAGCAACCCTTGGTGAGAGAGTGATGATGACATTGAATTGTTAAGTTCATATATACAATGTAATGGATGGAATAACAATTTATAAGAGGATAATACTTATATTTCATTAAATTACTAATAAATTTATGTAATATAGTCGTGTGTATTAAATAAAATAATGATTTAAAAATTATAACAGTTCAAATTGTTTAAATGTGAGTAGAAATTAAGCATTGAGAATGCTGAAGCACTTCGATGAGATTGTTGTGGTGAGTTTTAAATTTCGATTATCTATAAGGAATGAGATTCTTTGGTGAATAACTTCATAACTAAATTCATAAGAGCCTAAATTTATATAAGGAGGAAAATACAATATGAGATATTGCATGATGCAATATGATGCAAAATTATTTCTTCTATAGTTATGCCTAATACAAAAACTTACTGTCAATAGTTCCAGTTAAATCAATTAGCAAGATTTCATAAAACATTGTCTTTAAAATAGTTAAAGCTAGTGATTTAAGGATGTGATGCTTAGCTGAAACATGTATTGTCCATTTAGCTTAGAAATAAATCGAGTAATAAAGGGTTATGAAATATCCAAAAGGTTGGACATAATCTTAAAGTGAGAAATACATCTAATTGCAACTATTACCTTTATTGATACATTTGGTATATAGTTAAAAGGTACAAGACATTAAAAGATTTACTTTTATGATGAATTCAAAGAGTTTGTTTTAGAGATGATTATGAATTTATCATGTCTGCAAGAAGGTCAGTGGGAGTATAGTTAATACTACTTATGATCTATTTAATCATGGGTTAGTTAATCAGTAGTCATTGTATGTAACATGAACTATATGGAGATAGTTGTATGATCAAGATATGATTCATCATCCTAAAGTAATTAGGGAGAATGTACCGTTGTTCTCGACTAGTATTGATTCGGAAAATCCTTGGCCAAGGTGGAATACTGATTTGTATATAGTTTACCAATGTCATTAATTGAATCGATGACTAATAGCAGATAACTAATATGATTGGATTTAAAAAGAATAGACATTAATTCCATGCTCTGTCTAATTGGAATATTATATGATGAAATGATTGAATTATAAAAATCATGAAAGGAAAGGTTAGTCAAAACCACTTTGACATTCCTAAATATTTGGGGTCATAATGACGTTTCTAGAGGCCAATTTTGATCTATGATTATAAATTGTTTAATTGGAGAATTAAAGATAAGTTAAAAGGAGTTTTAATTTATCTAATTTAAATTATGAATTAATTATCATTTATAATCATTGTCAACATATTTGAGAACCTAATGGGTCTCACATAAAGAACGGGTTGAAGAGAACAAAGTTAATTTAATCAAGTTGGACTTGATTATAAAGTTTGAGAAACTTTATGATTAAATAAAAGATATTTAATAAATAAGGATCAATATGAGATATGGATCTTGTTTGGATAATTGATATTTAATTAGAATTATTTGTAGTTGTAATTAAAATTTAATTGAAATTAGAATTTAATTTCAATGAAATTACTAAAATTTTCAAAACTTATTATAAATAGCCTTAAGTTCTATGAAGCCAGCACTTCTTGCTTAACTTTCTTTGTAAGTTTTAAAGAGTTCTCTCAACCTATTCTGTGCATATCGTTAGAGGTCGGACACTTATGTGGCTAAGGTGGTTGAGACAAATCGATTTCGAAAACAGTTTGAGAAATACAATAAGATAAACATCAAGCTTCGAAATAAAGTACGAATTAAGTTTTTTGTCTTATTATGATTTGTGTTAATTTTTTTTTAGAATTAAAGAGATTTTGATTTTCGGAAAGTCAAAGGTTGTGAAAAAGTTTCGTAATGATTCCGTTATGACTGAGATCAGATCCCGACCGAGTTTTCCTACACTATAAACCTTAAGATGGAACAAATTAAAAAATAGTTAAGTAATAATCATTGAACATTTACAAGAGCTGTATGATCTAATTAAAAACTACTACGTCAGGATTTGTTAGCTGTGCAAATATCTCATGAGTGTCTCTCCTGTATTGATATCAATTGGTGTGTAATTAGTGTTAAGAACTTAAAACCTTGCTTCTAACTAAAATAGAATTGATTTTCTTCTAAATAAGAATAAAATCAAAACATTTATATAAACCTTTGTAGTATATCGGTATCAACTCCAACATCCGGTTCCACTTTTGAGAAGATAAACTTGATGTTGGTTAATCTTGAACAAAATAATGAATTCAATTTTTACAATAAACTCAAGAATAAAATAGCCAATTAATTTATTAACCAACACTTGAAGACTCGTCTAATCTGGTTGAGCTGTTGGCTGCTCTTCCTACATGAATCATGATGATTGTGCTGCAAATAGAACAAAATAACCAAATGTTATGCACTTAAACATAAAGTGTGGTCACATACCTTTATTTCCCGAAGTAAATATATATAATAACGAGAACGAACTATATTGTATCACTTTAAAAGTTCAGACTAATCTAGGCTTCCCTTCTTTTTTTTTTTTGGATTTCAGGATAATATATTAATCACATTATGATCAATTCAACTAATATAAACTATTGATTAGCTATAGAATGGCTCTGAAGAAAGTTAGATTAGTAAGAGTATGAGCATGAGAAGTCATATATATACAAGGAGCTGCTTTAAATGACATAATTATGATATTTTAGTTCTCATGACTATCCATGCCTATCAGAAATTAATGAAAATATATTAATTAATGACATAAGTATGATATGTTAGCTTCTTTTCAGAAAGCACTGTTATTTGTCATATATGGCTAAAAATGTAACTTTAAATAATTCTAACTAAAAGAATAACTTACAAGTAACAAGAAACAATAGATTTCATACCACTTTCTTAATGTCAATTTTAACCCTTATGTTCTTTTCATCTCATTGTTAATATGTACTGTGTCAATTAAACTATAAACAAAGGCCATGTTATGTCATAATTGTATAGGTAGTTGTCCTAATTTGACAACTGTATTAAGTGAAAATAAGTTGTGAGAATGTTACCAAATTAGCCCTAGTAATAAATAAAAGTTTTTAGAGAAACTTTCATTTTCATATGTCTAACTAGGGTTTGGTATTAATTACTGAGTATGCGATTGCTTCTTATCAAGTTGAGAAATATGGGTAATGACAAGTGAAAATAGTGAAGAGCATTTGTTACCTTTCTGAAATAAAACAAAAGAAAGTTGTAACAGTGCAAGTCAAACCTTCGGTTTGAATCACTGACCCCTGAGTTCACTCACTCCAAGTACCAGTTACTTCCCCACACTGTCCAAGATATTAACAATAACAAATGAAAAAAGCAAAATATAAAATCCAATTAATTTTATAAACTAATAAACAGAAAAAATATTATTTTGGGCAATTTCTGTATAATAACAATTTCTTTCTGCATTTTTACACAAAATAACAAGGATTTTGAAATAGAAAGACACAATATTTTAAAAAACTTACCATGAACAAATGTTCTCTTCATACTCCATACTAGCAAATTTTTAGAGGAAATTTAATTTAATATTTTTTAGTGTCTGAATATCTCCATCTTTTAGTAGTTACAACTCAACTATAAATAGACCAACTCAACAAATGGAAGACCTATAGCCGTATAAAGAAGTTAAAAGCTATTAACTACAAGAAGAATAATAATCATATTAGCTCATCAAAACATAGTTTTAATGAGGGAAAACATTCTAACACATAAAAGACATAGATCTAGTCAAACTAAAGAGAATAGAAGATCAAATAAGAGGCAAAACCAACACAAGGTTCTGCATATGAACTTCTCCAGAAAAAGTGGGTCCACAACTGCATGCGTGAACCACAATCCCTGTAAACGACTTAGATCTGTACTCCAAGCTATTGAATAACTTTGAAAAACACATAGCTAAGGACTAGCGTGACTCTTAACTAATATAATGATTAGATCAAAGAGTTAGAAGAAACTTCAAAAGACCTGTTAGAAGCATCGCTATAACTCTCAACACAAACGATGCCTCAAGTACAAAATAAGGCACAACAGAGTAACTTAACGAATCAGCTTTCTTACCAACAAGGAAAGTAATCAGTAAACAGTTTTGAAAGATAGGAAAGCTCCTAATACATGGAAAATTATCTATTGCTTCTTCTTCAGAGCACCTTGATTTCCTATATTAACTACTAAAAGGATACTTCAAGTTGTTCCAAACACTAAGACACCGCTCATTTTATCACAAATTATGAAACCCTTGTCAGTGAGATGTTAACGCTATGTTGAATGTTCAAATTGCCAAATCTACAGTTATTAAATCTTTCAAATTGTCTTTTTGGTTTCAAATGAATCTATTACATATTTAGCAGAACAACATCATTATGAATAAGGACAAATCTAACAAGGTAAGCTCTGAAACATATTCCAAAAACCACAGCATTCATTAACTAGTCTAACCTTTTCATACCTGGGAACACCAAATCCTCATTAATTGAGAAGACTTTAAAACAATATTCATAATTGATACAAAGAATCAAGGTAAGCTTTAAAACATATTCCAAAAACCACAGCATTCGTTTACTAGTCTAACCTTCTCATACCTGGCAACACGAAATCCTCATTAATTGAGAAGACCTTAAAACAATCTTCATAATTGATGCAAAGAATCAATAAAGCTAATACTGTAAATAATGAATAAGCTTATCATGCTTCCAAAATGAAATGATATATCACTTCTATCTTTCCCAGTATAACATGTCCATGGTATTACAAGGTTGAAGCATTGTCCTTCAAATAAGCTTGAAAAGATGCCATGGTGCACAAAAGAAACTATCAACAAGCAAAAAATAACCAAACATGACTTGCAATCATTAGTGGATAGAAATTTTGGATATATTTTGGGAATGGTAACAAGAGAATGATCAAACTACATAAGTGAAAATTCTTTATTGGCAATTCAATCTCAAGTAGGTAATCAATTGGGGTCCACCTACATTATCTACATGGCTGAGTCTGTGACTGACCAATTCGTTCATGTAACTCACCATAGTTCAGCTGTAGACAGATTTGTACAAATAAGGTATAGCGTGCTTTCCTCTGAGACCTGATTAATTTCAATCCTAATAAAAAACCCACTTGCAAGAGACTTGTCAATCAATCTAGGATACAAAGGTTTCATTGTATCTACTCACTAGATTACAGAACTAAATTGACACTTTCCTAGTATACTGCAAAACTTAGGGTATTAAAGGTTATTGAATGGGAAGGCAATATCATTCATGCCTCTAATTTAATGGCCAAATCAATCATATCGACAACATTGTTTTGTTGCGTCCAAACTTGTATCTTCCAGCCCTCGTCAGCAGAATTTCTTGTGGTCCTTCATCAACCCCCTTCCCACTTGCTAGGACAGTTATCTACAAATTACATTTGAAAGATGGAAGTAAGAATAAGCCCTGAACAGCTAGGGAAGTGAATAATACCAGAATAGATCAGAAGGTGCTTAAAACATCTCAAATTTATCCCACACTCCAATCAAAATTGGATTAGATTTAAGATTACACCTTTTGCTAGAACATTCAAATAAAGAGTTCTTTCTGATCAAGAGGAAATGCACCCAGTTTGTAGATACAAAACAAACATGCCAAAACATGTGGATAAAGGACGGTAATAACAACAACACACATTACGTCATAAAGCATCATATGCAACTTTTATGGTGACTAAGAACGAGTGCAGAGACATATTCCAATGGTGTTGTAACAGAAAAATTACTTCTTAAATGTGTATGGTTATGTAAATTACCAGGATAAACATATACGTATGCATACATGTATATATCAGAGAGACAGAGCAACAAAATCCTCCTAGAGTAGCAGCATTTCTGTTTAAGTACCTTAGCAGAGAAACATGATTTTTTTTTTTTTTACTTCACAAAGCGCCTACTCATCACACTGCATTGCTGTTCTAAGCCTACAAGCTACAAAATTTGATGTTCGATTATTGGCAGATAACTTTTACTGCAGTTGGTATCTCTGCTTCAGTTGTACTGTCAAGTGCACTTGTAGCCTCATCATAAAACCTGATGGAACAAACATCAAGCCAAGGGAGAAAACGATGATCAACTTACAAAAAATTACCAGCGTCAAGCACTCTAACTGTAAAATCTTGCCGATCCAAAATCATCTCTTGAAATTCAAATGCATCTGAAGTCCTTTTAGGTGGAAAATATCAAATTGGTATATCATCCCATTTGAAAATTTGTAGAAAAATGCAATTAATGCTAGCATCGATGTGAATCTGAACCAACTCTTTTAACATGGAGTTTTAGAAGCTACTCCATCCAGGACATACAGAGGCAATGAAGTGAAGAGTTTGGAGGTTTCAGCAGCAAACAAGATGGTAGATATACATTTGTTAACGAGAGACATTACTGTTATGGTCGTGATTGTCATCTCTTCTCGAGTATTATTACTCTTATAGTAGCCATCATCATCCTCATCTTGACTAGCACTTCTTCTGCTACAATTACTAGTAGTAATAGAATTAGCCGTTGTTGTTGGGTTTGAACAAATTGACGAGTGCCGCTGCTGCTGTTGCTGCCTGCTCCGATATGCCATGATTGTGGACTCCGGAAGAAGGGAAGATGAGAATCAGATCCTATCCGCTCCTCTCCTCTCCTCTCCTCTCCTCTGATGATAGAATGGATCCAAACCCTAACAACCCAACTCAATTCAACGTTCCCGTTTGCTTGCCTTTGTTTTCTTTCTTTTTTACTTGTTCTGCGAATGTCAAGTCAACCTTCTTCTCCCTCGCTCTCTCCGTCCCTCCCTCCCTCCGACAACGTCTGTTTTTTATTATCTTTATTTCGCTACTGATTATCATGGTACTAGTGTAGGACCTACTTCTACTGACGCCACCAATAGGCTCTGCCCAATGATACTCTTTGAATTAACTTTCTACATAATGTCAATAAAATGGTAAATGATAATAATAATAATAAAATGTTTATTCAAACTCTTTTAAGTGTATGAACTTGACATTAGAAAGATATTAAGTTATGTTTAAAATTTTGTTAGTTTGGAAGCATAACGATTATTTTCTTAATATATGAAGGGAAAAATGAAGAAGGGTTAGGGTAATGTTATGAATACTTTATCATAATTGGTATTAAATTTAGTTTTGTTATGGCATGGTATGGTATCAGTCAATACCGAGTACAGTTTCGATAATTTTTTAAAATTACAAAATCATTCCTAAATTTTATAAAACTACAAAATTGCTCATTAATATATTTGGCGGTATAAATTTTTATTTTACTTCAATTAAGTCTCAAAATTCATAATAACGTAAGTTTCAAAAAATAATTATATTTTATTTCTATTAATATTACTTTTTATATATTTCTCATATAAATAATAAATAAATTTAATATAACAAAAAATTATTTAATTCTCATATAAAACTAAAAATAATACAAAGTATTTAAAATGTGATAATTAATTATATCAAAGCATCATAAAAGTAAGAATAATATAGCTCCATAAGCATTACAACAAGAGTTCGTGCTGAGGAATATGACGAAGTAGAAGTAAAACATGCAAAAAAAAAACACTTATATCTAAAAGTTTTATATTTATATTACATATATAAAATTTAATATATACATCAAATATAAGTGAAAGAGTATCATCATCACTATCATTCAAATTCTTTACACCAAATATTCAAAGAATATTTTTCCATTTAAGATTATCTTCCAAACAACTCTCATATATAAAACTTTGTTCCTTGTAAACTCAATCCAAATATGGTCAAAGTAAATTGACTATGTAAAATTACTTGTTCTCTATTAAGAGTCTTAGTAAACAAAATAATTATTAAGAAACTACAAGAAATTATATTCAATTAATAATGATAATAACATTCCTTTCTTGAAGTTTTAAGTTTTATTAAACAAAGATAAAATCATTTGATCTTTTGTATTCCAATTTTTTTATTTTACTTTGGGAATAGATAAATTTAAATGTGCTCCAATTTCTTTCACATCTAATTACACTTACGCATTAACTTAAAATTTGAACTGTGAACCTTTGTAATTCGAGATCACCACTTTCAAATTAGCACCAGTAAGCAAATATAAGACAACAAAAATAATCTTATAAATAAAATATAGTGATTATTGAGAAAAGTATATATATATATATATATATATATATATATATATATATATATTAGTTTAAGTTTCTATCTTTGATTAATTACAATGGGCATCTCAAAATCACCGCACACATCCTTGTATAACTTTATTTTTAGCTAAAGTGACAATACATCACCTCATGTGAAACAATTGTTATGATAGTTAATAACAATTTTCTATTAACTTTAGCTTTCTTTGAAAAACCTAGTTCAAAATAGAGATTAAGATTCAGAAATGCCTCAATGGAAAATAATGGAGTAATTTCTTTTTAAATATAAAGAATTTTGTTCAATAGATAAAATTATTAGTTAATTTTAAGTGCTGATGAAGATAATATATAGGTGCATTCATATTTCTAACTAAAATAAAATGTTCTTTAGCTTTTCTTTTTTTGTTTGATCATATTATAATTAGAGCACTATATAAGACTGTTGAATTTTCGAGCTTATTAACTTAAACTTGTAGGGGGTTCAAAGGTTGCACAATTGTGGTTATAATGCTTATGTGGATTAATCATCAGTTGATTAATTGTCCTCTTCAATTCTATTTCCTAAAAATGTTTTGTTTTATACCTAAGTACTAAGATTCTCTAGCAAGTCTAAAGAGGCTTCTATAAAAGTGACAAGCATTTTCTCAACCTAGATAATCATTTGGGTTGCTCTTTTTATCTATTTTAGTCTCTAGTCTCCAATTTCACATTTAACAAAGGAGTAAAGATAATGTACTTAAGGTTATGATTCCATAAATATAATCAACTATATGTGGAAAGGAAAATGAGAACAAAATTTTCAGCTGTAACATTGAAATGTTATAAGCCAAGAATCAAAAAGTTTAGGTGCCAAGGGGGAGGTCCTTTTCTTGTTTAATTAGCCTAACCCTTTTTAGGGTCAATGTTGTAAGAGCAATATTTTATGATGAATCTTTACTTAAATAGACCCCCACTATTCCACTAAAAAAAATATATAAGTGAGATTAAGCAAATTCCTTTTTATGACCTCACTCGAGTTAAATTCTCCCTTAGTGTATTCATCATTCAACTTATAATAGTTACTAAGGTTGAATTAGAATTTTATTAATGAAAAATTCTAAAGTTACATTCCATGATTTCTTTATTTTATGTTAAACAACAAAAATCAATAAGACAATGGGTAGAAATTTTGTGAATTCTTCTAAGGGTAATAGCTTTATTGCATGATTATGTCGATTCAAAATTATAATGGTTTCTCTATTTTACATTAAACAACAAAAGTTAATAAGACAATAGGTAGAAATGTTGTGAATTTATCTAAGGGCAATAACTTTATTGCATCGTTATGTGGATTCAAAATTATAGTTTTAACCAATATTCATTCCATTTTTTGCCTTTAGCTTTTTAAAGTTAGGATCTTTGGAGATGTGAATATGTTGATCAAAATAAATATGATGTTTTTAAGTGATTCAATCATTCAATTTTTGTAAGAATTAAAAAGGATTTCTTTGATTTACAGCCTCATCTTTGATTTATAGCTCAAAATTGGCACTTTTTAATGGTACAATAGCTAGTATGGCTCTATTGTGCTTTTTGACCAATGTCCTACATTATGATATTTCACTATGTTAAGTATACTATTGATTCTAAATTGAGGCAAATATGCTACTAATTAAGTCTGTGGTAAACTAAGTTTGATTGATTTTATGAAATTTTTATTTAAAAATAAAAATAAATTGTTAATCTATCTTATTTGAAAGATGCAAGAGCAATTAGGATGTAAATTTCGTATTATTTTTGCATTAAAATTGCTATAACTTTCATTTGAAATTGCCTTTAAATATAATCACTCATATAATATGATTAATGTGCATAGGAGAATTGTAACCCCACATATAAGTTTTGCAGGTCATTGAATAGAGTGCATGCAATGTGCTTAAAGAAAGGATTTATTGAACTAGTGGTGAGATTTAACGGACTGCATAAGGATTATTTCATCATTTACTCGAGTATCTAGGCTAGTTTGGTTGAGGGGGTGCTTGGTTAAGGGGTATGAGAATAAATCAATGAGAATGGAATGAATGGTAAAGATTGGTTGGTTATTATGATTGATTGAATAGGTTTTTCATACCCAAGTTTTGGGTAATGGTCCATACCCTCCATGTATG
>JANZXP010000003.1:22497620-22514864 GCA_027576715.1 Erythroxylum flavicans
TTCACATTTTCACAAATGCATGAGCATGAGGTATGTCTGTCCTAACTTCTCTAATTGGTCTTCTCGTAGACCCGTTTCCCGGATCCGACCCGTTATGTGGGACCGGGATGTTACAATTAATATCACAAATGAATAAGTGATACTTGTTGTATGGCAATATTAAACTAAGGACAACAACAAAGGTAACTGTAAGGTAATCATAGTCTCTTCGAGTCAATATTTTTGTAGTATGAAGTTTCCAACTGATAGATCAAAGTATAAAATAGAAAAAATATACATAAAATCGAGGTATGCCAAGAAATCAATAACAATAATAAAGAGTAATATATGATAATTAAAGTGATAAAGAAACATATGAACACTAGAATTTAAGCTTGGTCTTATTTGACCTACAAAAACTCCGTAAGATTCACTCAAGAATTTCGAATCAAATATTAATCTTCTTCATTAATGAAGAGAAAACCAATATAATTTGTCTTTTTTAAAGGATCAATACAAACCTATTAAGTTTAAAGTGTTTACAATTCTCTTTAACACATTTCTAGGTCATTTAATTACAGAAACCTTCTCAAAAGTTACACAACACTTTGTACAAAGCTTTCCCATACTAAAATACAATATCATAAATAGGAATTAAAAAATACCCGATGTATGAGGTAGCTTGACACAAAACCAACATAACAAACTAGATTTAGCAAGTCTCAAACTCGATTTAAGCTTTGAACATAAGGGTTCAAAGCCCAACTTGAAATATCCTCGTATATATAAACAACCTTCATTTTCTTCTCTCCTCTTTTTTGACTTCTTATGGTTCTAGTTTAAAAGGAAAAAACATATAAATCTATAGTGTGGTTAATACCAACCTACTTGGGCTTAGATTGAGAATCAAGATGAAAAATATAAGAAAAGATAAGGAAGAGAGTTTAAATTGTGAAGATTGGTTAACCACACTGTTTCACTAATTGACTAATGTGTTTGGTCAACCATACTTATTAGCGAACTAAGGTACATACTCACTAAAATAAAAAAATTTCAAGGAAAAAGCTATATTAGTTAACCATTTAAATATATTGGTTAACTAATAAAGATAGGTCGTCAATAAGTATATGCAGCCAAACTTAGACCAAACTCACTGGAAAGAATAAATTCTTCGATGAAGTGACATTGGTTGACAATAAGAGGACATTAATTGACTATTTTATCTAAATGGTCACCTAAAACAGTGAACACAAAATTAGCAAACTCATTGAGGTTAATTTTAAGGATACTAGTTAATTGCACTAAGATATTGGTCGACCAATTAACCAGATAACTTGAGAAACATCCCATTGAACTCAAATTAAAACATAAAAATACTTAATAAATCATGGGAATATTAATCAAGAACTATCATAAACATTAAAAGAGGCTTTAGTCACATAAAATCATACCTGATTCTCTCCTAATATCCTTATTCGTTGGTTTATTGAAATTATTACTTAATCGATCTAGCGGAACAACAAATTTTAATTCAATATCCTTATTTACATGTAATCACTAAGTTTAGGTTTATAACATATGCACAAAAAATTAGTTCCTTATTCATAGTGCAATCCTAAACATTTAATACTAAAGATTTACAATCAAATTGAAACATAACAGCAAGATGTGACAAATTTCTAAAGCATGAGCTAATAACTACCTTTTATTGAGCATTGCCTATGATATTTTCAAATGATGATTATTCTTAAATTTTCAATCCATTTGAAGCATATCCTCCTTCTTATCTCCCTCAATTGATTCAGCAGTTATGCTTCCATATATATGTCATATCCACTAGAACTCATTCTAAAAGTAAGCATTATGCTTCCATATATGGCTCACAATCTAGGCATAGAGTTTTATACTCTCAAGGGAAGAATAAACACAACTTTTATAGTAACATACAAACCCCCTCATACCCCTAGGCAATAGTTCTACACTGTGCAAATATTTTCTCTTTACAAACATGATTTTAGAATTGTCTTCACTTTTATGGTTGTATCCTATTCCATACATATTATTGAAATTATCTTAAGAGCTTAGCATGTTTTCTAATTTTCACTCCTTTTAATGAATTTATATAATGAATCCTTGAGAATATTATCTCCTTTTCTAATGTCTCATTTTCATGCTTCAATATGTCTAATGCATGATTGACATCAATGATCACATTTTTAGATGCTTTAATGTTATGAAATTCACTTTTCAATTTTTTATTCTAATTTATGAATGCATCTAATTGTTTTTGAACTTCCTCAAGTTTAGAAGATAATGTTTTCCTTTTCTGACTCATGATTTCTAAACTTTTAACTAGTTCATCTTATGTTAAATCATCATCACTATAACACAAGTTAGAGTTGGATATTACCTTATTATCATTTATAGTTGTTAGGCACATGTGAGCTATCTCTCCTTTCAAATGGTCATTTTCAAATTCACTTGTGTCATCCCAAGTTGAGGCTTTAAGCGCTTTATTATTATTTTTGCCATTCTTCTCTTTATAGTTTCTTTCACACTTATCACTATTTTTAAGTAAGGCACATTATGACTTCATATGTTTCAAGTTTTCTACATTAAAAAATAATAATATTAGAGGATTTAGATCTTAATTCACCTTTACCTTATATGAATTCCTTTATTTTGAAGAAATTATTTTTCTTCAAAAACTTCTTAAAGTTCCTACCTTATATCTCTAGACAAGCAATTTTCTTACCATTTTAGCACTACCATAAATATTTTCAATACCTTTAAGAGTATTAGTAATATCAATAAATCTAGTATACACAATAAATCTAGTATACATGTTGGATATGCTTTCATCATACTTCGTTTAAAGCTCCCATTGATTTGTTCCCTTATATCTAATTTCCAAAGCTTGCTAAATTTATCAATCATTTCCCACATAAAAGCACCATTAAATTTGTGTCTTCCCAATGTATAAAATAAGATATTTGCAACCCTACTGTTCAAGAAAATTAATCTCTTATCTTGAGGTCCCAATTCTTTCTATAATTTAGGGACCTTTTTGTTATCTACTCTTTTTGTAAGTATAAAGGGACCATTTGAAACTATTTCTCATAAGTCAACACTTTCGACTATTAAGAAAAATCCCATCCTAGTTTTCCGATATAAATAGTCATTTCCATAAAAAAAGGGAGATCTACTAATATTCTGTCCCTTTTGTTTGAATGATGATGTTGATGATCCTCCTAAGTATGTTATTATGATCTTTATTATATAATTTCATTGAAATGTAAGCCTAATAGACTTGCTCTAATATTGCTTATTAGTCCCTAATAGCATCCAAGAGGGAAATGAATTGAGTGTTTATAAAATTTAATGAAATTTACTAACCAAAAAAACTCAATTTAACAATAATCAATATATATAAGAATAAAAAATTACTTAGCATAAATCAATCAAACAATTTAATAATAATTTAAAGAGGATATAGAAGAGAGAATGCATATAAATTTATAGTGGTTCAACAAATAATCCTTGCTTACATCCACTCTCGAGACTCTTCTTAGAATTCCATTATAATTTTTATTTTAAGGCAAAGAACAAGTTTTTACAATGTTTTCTCGACAAAGAGGAATCTTTTTACAATCTTCCTTCATGGTGATAAGCCACTTCAATGCCACTTAGAACACTCCCAAGTACAATAATATAACCCCAACCAAATCTTTTAACTCAAAATACCTCATGTTATTTCAAGACTACAAAGAGACTCACTCTTACAAATATTCAATGATGCTTAAATGATTGAAAAAACTTAAGAATGTGTGTAAAAAATAATCAAATACTTCTTGATGCTAAAACCAATTAGAAAAATGGATTTATAGGATTTTGAGACCCCACTAGCCATTGGAGCCAAAAACTATCCGTTACATTGCCTAGTTACATAGTACTAGTTGACCAATTTAGCATATTGCCTAAGTGGTCAATCAAAGCTAGTGAATATGTGCTTTTAATGCATATTGGTCGACTCGACCAATATGGCACATATGTTGATAAATATATCAATCAATATTACTGTAAATTTTTGAAACATCAAATTTGACAATGTTAACCTATATTGGTCAACCATTAACATATATAGGTCAATCAATTCCTTAAAAATATGATTTTAACAACTTTAAAAGGTAAAACTCAATTTGTTTAATGCATTTATGATTTAAACACTTCACAAAATATTCTCTAAAAAGCATTTGAAAGATCAAGAGACCCTTATATTAAAACCAAAAGCTTCAATGTCTCTTAATAAAAGAAAAGACTCATGTGATAAAATGATACGAAATGTTTATATATGGTGAGTCTCGTAGAACATTAAAGTAACTAAATGAGATTAAACTTAACATTACAAACTAAAGAATGACCTTGATATTCCTTGTTCTTTTTTTGTTATTGACTTGGTCTTCACTTTGCAAGTTATAAACTTCATCTTTTCTTTTATCAACTCCATGAACCATCTTTTTGAGTTCATGACTATGTCTTGTTCTCATATTCCTTCTCATAAGAATAATAAACACATTAGTAATACTTAATTTTATTATCCAAATATTGCTTGAACCTCCCTTAGTTTAACATAAATTATATACCAATATGTTTTGTTAGACATTAATTTTGAAAATTTAAAAAAACTAAAAATAAGTTTTCAAATGTTTTCACAACCACTTATATTTTGTTATTACTCTCATTTTTTAAACTAATATTGAAGCATTGTCACACGATAAGAATTACTATGGTATATATTTGAATTTGAATTGTTATATGTTATATAAAAGATGATAGAATTTTCTAGAATTAATGTGACTGAAGTTAAATAATACAACATTATTTTAAAATTTATATAAGAAATTTTATGATGATTGTTAATGTATTAAAACTATAAAGGAATATTGATTTCTAGTAGGATTAATGATTAATATAGAATCTAAAGACAAAAAATCACAACCAAAAATCAGAGGTGATGCTATAATTTGTAATAAAAAAAGTTTAAAATAAATTTCGTACTCTGAGGGGCTAGAGAAGAGTTTGACTTGGACTAATTAATAAAATAGTTAACTGAAGAGGTCTCTGATAAGCTGGAACCACTGCGTAGAACGTTGGAATTTGTGGAAATCAAAAGGTAAGCTAAGCAGGCCAGTCAGTCATAGAAATGGAATTTTGGCAGGAGGCAGATGGTGCTAAAAGCGCCGCGGAAGGCGAAAAACGCAAGTGGAATTGGATTCGAGGTTTTGCTTTTGCATTGTGGTATTGAATTTTAAGTTTTGGGGTTTAGTATAGACTATAGTATACTATAGACCCCACCCGCAAGTGGCCCTGCAGTCAACACATGGTTTGGTAGGTGGAGACTGGAGAACCAAGCTCCTAATACTCACAGAACATTACCCCAATCCTTATACAAAATTAAGTCTACGATTTCAAAGTTGGACTTTGGAGCATATACCTTTAGTTAATTTTCCAGGTAAGGTGACATATGAGCTAACTTTTGCAATTTATTTCCTTAAAAACTCATAAAAGTTGGGATACATTTTGTATTTAGTAAGATTATAAACCTATGAAATATCCCAAGTAAATTCATTTATATGTACGTCTATGTTTCAATACTCTGAAGAGGCAACTATTTTTTTCAAGTTTCGTCTTAAAAGTAAGTTTTTCTTAATCAAGTATTGCATTACCATAGCTTTACATCTTTTTCTTTTTTCAGTTTGGCAAAGAAAAGTAAAGGAAAGCCTTTAACCGTGTGTACTAGAAGATTAAGCATTTTACGTTAGACCAAGAAAAAAGAATCAAAAGTACCAAATAAAAAGAAGATGACGAGGACAGAAACAACGAACAGGTATGAAGACAGAACAGAACAGAACAAAAATTAGAGACAGTGAAATGTTTGGTTGTGATGGACAAAACAGATAAAACTGTCTCCGTCTCGAAGATAAAAATGTGTTTAGTTGCAGTGGACAGAATATAAAAACATTGTCAATGACTAAAATGCCCCTGCAGTATAATATGATTAGAAATATATAATTCAAAATTTATAATAATAATAATAATAATGATAATAATGATAATAATGACGATGATGATGATGATTATGAGTTTAATAATATAATTAAGAATAAAAAATTGCTTATGTGAGAGGAGGGTATTTCTGGAAGTTAATTATGTGTTTTGTTTTGGAGACAGGGACAAGAAATTTTGTCCTTTAGTTTTGGAAGAAACAAAAATTTTATGTCCCTGTTATCTAAAGTCGGGATAAAAATAGGTAAAGATATCAAGCAAACAGGTCAGAGACAGAACTTTTGTGTTCTTCTCCACCCATGAGTACATGAACCAATAGCAAGGGAAGAGAACAAAGACAAGAAGACCAAATTTGACGTCCAATTAGACCAAATTTGACGTCCAATTTGAACGGCGTTTCTGATTCTAACAAGCTTTTACAAAGAGAAGTTCCTTTGGACGCGACTAATGTTTAGAAATAATTCTTCGGCTTCTGTTTTGTTGTCAAACGCACAACTTTATGTGCTTGTATGTTTGTAATCACAACTCCATGTTAATGTTTAGGCAAAGAAGTCAGACGATGAAATTATAGTGTTCACATAAAAGAGAATCTTGGTCGAGCACTTTCTTCTTTCCTTTTTCCCCTCCTGTTCTTATTTGCTTATATTTGTTTTAGGCCGTGAATATTCTTTTTTCTTATATTTGGTTCTTATGCATTGAAAAGCATACGAATGGTTTCTTCACTATATGCTTATCAGACGTACATTTTAGCCTTGGTTTGTCTTTCTACTTCTCTTTTGGCGAAAAGCTAAATAAAAAAGAATATTTTCTTGTGAGCTGTAACCAGAGGAAGAATTCCATTAACAAACTATAACGCACTTCTTTCTCTTTACCATTTTCTTTCCTTGTAATTTGTTCATAAGAATATACACAACCAACTGCTGAACTACTTCCCCATATTAACAGGCTTTTTAAATTGCAGCCTGTTACGACTAAGATTGACAGTAACTACACGTGAATTATTATGAATGCAACACAATGTTTAATCAGGTTGGCACAGCTCAAATAATAAATTAACAGGATTAACAAGTTCTTCTGTGTATAAAAATCACAAGAAAATCATGAATATAGCAAGTATATAATGTTAAGCTACGGGATGTCAGATTCTATAAACCAGAGCTTACCAAACAACGGAACCTAAAAAGAATTCAAAGAACTCTAATCTATTCAATTGACTAATGCATGCTAGTTTTGCTTGACAATGACTCAGGTTTCTCCAAACTCCAAAAGTTTAACTTCACCACCAATGTGTTGTACCTCAGAAAGTTGTACTTGGTCGGTTGTGTCTTTTGGAGTGCAAGCAATATTTTTTATGACCGAGAAGTAAAGGTCAAATTCTGCTTTTAGTTTCCGGCAGCATGCTTCTATCCATTTTTCAGCTACACTTGTAGCCACACTGTCCTGGCTATCTCTTTCATGCTCTTCTATTGCTGGTCTTATTTCATCATATAATGATGCAAGCTGGGAGGCCGCATCATTCTTCAGTTCCTGCAAAATGATTCAAGTCCATCAAAGAGAGCGAGGGCAAGTGCAAGAGAACCAATAGCCATAAGATTGATGCGGAGAAATGATATAAAATGAAGTTATTTTCTTCACGCGTTGGACATAATGCCAATCCCCTAATGACAATGGAAGTGTAACTACCCTCCTGAAGTTTTATAACACGAAAGACATGGAGCTTTTAATTTGATCTTTTGTGGCAATTCACTACTGTCCCTTCACCACTGCTGTGAATATACACAAAAGACACGAAGACAGCTCATACCTCATTTGTCAGCACTTCCTCTTGTGCTTCTTTTAATGCTAAAAGTTTGGCAACATATCTTGCATCAACTTGTTTTTCAGTCACATCTTTCGATTTTCCATTAGAGTGATGCTTCAAATGTTTCTTTTTCTTGCGCCCAGGTCCAATCTTTTTTTTTCCGGCACTGTTACTCTGGATTGCACTCTTTTGTGCAAAGTCCTGTTGAGTATCATGGCAATACAATCTCATCTCATCACAGGATTCAGTTTTTACTGGATTAATTAAGACACCTTCATTTGGAATTGAATCAAGCGGACTAACAACAAGAGCAGCTGAGTTGTGCTCAGCTTCCATACTCCAATCCATTATCGTGGAACATTCATAATTTCTACTCATTCGAGTCTCAGAAGGAGAGTTCCCAGTTTTTGGGAGCTTTGAGGAAGGCTCATCTTCTGCAGAATCATATAATGGAACCTTTTCAACAGTATACCTACACCCAGAAAAAGAATCAAAATCAAAGTAAAAAGAAAATGAAACATAGTTGATAGACAATGAAATATGAAAGATGAATCACATCACACTACATTACTTCAATTGCAAACATCACAGAAAATGCAAAACCTGCATGATTTGACATCCCAATATGATCAACTTTTATAGTTTATCCAGTTTTGATCAAGTTGGTATATTCTTCATCTGAATATAGGAATTTTCTTTTTCATAGTATTTTATGGCAAAGAAACTCGCGTGCACACCAGCAAACAAAGAATTTGCACAAAATTGATGAAAATGACTGGTTTAGTGGAACTAGAGAACACAAGGATGAGGAAAGAATCTCTTATCTCAAGTCAGTATGTGAACTCTCTTTACAATTATGAAAGATAAGGATCCAAGCAATTTAAGCCAAATAGAATGTCTCTCGCGGGGATCCTCCACTAGGCTCCCCCGCTCCAAACAATTAGGTTAACAGTTAAACCAACAATCATGGCGTTGGCTAAGATTTACTCCACCATAAACTTGAATAGCTAGCAAAGCCAATCTATTATTCATCAAAAATATGTAAATATTGCAGTGAACAATAACTAAACTTGCAACTGTATAGAGAATACAAATTAAGAAAGACAATAAATGCAGAAAACCATAATAGAAAAGCATCATGTACAATCAAACATTACCTCTCATCATCGTCTTCCCATAGGTATGTGTCTTCCTGCAACAATGGAGTGAAAATATATTGAGACATGCATTAAGATTTATTTTAATGAGAAAATGGAGATATCTGAAAACAAAATGCACACGTATGAAACTGGAAGCTACAAGCAAAAACTCCTGGAATGATATTCAAAACTTCGGTTGCTATGAAAACCAGTTAATAACAAAGCCAAAAACTGCTAGAACGATATTCAAAACTTCGTGTTCCTATGGAAAGAAGTTAATAACAAAGCCAACTCATACTCCACTGACATGAAAACCCATAATCAAGCTTTCCAATTCTATTAGTTAACCTTTTAATGGATTGCATATTACATAATTAATGGCCCATTTTCTTCAAATTGAATTCCTTGCATCTAAAAGATTTACCTGGAAACCACGAGATTTTGCCCCGAGAAACCCAGAACACGTAGCAGCACCACAAAGACAACGAACCTTCGCTCCACCATACCATTCAAAATTATAATCATATGCAAGTTCAGTTCCATTGGATATATCTTGCTTTGCAAATATTCCAACGCGTATCTCTCCCAAAACATTCCACTTTCTTGTCTCACAGTTAGGTTGGCTACATTTATTGTTTGTGAACATAAGTCAATTAAAGTCAAGAGACCAATATGTAAAAATAACTAAAAACAATTTAACAAAAGGAAGCACTTTCTTTCCCAAAGCTTCATGCTCTAACATAAATGGCTTACCAAGAATGGTTAATAAATCTAGCAAGGCTTCCCTTTTCTGTGGCATCAATTGACTCAGAAGAGTTGAGAGAAATTATATATGCATCTTTCAGCCCTGTATACAACATTGGAGAAATATAAAACATCTTTCCTTTAGATAAATATAAACATTATGCCTGACAAACTACTGTTCTACCCTGATTTTCATAATTCTGAGATCTTCGCCTTGCTTCTTTCCATGATATTACTTCTCCACAGTACTCAATGATGAATTGTCCAGCCTGGAATATGAAGACAGAAAAAAACAGTCAATGATATCATTTATCTACGCTTCTCACTGGATGGTGGCATGTGATAGGATATACTTCTCCCTACCATATGGTATCCTTTTAATCAAGAAAGGATGCAGAGTGGGAAAACCTTGATGGCATGAACAGCCCCAATAACCAAACATCGTTGCATAATAGCAACCCAACAAACACAATGAACATCCCACACAAATTCATGCAAATGCAGTTATTGTTACCTTGATATCCTCATCAGCAAGAAGACCCCACCCACGACCTTCCGTTTGAAACAATTTTGTCTTAGCATACTGGCATTTCTGAAATCTCTGTTAACAGAAGGGTACTAAAATTAAATAAATGCTAACATATTGTTTTCCACATAATTGAACGAGATCATAAGCCCTCTATCTGATATTTGTGCCATCAGTATAGACTATCAAATTAGAATTCCCAGTATGCAATTTTAGTACTCAGAAAAAAATAGGACCGCAATAAAACCATGGCCAGAAAGAAAAAGTATCTTAGGGAGTGGCTATAGAATGCAATAGATGGAAACTAAAACATACAGCTATAAGATTAATCACTGACCTGATTCTTGCAATAGTTGCCACAAGGGCAGTAACCAGGGGTACACTCTGTGCTTGTTAAAACATTCAAGCACCTTTCCTCACATGTACTAAAAGGGGCATTTTCATTGAATCTGCATTCGCAGATGGCAATTTCCTCTTCTTTCTGTTTCTTGTGTCTAGAGTAAGCGTAAAGATATAAAAAAAATTCAAATTCAATGATCAAATTGACCATATAAATAAACATCGAGCCGATTGAATTCATTGAAATCAACAAGTGCAACAAAGAGCTGTAACTTAAATCAAGTGACATAAGGATAGTTCACATGCCATAACCTTATAGGACAAGTATGGGCTTTTAAATACTGACTATCATCATCGCCCCTAACCTTGACCTTTTCATTGACTAAGAGGAATTGAAAGAGGCAGTTATTAGAAAGAAGAATGTTCAAACAAGAGTGAAGATAGTCATACCGGCGATATGCAAAATCATTCTGTTGAATGTGCTCATAATGAGGAATTAGTTCCCTGCACGGATCCTTCATACAATACATTGTCATTACTTTAGGATACAAAAAAGCATACATCCCATACCTATCACAAAATGTAACACTTAAGTACAAATCTGTCCTCGATAACCCATCACAAAACAGAAGAAATTGTTTTACATTATTAACTCAATTTTAGTTGACACTACCATCCACAGAAATTCAACAATTGGTATAAGTAAATAGAATCACAACTGCAAGAAAGATATACATATAACCATAGCAGAGGTGCTATGTGTTACCATGAAGAGATTTCAATTCGATTCACTGAAGAAAGGCATCCTAATCACCAAGCAACCAAGTGCAATGAACTATCTGCCATATCAAAAGAAAGGGAATCAAAAAACACAATTGCGTTATAATCCCCCTTCCCCAGAAAAGAATATAATAGAAAAGCTTCACTAATATCGCAGTTGAAGTAACGTTGAAGTTTAGACATAAAAAGAGATAAGCAAAACTGGAAATCAAGTTTCTAGAAAGATATATGAAACCGAAACAACAATGAATTGGGCATTTGGGTTGATATATTTCTGGAGTTTATTATGTACGATCAATTTTTTAATACCTCAAGATAGATGGATGAAGAAATTAATCACACCTAAAACCCAATTGAATCCCCTGAGGTTCTTCAAGGGATTTCCAGTTGGAAAAACAGCACGAACTTTTCACGCTAAGTTGCATTTGCTCAAGGCCGTCTCTCTCTCTGTCCTTGTTTTTTTTTCAATTATGTTGGCGTTTTGTATCTTTTTTTTCCGCGTGAAATATTCCTCCGCTCTATTTTATTTTATTAAATTCATCATACGTAATATATAAATATTATAATCAAAACAAAAAATCTAATTCTCTTTTTTCTCCTTTATTTTTCAAAAAAAGGAAAAACTTTTCTTTCTCCTTTCCGTATGCAAGCGTTCTACAAGTCAAAATTTAATCACAACAAGAAGGACCAGATCACCTCTTCTATTATTTTCTGCATACTATATTTCACGAAAATTCATTTATTTAATAAATAGAACTCACAAAATTAAATAGACGTGATTTTGAGAAGAGCCATATTAGTTGGGAACAGAAGATCTGTCCCTAATAAGAAGTATTTTCAACTCAAATACTTGTATAAAAATTTGTCTTACGTTCTAACTTTATAAAAATCATTTATTTTATTTAAATCTCGATAAGTTCTATACGGTAGTATACTGATACAGGTCAACACCAAGTATTATTTTAAGTAGTTTTTTAAATTTATAAAATAATTCTTAATTATATAGTTTATAATTTTAGATTAACGATGTCTCCACAAATCATAATAAAAAGTTTTGATATAATAATAATCTATTCTTTCTATTAATATTACCTTTCAAATATTTGATATATAAATAATAACTACAGTTAATATGAAAAAATTGTATAACTATGAAATTAAGAACAATATAAAATATTTAAAATGTTACAATTTCATCATATAATAAATAATATTACTTCAAAAAATCAAGTAAAAAGAATAATAAATATTCATAATTCTTTAAGTAGTACAATTTACAACAGAAGTTCATACTGAGAAAAGAACTAACTAGAAGTGAAACCTGAAATAAAAACATTTACAATTATTTTTATATTGCATATATAGAATTTAACATATACATCAAATATAAATAAAATTAAAAGAAAAAGAGAAATGAAAACCTGAAACTTCGTTAAATCGAATATTCACTCAAATTGCACTTTAATTCTTAGGTGATACAAAATCATCATCATTGAGAGGAATTCCATCATTACCACTATTCAAATTTATTGTACCAAATGATATGTCAATACTTTCTCATCCAAGATTATCTTCCAAGTCACTCTTATTTATCAAACTCAATTCCCTAAAAACCCAATATGTCAAAAGATCGATATGATCAAGACAAATTGAATATGTGAAACTACTTGTTCTATTAAGAGTCCTGATACATAAATAAAATTAAATTATTAAGAAATTACAAGAAATTGTATCCAACTTAATAATGATACTAACATACCTATAAAGGCCAAATCGTTCAATCTATTGTGTTCCAATCTATCCCTTTTATTAAAATGGATTAACTTAAATATTTTCCAATCCCTTTCACACCCTCACAATTTGAATTGCAAACCTTTACATTTTTAGAACACTACTTCCAAAGTGATCACATCAAGCAACTGTAAGACAATAAAAGTAGCATTATAAACAAAATAAAGTGATAGTTAATTTTCAACGAGTAACAAAACATATCTAGATTAAGTTTGTCTATTTGATGAATAGCAATTGCCATCCCAAAATCACCAAAAGTATCCTTATAAATCTCTATTTGTGAGCTTACGAGATCTTGCATCATCTTATAGACAACAATTGTTGTAATAGTGAATAACATTCCCCTTTTAACTTCAGTTTTCTTTATAAAACTTGATCTAAAATAAAAATTAGAATTTAATGTTTCCCCATTTGTAACCAAAAGAGAGTAAAGTTGTCTTTTTCATCTCTCATTAATATTTGTAAGATAAGGTTATACAAAGGATGCCTATTTTGCAAATTGACCTTGATTGCTTCCTTCGCCCTCTCCATGACTTCATAAAAATAACCTACTGTTGCTTTCTCATTACTATCAGCCAAATAAAGTACCTTCACTAAAGCCTCAAAAAATCGGATGATAAATTGACATTAAGAACAAAATTCATTATCTTCAAATATATTTATAGAAACCTCCAATTTAGCATTAGACTTAGCATGCCAAGACACAACTTATTATTTGTAAACATTTGTTTCAACTCCTTCCTCATCAGAGTAAAACACTAAATTGATAAGAAATTTAGTTGAAAATTTTATAATAGGAGGATGATACAAATTTTTACCATTTATGAAAATTTTCTCATTAAATTCAAAACCCAAAACATATGCACGATTATAGATGAACTTAGTCACCTTTTTGCTTTCTGTACAATCTAATTAATAATATGAAATATCCAGCATCTCATGTATTTTTCAACATTAGGTCAATACAATGTGTAACACAAGGAGTCTAAAATAATTATAACTACTTTTCAATCTTTTTTCAACTGCTTTATAAGCGGAATCATTTTCAGTAATGAACTGAATAATATTTTTATTAATCAAATATCTTAAATATAGTATTGGCATTCCTAACAAGGCTAGATGTATCAACAAAATTTAATTTTAGTACCCATCTGTGTTTAAGGTTCATATGTTTAACTCTCAAAAATTCAATCAATGAACATAATCTACCATATGCTTGCTTTTCAATCTTAACAAAGTATACATGCATATCACAAATCAGAAGGACTTAATCAAGGTTGTAATGGGGCTCGGCTCAAAGTAAGATAATAGAAAGATAAGAAAAGGTGGAGTACCAAGGAGAGCAGGGCAAATACATATCAAAGAGCACCTGCACAAGTATGCATCCAATTACATAATTCTTACTCTTTCAAAGCACAAAACTCAACTTCTTTGATTTTTTTTTCGAAACTCATGGGAACCACATTCTTTTCATTCTATTCCTCTTTTATATGTCTCGACTTTTTTTTATGGTCGAATATATCACAATGTAAAACATGGCCTTTCTTTCACTTTTTTTTAAAGGTCGAGACATCACTATTGCATAACAAGCCATAAATTTGATTTAAAGCACATAATTGCATCAATTCCAACCATTCCACATATCAACTTGCCAAAAACATGCTCTATTAACCATGGTAAAAAAAAGTAAAGAAGATAAAAATAAGAACAAGGCTAAGTTAAACATGGATAAAGCAAAGAAAAGGAAAAATAAGCTCAAAAGAGCTAAATAGGGGATGAAATGCTTTAGGTTGGATTTTTGGTTAAAAGTGGTTATCCTAGGATATTCATGAAAACATGTAAGAATGTAATCTCATCAAGATATCAAGCAAGTTCTAGAGGTCATAACATTGAAAGAATGCACACATCAAAGGAACATGTTGAAGGTTTAAAAGCTCACATAAGGTAACATCTATTAAGTCAACATGGCATAGTTTCAAGGTCAATCATTAACTATAAAGCTCACAACTTACATAAAAACACATTCACCTATTTTATGTATTAATCATTATCAACTAAATCTCACGCATAATACAAGAACTCTTATCAATCATTGGGAGATATAAGAAAAACTAAACACTTAAATGTAAAACCTTGCTACTCATGCAATTACAAGTGAAAATCATCAGGTTTAAGCAAGAAATAAATGCAGCTTCAATGAACAACAAGAGAAGAGATAAAGTTAAACCTAAACATCCATCAAACTCAATAATTCATGCAAAAATTTTAAACCTAAATCTCCCCCTTAAACACACAAGCAAAATAAACACATCAATAAAAGCTGAATAGAAAAGAGAAGGGAAAAGAAAGCAAATATGATATTTGTATGATGGGTCGCCTCCCATTAAGTGCTTTTGGTTAACATCATTTGCTAGACGTAGGAATTGCATCTACTCCTCATATGGTGCATCAAACAGTGCCATCTACTCCTCCATGCTTGCGGCAACACCCTAATGAAAATGTTTCAAGCGATGTCCATTTACCTTGAAGATTTTGTTGCTATCTGAACTTTGGATTTTCACTGCACCATAATCAAACACATTAGTAACAAAAAAGGACCTACCCATCTGGAACGAAGCTTTCTAGGAAAGAGTTTAAGTTGTGACTGAAAAAGGACTTTTTGACCAATTTGGAACTCCTTCCTACTAATCACCTTGTCATGTAAGCTTTGGTTCTTTCCTTGTAAAGTCTAGCATTCTCATAAGCATCATTCCTGATTTCCTCTAACTCCTGTAACTACAACTTCCTATGGGTACCTACAGCATCATACATTGCTTAATTGCCCAAAAAGCACAATGTTCAAGTGCTACTAGGAGGTGACAAGCTTTACCATAAACCACCCTGAAGGGTGACATTCCTAAAGGTGTTTTATAAGCTGTCCTATAAGCCCACAATGCATCACCTAATTGAAGACTCCAGTCTTTCCTATTAGGTTGGACAGTTTTCTCCAAAACATATTTGATCTCACGGTTTGAAAGTTCTAGTTGGCCACTAGTTTGAGGATGATAGGCAGATGAGGTTCTATAGACAACATGACATTTGCGCACCAAAGCTTCAAAAGATCGGATACAAAAATGGGTTCTCCTATCACTAATAATTGCTTTTGGAATGTCATACCTACTAAAGATTTTAGTCTTAACAAAATTAACAACACCCTTGGCATCATTAGTTCTAGTAGGCAAAGCTTCAATCCATTTAGACACATCCCAAACATTAAAAATCTCACCAAATAGCATATTAGGTAAATACCCTACTTTTTGGAATCTTTCACATGACTTGCAAAATTCATATGCATCCTTAAACAATGTAGGCCAAAAGAAACCACAATCAAGAACCTTGTGAGAAGTGCGCTTAGCACCAAAGTGCCCACCATAAGAATATGCATGATAAAAGGTAAGAATGGAATGGAACTGATCTTGTGGCACACATCTTTTCGCAATCAAATCCGAACCAATTTTCTAAAGATAAGGCACATCCCAAAAATAATGTCTAGCATCAGCTCTAAATTTATCACGTTGGGATTTAGACATACCTGAGGGTAGCTCATTAGTAACTAAAAAGTTAACCAAATCAGCATACCATGGCCGGGAGGAAGATGAAAGTAATGCATACAACTGCTCATCTGGGAAGTGTTCCTTGATTGGTTTGGTCTCCACATCCTTGGCATGCAAGCTGCTTAAATAGTCTGCAATATATTTCTCAGCACCCTTCTTGTCCTTAATCTCAAGATCAAACTCTTGTAAGAGTAAGATCCATCGAATAAGGCACGACTTGGATTCCTTTTTCTTCATCAAGTGCCTAAGTGCTGCATGGTCAGTAAAAACAACAACTTTCATGCCAAGTAAGGAAGATCTAAACTTTTCAAGTGCAAACACAATAGCAAATAACTCTTTCTCAGTTGTATGGTAGTTGCATTCAGCATTATCAAGAGTACATGAAGCATAAGCAATGTCATGCAGACTGTTACCAACCCGTTGGCCTAACACAGCACCAATGGCATAATCAGAAGCATCACACATAATCTCAAAAGAAAGCTCCCA
>JANZXP010000003.1:22517588-22527935 GCA_027576715.1 Erythroxylum flavicans
AACTAGACCCAAATTTGAAACAAAACACCATTCATTATACAATTTTAGTAAATAGGAATGTGAAGAAATCTCCAATATATGAGAACTATTTATAATGAAAATGGAATTATAAGTGAACATTTAATTCATTCATTACATATCTAAAATCTCATATTTAAAATCAAGTAAGAAAATAATCCAACATTCCTAATTTTAATATCAAAATATAAACACAATTATACTCAAGTCTAGCTATATCCCAATGTCAAATAAGCATTAGGTTAAGCTTAAAAATCTATAGTGCTTGAAGCCTTAATCAAAATCCCCAAATTGAAACTATAATCAAAATATCCAAATTCAAACCCTAATCAATTCAACAAATAAGTTGGAACCCCAATGCTATGCAACTTGAATTCAAGATGGAAGCAATTGAATTTCAATGGACTGCAAATCAAAAGCTAGTAACAAAAGAATCCTAAAGCCATTATCATTGGGATGGATAATGATCAAAATTGAACCAAATTCTAACAAAGCAGGAATAGCTTCAATCTCAAATTCCTTCTCTTCAATCTCAAATACACACTTCAATCTCAAATCCCTTCTCTTCAAAACATTGCAACAAATAATTATATAGAACCTTATAGTCATATACAATATTCATATATTGTTCTGCTTTCACTAAAAATTTCCCTTTAAGAACAATTACAAAAATAGAATACAGAAATGGAGAAACATATGTCAGCAAGTCAGCAAGTCATTCAAAACTCAACAAATGGAGAAACATAATCATAAAATTATAGAAATGGAAAAACATAATTGCAAACTTACGATGGACGGCGACGACAAGGAGAGGAGAAGATGCGCGCAGATGTGCGACAGATGGCGATGGTAAGGAGAGGAGAAGCTACAGACGGGAGAGGAAGATGGACGACGATGGCAAGGAGAGGAGAAGGATGACGATTGGAGGAAGGAGAAAAAAATGGAGAAGGAACAGAGGAGAAAATGAGGGGTAAGGTTCGGGGTGCATTTAACCCCAAACCGAAATGACGTCATTTTCAAATTTTTAAAATGACTAATCTGAAGTTAACGATAGAGAGGGAAGATTGTTGGAAATCACTGACGGAATACATTACTGTCGGTAAAAAACCGACATTGACTATTAAACAAAGCATTTCCACGTAATATTCACCGACGGAACTATATCTATCGATAACATTCCAACACTATTTAATTTCGGAAAGCATTCCTGCCTAATTTACCAATGGAAATGGTGTTTTCGTTGCTATATTCCGTTAGAAAATTTGCGTGAATGTTTTCCCTCCACCTTTACCAACGATAATTTTGTCCGTCACAAAATGAAAATTTTCACGACAATTTTATCGACAGATATTGATTTTCTGTCTGTAATTAGCTACGGAATTGAGTCCGTCGTTAATGTATGATTTTCTTGTAGTGTAAATTGTCAAATCATATATTTTAAAAGAGATAAATAAAAATTATAAATCTATGTAATGAGTATTATCTTTTTAGTAACGTTACGATATAAAGTAGTATTAGAGATAACGATAAGAGCTACTTAGACTTTTCGTGAAACATTAACGTGCAACTCACACATTTAGCTTAATTATAATACCCTTACCATAACTACATATTTTTTAAAATAAATATGGAAACTTTTCATAAATGTATATTAAAATATTTTTATTATAATTTAATTTTTAAAACATATATTAATTTATAATATGTAATATATTTTTTGTTTATTGAATATAAAAATAATATTTATGTTTTAATAATTTTTAAAAAATAAAATGTCCATAATAATCAGGTCAACATTTAGGTGACTAGCATTGCATAGATAGCATGTCATGTTTCACAAGTTAACAGCTTCATGATGGAGATCTATCTAAAATCTACTGAAGTTAGGTTTGAAGGTGAAACTTGTTTCATTTTAGAAACGTTAGGACTTGGGATACAAATTAGTATCAGAGATAACCCCAAAAAAAAAAGAAAAACAGAAGAAGAACCTATATTAGACCTTTATGCAAAACGTTAATGCTAGAATCACACCTTTTGCCTTAGTCGAACTTACATAACTAACTAATATGCTACGTGTCAAGAGTTAATAGGGTTGTGATGAAGCTAATAAAATTATAAACCGTATCGTTTACATTGGTGTCAGAGATAATAATAAAAATTATCTTAAGCTTACTCGTAACGTTAAGAGGTGAGTCGTAACTTTTATAACCCTGTGCAAAAGCATGAATCTCAGTAGCATTTCAAGTCTTTTTTATACAAATTAAATCGGTAGTGTTATCACATTCTAAGAAGAATTTATATAATAATTTTCAATTTTCAATTTTCAAAAGATCTTTCATAATGTAGATATGATGTTTTTAGTCAATTATTACAGTGCAACTTGAATATATTCTTAAAAGTTTGAATATAAATATTTCTTTAAATTATATTTCATGAAGAATAAAAATAAGTAAAATTGAAAGGTCATATAAGGATTTTATTTTTGACAAATTGATCCTATAAAATAATATACTAAATTAATGAATAAACATTTTTGTTATTTCAATAAATCATTTTATATTCTACTATATTATGCGATTCAATATTTACATTAATGTAATGGTAACTTTTTTTCTTTTTAAAAATTCATGAAATTAATTGAATTTGTACAAATAAGTTATTATGAAGATTTAGTAGTATTTTTATAAAGACTATTGCATGTTAATAGTTTCAAATATTTGTTAAATTAAAAGTTGTGACAGGTGTTAAAACCTAGAATAAAATTTCTCAGTAGCTTTTGAAGTTTGGACAGTCCGTTTCATTCATCGCTGTTAATCAGTTGCCAAACCAAACGACGATATGTTTGGGACCCACCAAGGTAGGACTACGACTATAAAAATGAATCATTCACAGGATTTTAATAATTGATTCCTAGTTATAATTAAACCAAGTGGTTAAGATGAAAACACAAGTCGTTCCAAATACTAAATGAAAAGAACATCTTCATTGATGTGGCACCACTAGCACTAGCACTAGCACTAGCACTAGCACTAGCAGGTAAAATCAGAAACTGAAACAGAAGAACAAATTAGTAAATGAAAAGAAAATGTAAAGTCAAGAGAGCCCAGAAGATCTGAAGATGTCGTTTTTGAATTTGAAAATAAAATTCAATACACAGATATAATATAAGAGAGAAACAACCATCACTTTTTCTTTCTTTTTTTTCTCAAGAAAAAGGAAAAAAAAAAAACCAAATCCACACGCTCAAAAATTCCAAAACCTACCAACCGCCATCTCACAGGTCATAATATTCCTTCAGTTTTTCTTTAAAATCTCAAGAACCCCATTTGCTAAAACGCCTGTTCTTTGTTTGCGCTTCTATATCTTGCAGTCCTTGGTGGGACTTATTGGAATTTTTCTACTGGGGTTAGTGTGTGTGTGTGTGTGTTTGATTTGATTGCTTTTGGTTGGTGGGGGAAGGAGGGTTTTGAATGGGATTTCAACTGAAATGAACACAAAAAGCAAGTTTAAAATCTTTGACTCCGTGCCTGCTTAACGGTGGTTGTTGTGGTGGTGTATTTACTCTCATGGCAAAACGCGTGTACGAAGTTTGGAAAGGAAGTAATGTAAGGCTCTCCATCTAATCGGGTTTCGTTTTGTGAATATGAGCTTTTCTTTTCATTGGTTTTTAGAATCTGGGTTATGTTTAGATTTGTCCTGTTGCGGTACAAAAAGGTGGGACTTTGTTTAGTTTGGTTTGATTATGGGGTTTATTTATTTATTTTTGGTTTTAGGAGCTGAAATTCGTTTCCTTTTGTTTATTTGTTAAATTGCGGAGAATTACAGTTGATTGTATTTCGAATTTCGGGACTTGGTTTTTGTTTCTATTTAGCAATGGAGTGTTTTTTTTTTTTCCTTTTTCTTCTTCTGGGTTTTTGATTGTATGTTCTTCGATGCATACGAGCTGTGGGATTTATCGCATATGCAACGTTTTTGGAGTAAAAAAAAAAGATCAGATTTTGCTATCTTTTATGTGCCTAGCTAGGAACATCATCGAATATTCCACCAAATTTATCAACGGAGGTATCTATAGTGTTCTTGTAAATTCTGGAGTTTGCATTCATGTAGTATAGTAATGGTCGTCAAAATTCTTCTAGTGGAGCGCTTGCAGGTCCTATAGTACACTTTACTCTCTAAACTACATTTTCACTTCTGCTGTAAATTTTAAATGCAGTGTCAAAGATCTCTCTGAACATAGTCACTAGAAAATTTTCTTTTAAAAATAAGTTGTTTGAACATTTATAGTCGGAGAGGTATGCCCTTTGTCTATTTTTAGGTTTGTCCATATCTGCACCTTCTTTTCAAATACCTTAAGGAATTGTGCCATAGGAAGTGCCTAGAACTCATATTTTACATGCTTATGGCCCAAGGTCGGGTGTTCTTACTGTTGTTAATCATAATCATCTTGCTTTGGGTATAGATATAACTTCTTAAATTTTGGAGGAATTGCTTTCGAAGCAAGACACTTCAGAGGAAGTCTAATGAGATGTTCATCTATCAAGGGGATAGAAGAAGGGCTTCAAATTGGTAGAGCATATTCTAATGTGTGGGTTGGTTAATCTCTAACTTGGAGGGCGGTTGATATCAGGATTTGCGGGAATTTCAATAGTGTTACTTGTTAATCTCCAAATTTCTGATGTTAGCTTTGATACCTTTGATTGAACAATTTCAGGAAAATAGAATATATGTATGCCTGCAAAGTCATGTTACTTCTTGTTCTTACTTGGATAATATTAGGTAATGAAAGCAAAGTATGAACTTTATGCCTAGTTATCAAAATAGTGAAATTGCTATTGATATTTTGAGTTCATATTGTATTTTGTTTCTTTGTCTTGTTCTCTCTTTGAGCTAGTAGTTCTTTACCAGTGAAAAGTCATTTTATGATTTAACTAATCCCTCATTTTGTATCCTTGTCCATTTGCAGAAATTCTTGCTTGGTGGGAGGTTGATATTTGGCCCTGATGTCAGGTCATTGATTGTCACCTTGCTGCTGATCATTGTCCCAGTTGTAATCTTTTGTGTATTTGTTGCAAGGCATCTTCGCCATGAATTTTCACCATATAATGCAGGCTATTCAATTCTGGTGATTGCAATGGTCTTTACCATCTATGTAAGACTCTTAATCTATTGATGCTTCACAAAATATTACTTTGTTTTGTTTTATCAATGTAAATATGTTTGTGTTGTATTTTTGGTTGCACCGAAAAAGTTACAGAATGGATGAAACTTTACAATTTATGCCGGTGATATCTTCATGAATGTTTATTTGACATTGAGTTATACCTTTAGGGATACTTTTGTCAAGAGTGTGTGAGATTTCAACTAATAGCCTAATTTCGTCAAGTCTAACCATTTTTTTTACAATGTGAAGAATAAGTCCAGATCACCATTAAACAGTAGCACTGGTAAATATGTTCTAAAATTTTTAATTCATTCAAAGCAAATATCACTTTCGGTTAAAAGTTCATGTACTCCTGATAGCATTATCTTATCTTCTTTTCTTGTTGAATTTGATATTAGGAAAATACATGATCTTTCTAGCTTCTTGAGATTACAAGATATGGTTTGCTACTTATAGTTGAGTTTCCTGGAGATGGGTCTTAAGAATTACTCAATAACGGCCTTAAATTTCAAAATGGGGCTTTTATGAGTGTACATATTTCAAGATCCTGAAATAAAAAAAAATTCTGTCAGGATGCTTGCTAACTGCATCCTTTATTAATATCCTCTATAAGAGTGTGATTGTGGAATATATGAATTTGATTTATTTCTTTTCTAGTCTCTTTTGCTGTTCTTTTGATCTTTTAGATGATTTTGGCAGGTGTTAGTTCTCCTTTTTCTTACATCAGCTCGGGACCCTGGTATTATTCCACGTAACTCTCATCCACCAGAAGAGTTACGATATGATTCATCTATGTCAGCTGAGGTTGGGGAAAGACAAACACCAAGCCTCCAGTTCCCTCGGACAAAAGAAGTTACAGTTAATGGCATTCCTGTTAGGGTGAAGTATTGTGATACATGCATGCTGTATCGCCCTCCCCGTTGCTCGCATTGCTCTATCTGTAACAACTGTGTGGAACGATTTGATCATCATTGCCCTTGGGTTGGCCAATGCATTGGATTGGTATGCTATTTCACCTATGGTGCCAGTTGCTCCTGTTATTTGGGCATCATCATCAACTTTGTTCCGTCTTTCATTGCTCATTTTATCTCCTGTTATTTGTGTAATTAGTATTGTGTTTATATGTGCAGCGCAACTACCGATACTTCTTTATGTATGTTTCTTCATCAACTCTTCTTTGCATCTATGTGTTTGCAACATCAGCAGTCTACATGAAAGTTTTGATGGACGATTACCATGGCACAGTTTGGAAGGCTATGAAAGAATCTCCTGCATCTGTCATACTGATGGCCTATTGTTTCATTGCTCTGTGGTTTGTTGGTGGGCTTACTGGCTTCCATTTATATCTCATAGGCACAAACCAGGTCAGGCTAAGATGCTATTTATGAAATAATGTCAGTCATGTTCAACTGAGATAGAAAAATAGTTTGCGTGTAGATATCTGACATGAAGTATGCATTCATCTTTTGGTTTTGGGGTTATGAAGTCATAACAGTTGTTCAATCAGAGATTCATGTAAAACTGACAAGGACATCTGAATGAATGATGCATATAATCAATTAAGGCATTAAATTGAACTCAACATATCCATTACAGTTAGGATGGTATTTTTGAGCATCCTCATTATTGAAACTAAATGACTAGAAATAATATATTAGAAAAATGTTTTTTGGAGTCCCATTGCATTCTAGGTACCCAATTCTTCAATTGGGAAACCTGAAGCAATTCAGAACTAACTCTCGTGTTAGAAATTATTCTGGATTTGTTATTTCAGTTTCTTGTACAAAGAATGGCATTTTTTTGGGATCCTGCTCACATGCTTGGACTATCATACATTTCACCTCGCTTGCTTGGACTATCATACATTTCACCTCACTTGCTTGGACTATCATACATTTCATACTTCTCTGTTAAGGAATTAGGCACAATTTACCTGTTCTTGTGCTGAATTGCCTTGTTTACCAGACCACATATGAAAATTTCCGGTACAGAGCTGACAACAGGATCAATGTTTACAACCTGGGTTGTGTAAATAACTTTCTAGAGGTATTTTGCACAAAGGTCAAGCCTTCAAAAAACAACTTCCGGGCATTTGTGCAAGAGGAGGTACCAAGATCGCCTATGCACATTGCTCGGGAAACAGAAACAGAAGATTTAGGTGGTGATCGGCGTCCTAAGGTTGAAGATGATCTAGATATTGGTGAAGATCTATTGAAGATATCCCAGCGTCGCAATGTTGAAGAAATTGATGAGGACATACGCAGCAGAGGGAGCAATGGTGCCCCTCATAACACTTCAGAAGTAGAGTCGGTTTTGAGCTCAGATCATCGAGCTCTGACAATTGGATCGGAGACTAGACACTCGAGTTGGGGAAGAAGTGGGAACTTGGAAATTGCAGCTGATGTCCTTGCAAACTCAACAGTTACTGAAAGTAGAAGTTACAGTACTCGTAAGGAGTCACGCCAATGATGATAATGAGGTAGTAAGCTATCTGCAGAGTGATGCACAGAATTGTTTGGATGCTCTGTTACTGGATTTGACTAGAAACTTACAATTATCTTGTTGGGGATTTGCCTGGGCATGCGGACACGTGTTTTGGAGGGATTGTTGAGCTTACCGTTTTAACTGGGAAAGCAATCAACAGGAATGTATTTGTAATTTTCTGGAAATATGAGGATAGTGTCTTTTACTGTTTTAACTGGGAAAGCAATCAACAGGAATGTATTTGTAATTGTCTGGAAATATGAGGATAGTGTCTTTGCAATCTCCAATTAAATTTCAATCCACTAAGATGTATTATCTTTGGTTTGCCATCTTGTAGTTCTGCCGGGTTTATTCTTTGTGTAAATAGTTACACTGCAGACTTTTTGGCATTTCCCTAGCCAGCTGGCTTGCCCTGTGATTTCTCTCCTTTCAACTCCTTTATGGTCATTACCAAGCCTTACGATCGCATGCGTTTCCTTTTCAAAATCTAGGGTTTTGTTAAGATTTCATTATAGCTTTATGTTCTTGATCTTCTTAACATGTTGGTTAATGATAAGAGCAGGGAATCGGTTGCTGTCGCATGAGTTGCTTCCGCACAGTGTACTTAGATATTAATTGAATTTAATTGGTAAAATAGGACAATTGAAAGAAAAATACTTTTTTTCTTTTACAAAAATCTAATTGTTTAGATAAAATCATCATTTGAATTTGAGAAAATCTCTTATTTTAAAATTTTAATTGCTCTTTAGCAATTAGATGAAATTAATTTGAGGGTACAAGACATAAGATTATCTTATAATTTAAAAATTTTTAGAAAATCTTATGTTTGTAAAATTATCAAAAAATGCCTTTTAGTTTTCAATTATTTAGACAAAACACGTTATCATGAACATTGGTTGAAAAATAATGACAAAATAAGTGCAATATATACATCAAAAGTGAACTAATCAAATGTTATTTATATGATGATTCAACCAAACTTTTAAACTCAAATTGAATCAACTAAATCATACTCCAACAAACAATTTATTATAATTATCTTAAATTATTAATTTAAGCTGAATTTAATTGTTCAAGACAGAGTTAAGAGCCGACTTAGGTTACTATATTAATGATACTTGATTAGTTCATGTGTAATGCTTATAGTGCTTCCGTTACATCATTATTTCTTAATTAAAGTCTAAAAGAAGGGAATTTTGTAAAAATCTAAAAATGGAGGAGTTTGTTTTAGAAATTTAAAGATTAGGAGATTTTTCTAAAGTATCTTCAACTATGAGAGAGATCGATCTCTTTTGCCCTTAATTTGATGATAGTAACCTATCAATGGTTGTATATATTTACCATCTTCCGCTTATATATGATTAGGATTTTCTCATATAAGTCCAATAACCTGTACGACTGATATATGATGGAAGTTCATTATCATCTATTTATTAAGAATATATGACATCTCAAATAGTCAAATGATTTTTAGGTATATTTAGTATACTATGCCTTAAGCCATTTCTCGAATTTTTAATCTTGTTTGATCTTATATACTTTATCCTGCCACAAATATATTCAATTCTTTTAATTAGAGATAGTGGCCATATTTGAATATATTTTTTCTTAAATGAGTCACTAATCGAAAATGCCCCTTTTCATTCCGAAATTCTATTGAATTACGTTTAATTTACTTTCATAGAATTTAGTGACTGAAATGGTGGTGGAAAAGTTTTTTAGTAGATCTGAGGAGTCTGGGATGCCTTTTTTTTGCATGATGAGGAGCCAGCTGGTCGAACACTTGAGAATTGCCTACAGTGCTTGTTGATTCTTCCTACGAGCCCTTGGGCCCTAGTGACACACGTGGTTTACTTTTAATGTTTCTTGGTACCCTCCTATAAGATCGTATCTCACGTGATCCAGAGTTGATTATTACTAGATTGGTCTCATTTTTCAACGATTCCAAAATTAACCAAAAATTATCGAAGCTGCACAACTTTTTGTATTATCTGAAAATAATATAAATTTAGCTTCTACTGCACAACTTTTTGTATTATCCGAAAATACTATAAATTTAGCTTCTATTATAAATAATGCAATACAAGATTATTTCTTTTTTCTATGATATTGCACCATTGCTGAGTAAAAAAAAAAAAAACTCGAGAGACTACTGAAACTTTATACCCTTATATATATAGGTCGTTGCATTAATAACATAATGCATAATTAATAGTACCTTTTATATACTTCAATATTTTTTTTACAACTTTCTAATGTGCTTATCTTAGGTTTGACTAATATCTGCTCACTATTTTAAAACTGTAACAAATATCTATCCTTGTACATATCATATCATACATTAGAATTGCAATTACATTGAGAGAGGAAACTTTTTTCATTTGTTCCCTTTCGTGTGGTGTTGATAGGTGAAAATTCTTCTTGAGACCTTCTCCTTTAACAATAGGATTATTAAATATTTTGTAACCTTGCCCACATAATTCTTCTAGAATTTTTTGAATATAAATTGTTTGAGAAAGTGAAAATAATCGCTTTGAACGATCTTTTGAAAATTTGACTCCAATAATATATACAACTTCACCCATTTCTTTCATCTCAAATTCAGATGTGGTTCAGCCGGATTCTGACGAGGCTGTACGCTACCGTTTGGATCCATGGAGACAATTGCTGAACACGAGGATTCT
>JANZXP010000003.1:22528035-22567690 GCA_027576715.1 Erythroxylum flavicans
CTGATCTTTGAAGATTGGACCGATCGGCCTGTGGGTCATTACGACTGGGCTCGGGCCCAGCACGACCGACCCGACCAAGATGAAAATCAACATTTGATTTGTTTAACAAACTCAAAGTTATTATAAGCAATCAAAATGTCATCCATATATATATAAATAAAAACAAAAAATTATCTTTGGATCTTTTAATATATACATAATGGTCTTTATTGATATTGTGGAAATCATATTAAATAATTATGATATGAAAACAAATGTACCACTATCTTCAGGAATAATTCAAACTATAATCAATTTTAATAACCATCACACTTTATGTTCTTAGCCTGTCTTAATAAAACCTGGTGTTTCATATAAATATCTTTTTTTAATTATCAATTTAGAAAAGCAATTTTTTTGAAAATTTTAGTGAAATTCATTAACAAAAAATGACCTTAATACAAAAGGCACTATGTACTAAGTGTATCATACATTGTTCTTTTCGAAGGAAGTATCATACATTGTTATTACAATAAAAATTCCCTTAATAAAAAACCAACCCTCCTAAGATTGAAAATAACCATTGCCACATGTGCTACATGTCTTAGGGAACATCACCCCACTGTCTGAGTCTGGATATTCTTTAAGCTTCACTGCTTACTTTTTCCTTTTGCACATAGTAGAGAGAGAAATTCTCATCTCACAGAAGCGTTAACTTACATAGTATTCAGAGAGCATAAAGACATTGTTCTTATAACTTGTACAAGTACTAGATGTTATCCTCCTCCCTTTCAAGTCGCCCATCAGGTAAGATCTCATGCTTCCAATAAAGCTTGATTTCTTAAGAAAGTGAATATGAACCAGGTAATGTCTTTTATAGGATTAGTGATAGGTTGCAATTTTAATACTAAATCCTCCAAACTCTAATGAACTCTCAGTCATAGAAATCGACAAAAATTCTAACAATTAATTCTTCCCTAATATTGCCAATAAATTCATTAAGGACATCCTTAGATCTCTTTCCTTCCATCTAGGACCTTTTCCATTTTATTTCCTTTCAGATCATTATTGTCTCTCCTATGTCAAAAGTGACTACCACCTTTATTTTCCATGAAAGCTTTATATAGTCTACAATCCACTGGATCATTTTAGGGAGCATGTTTGGCATTCATTATAATTGACATAACCCTTTAAGACCTCGCCATACAATTTTATAGTAATAATAATCAAAGAACAAATGATTTTTGTTTTTCCTCCAATACAAAACATAAGACAATTTTTTTTATATTTTAAAATAAGAAGTCTCTCCATAGAATTGATTTTATTCAACATAATTATCCAAAGGAGAAAGCTAACATTAAGTCTTAGGTGTTTATCCCAAACTATCTTACAATAATCAAAGTAAAGCCTCTATCTTGAATCCTGTCTAGACACATTCTATTAGTGAGCTTCAATAAGGGAATTCCATTCCAAAGATAAGCATCACCTAGATTGAGGTTAAGGTGATATGTAGGCTTTAAATGCATTAATTCATCCAACCAATCTATCCACCTTCCATCAGCTATTAAGGAATTTACCTTAGCTCGAGTAGTACAATTTGAAAGACTCTAATAGCAGTCTGATTTTGAATGAGGGGACCAAATCCTATCTAATTGTCATATCACATTAAGTCCAAGTTACCTTTTCCCACTTTATAACAGACGTCAAATCATACTAAATCTCTTAATTTCAATAGTAGTTTAATAAAGCAAGAGTGGCACTATCCTTCAGTATATAGGAATGAGTCCACTTCATCCAAAATGACTCTTTATCCAACAATGTTCTCTAGAATCTCTTCAACATAAATGTTATATTGTTATTTCTTATGGGTGTTAGACCAAATACACCCTCTTCAATAGGCTTGCATATATTAGACAACTTCCCTTTAGCACTACAAACTCTAGAGTTAGAAGAGGTCCCCAAGAAACTTTCATCATCTTTTCAATAGATTTGAAAATACCCTAATTAAGGAATATGTGAGAACTCCAATACACGTGTAGATAACTTATTACATTCTTCAAGAATTGAATCTTACCGGCATAGAAAAGGGCTTTATTAGTCCATGAAGCAAGTCTCTTATGAATTTTCTCAAGCAAAGGGAAGCACTATTAAAGGTGAGTCTTCTAGTATATATAAGAAGACCCATTGGGAACTTTCTCTTCATATTAGAAATATTAGCAATTTTTTCAACTAGATTAGCAGCACTAGAGGATATGATAAACAAAATTTTTATCATTGTTCATCCCCAGGCCTGATAAATTATTAAATTGGTGGAGAGTGCCTATCAACAACCTTATTGAAGGTAAATGGGCTTTACTGAAAAGCATAAGATCATTTACAAAACATAAGTTAATGAGGGAGAAGTCCTTACAATTGGTATGAAATTTAAACTTTGGATCCTTAGCTATATTAAAATCTAATAATTGAGTTAGTGCTTCCATACAAGTGTTAAACAAATAAGGAGAGAGAGAGTCACCATGTCTCAACCCTTTAGCACCTGTAAAGGGAGTTGTAGGTTATCCATTGACAAGCATCCTAAAGGATAGAGAGCTGACATAAGCGTTAATCCATTTTAAGTAGTTATTAGGAAACTCGTTACCTCCATCAATTGAAATAAAAAGTCCTAGCTCACACTATCAAATGTTTTTTGGAAATCCACTTTAAGGGAGCAATTCATAGGAGATCTCTTCATTGTATACCCCTTGAATAGCTCATAGAAAATTAGGATGTTGTCACCTATCTTTCTATTCTTTATAAAAGGCCTTTGATTCCTGCTAATTATACAATGCAGAACTATTTTGATTCTATTAGCTAGCAATTTAACATTGATCTTGTAGAGGAAGTTTATACATGCAATATATATGATGTTGGATTAGAAAACTTAGGGACTAGGGATATAAAGGTCCTATTGATCTCTTTAAGTAGTCTTCCACTTAAGAAAAATTCATGAACAACTTCCTTAACCATTGGCCTAATGATAGTCCAAGTATTTTGATAGAGTTGTCCATTTAGCCCATTTAGACTAAGAGCTTTTGTACCATTCATTTGGAAAACAATATTCTCAATTTCAGCATCCAAGATAGGCCTAGTTAGATTATTAGCATTTCCACTAAAAGCTTCCTTGAATTGAATGAATATAGTACTTGTTTGGTGTAATTATTTTCCATATTACTTCCAGTCAGCGCTTTAAAGTACTTAACTACTTCTTATTATAGCTTACCTTTTGTTTTTACCATCCTTCTATTCGATAGAGTAATTGTGGACATTTTTCCTAGCCGTTAGGGAATTGAAAAAGAATCTTGTACATCTTTCCCACTCCTTGATCCAATTGACCTTAGCCTAATGATAGAATCATGATTATATACTACCTATAAATATTCTTTCAAATGCTATTTTCTTCATTCATTAGCTTAGGATCATAAGGATTGTTAGCTAATAATTTTTGAAATATACAAAACCTCCTTTTAGCCTTTTCATTCATCTTTTTACTGCTTGAGCCTTTTACAGAATTAAGTTTCTTTAGTTCTTCTTTAATTGACTTAAGCTTTTGAAAACATATATATTGTTTGGTACTTTTGATTTAAAGCTCTAAACCTCTATTGACTGCATTCTGATAACCTTCCAACTGAACTAGGTCGCTCCAAAGGTCATTTCTATAAAAAGTTGTATTAAATCAATACACAAAGGAAGTGTAGATAGATACCTTTTCCACCATAAACTAAATTCTAGTATGCAATATCTACTCATTTACTCCAAGGTTATCCAACTTAATCAGATTAAAATTATAACAAACAGAAAATCAGTCTTTATATCCATTTAATTTAATTCAAGATCCACTATAGCCAATATTAAATAAATTAGAGCACATTTTACAATAGATGAAAATATCTTGTCGTAATCAATTCTCTCATATTGCATATATCCTTTAATTATGAAGCGTACTTGTATGTTTTAATAAACTAGATTCTAAGGTTTTATTTATGTTTATGATGTTCTAAATCTCTAGATTATTATTCTTTGATTGTTTTATCACTTGATTATTGTTGAATTCAATACGATATTCTAGTGTGGTGATAATTGTGCATGTCAATACTTTGACAATAAATCGAGACAGTGAGTCGAAAGTAATCAAATTAGGTTGTGCAATAAGAGTTGGCAATTTAATAAGTCACCCAATTATTAGGTTGTGTGAAAACTCAATTATTCAATAGATCACTTGAGAACTGGTTGAGAATGTTAGGAAGTTTTTGTGAATTGAGGGGCTGCAAAATCTAGATTTTTGTAATCAATTAGGTCTTGAGAGAGAGTAATCAATCCCTTAGAAAGTCTAGGATAATCATCTAACTGAATCAATAGTGGTTAAGGGAACAAAAACCCGAAAGAATAAATCCTAGGCCTTTATCATTGATCATCCTTACATAATTGTGGCAGCTCAATTGTTAGTTCATTATTTGCTTAATTTTATTTTTATTTTTGAAAGGTTTGCTTAATTTTATTTGATTGCTTTAATTTCTGTTATTTACTTTCATTCAATTCATATTTCACTACCTTAGACAAAGTTAGGTTCACTTGGTTTTAACTATTTTCTCATGAGATCAACACCTTCAATACTATAAGTTTACGATCCGTATACTTACAGATATTGAGAGTTTTATCAGAGGTAAAACTTGCTCAATAACCAGTAAGAGCCTTATGTGCATTTCTTGCCTCATCCTTTCTTGTGAAATAATCATATGAAATTTTCCTTCTATTTCAAAATGTATTTGGTGAATTATTCTATGATTAATTTAATTTAAAAGAGGTTAATGAGAAACAAATTCATGAATGTCCTGATTACTCCCACTAAAATTTGATAATGTAAGTAAACTATCAATGGATTGTGACCTGAATTAACCTTGAGTTAATTTTTTAAGTTTTAGATTGCTCCTATTCAAATAAAGTCTCCTTTTATGATTCCCCATAATAAAATTATTTTGATCAAGAGTTTAATATAAACTAAGTCTTCTAATTTCACCTTATTATGAAAAGTTATTTTACAAGAATTGACATCTTGTGATTCAAATTCAATTACTCCTTCATTACCTCATTCACCTATAAACATATGTCTTTTTGATTATTTGGAGTATCTAATAAATATAATTTTTTTTCCATTTTTTATTTTGTTTCCCATTAAACTTTTCATGTCGGATTTTCTACCTATCCATAATTTATAGAGAGTGTTTGTAACTTATTTTATGGGCGCTAAGTAAGTAAGTGGCTATGAGAGACGCATTACTCCCATAGGCGATTGGTAAATTTGCTCATGTCATCATGTACCTAATCATTTGTAATAACATAACACTTCGTCCTTTTGTAAGATCATTTTGTTATAAAGTTCGAGGAATAGTCAATTGTCTTTCAATTTCTTTTTCATCATATAACATCTGGATCTTATTATACAAGTATTCTTGTTTTGGATAAGTTCTTAATGATTTTATTTTCTTGTCTAATTAATTCTCTAGCCAATCTATATACTTTATAAAATTATTAATGCTTTTAATTTGTGAAAAATCAAGTAGATGTGACTATGCTAAGTATAGTTTATAAAAGTAATGAAATACACAATTCTACATCTTATCCTTACATTAATTAGAGCAAATATGTCAACATGAGTCAATTGTAATGGATAGGAAGCTCGTGTATTTTATCTAAATATCCTCTTCCCTAATCTACATTCTTTTATATACATAGGTTGTTGTCTTGATAACACAATGCATAATCAATAGTATGTTTTAAACAACTCAATATTCTTTTTACTGGCTTGAATTTTCTTAGCCTAGATTAAACTAATATCTACTCATCATTTCAACAGTGTAACAAGTATATGATTTTTTACACATTATAGAATATATGAGACTTCCAACTACGCTAGGATATAAAACTTTCACTTTTTCCCTTTTAGTGGCGTCGATAGGGAAAACTTTTTACTAAGACGTTCACCTTCACCTTTAGCAATATAATTATCAATTGGTGTATAATGTCTCATACAAAATTGTTCTAGAATATTTTGTATATAAGATGCTTAAAAAAGTAAGAATAATGTCTTTAAATGATCTATTAAAACCTTAACTCCAAGAATATATATATAGCTTCACCCATGTATTTCATCTCAAATTTGGATGACAACCGTTATTTGATTTTCTTAATAAACTAACAATTGTTACAAGCAATCAAAATATCATCTACATATCAAAACAAAATCACAAATTTTTCTTTGGATCTTTTGATATATATATATAATGGTATTCATCATTCATGTAGAAATCATAAAAAATAATTATGTTATAAAAATGAATCTACCACTATCTTGAGGACTACTTCAAACTATAAGTCAATTTTAATAATTTATACACTTTATATTATTGGTTTGTCTCAGTGAAATCTATGTATAAATATATTCTAATTCTCAATTTAAAAAGTAGTTTTTGCATCTATGTATAAATATATTCTAATTCTCAATTTAAAAAGTAGTTTTAGATTAATTAGTAAAAATGTCTCATTATAATTAATGCCTTTATGTTATATATATGCTTTAGCCATATGATATACCTTGTATCTTTTACTACTGCCATAAGAATTTTACTATTGCCATTAGGGGGATCAATTGACACCTATACTTGATTTAAGCTTAAAGAAGCCATTTATTCTTTCATTACTTTAATCCACTTTTCTTTAGTATGACCAATAAGAGCCTTATGTACATTTATTAGATCTTCATTTTCTTATAGGATAATCATATGAATTTCCTTTTTAATTTCAAAATGATGTTGGTGAATTAGCCAATGATTACTTTGAGAAAAATGAGGTTCACAAGAAATAGACTTATTAATGTTCTAATTACTCCCACTCGAATCAAATATTTGCAAGTAAACTTTTAGTGGGTTGTAATCTGAATCCACCTTGAGCTAATTCTTCAATATCTATATTGCTCCCACTTAGATAAAATCCCCCTATTATAGAATCATTTTAATTAAGAGTCTCACATAAAAATAGGTCTTTTCTTACTGTACCCTACCTTGAAAAGTCCCTTTTAAAAATGTGACATCTTGTGATTCAAATTCAGTTACTCCTTCATTACGTTGTTCACCTAAAAGCACATATCCTTTTGGTTATTTAGAGTATCCAATAAAGATACTTTTCTTCTCTTTTGACCTAGTTTCCCTTATTTGTTAGAGAGGTCATCAATGTAGGCAATAAACCTCTATGATCTTAAACTTTTCTTGTCAAGTTTTTAACTTGTCAATAACTCATATAGAGTGTTTGTAACTAATTTTATAAGTAAATGATTAAGTGCATTAGTGTTTATGAGCAATGCATCATCCTTGTAGGTGATTGGTAAATTTGTTTATGCCAAATGGACATAATCATTTATAGTAGCATTCTAATTTGTCTTTTCATAACACCATTTTATTGTGGAGTTCAACGAATAGTAAACTATCTTTCTATTCCTTTTATGTCACATAGAATCTTGAACTTATTAGATAAATATTCTTGTCCTTTATAAGTTCTTAATACTTTTATTTTCTTGTTTAATTTATTCCTTACCATATTCATATAATTTATGAAATAATTTATTGCTTCTAATTTATGATAAATCAAATAGGCATGACCATACTGAGTATAGTCATTTATAGAAATGATAAAATACATAGTACTAAATCTTGCCTTTAAATTTATTGGACCACAGATGGTATAATAAACCAACTGCAATAGATAGGAAGCTCATGTATTTCATCTAATTCTCTTCCTTAATAAGCATTCATATACCCTTTTATAAGTATGTTTTTGCCTTTATAGCACAATGAATAATTAGTAATATCTTTTAGATATTTCAATATTCTCTTTACCACTTTCCAATATGCTTGTCCTAGATTTGACTTATATCTGCTGATCATTTCAACAACATGACAAATATCTAGCCTTGTACATAACATAGCATATATGAGACTTCCAACTTCACTTAGATAGGAACTTTCTTCATTTATTCCTTTTGTTTTGGTGTTGATAGGAAAAAAAATTCTTGCTAATATATTAACCTTTAGTAATATAATTATCAATTGGGTTGTACTATTGAATACAAAATTGTTATATAATCTTTTGCATATAGGTCACCCGAGAAAGTGACAATTGTCTCTTTGAATGATCCCTCAAAATCTTAAATCTAGGAATATATATAGGTTCACTGATTTATTTCATCTCAAATTTGCATGATAGCTAGTCTTTGATTAGCCTAACAAACTTAGAGTCATTATAAGCAATCAAAATGTCATCCACATATAAAGATAAAATCACAAATTTATCCTTGGATCTTTTGATATATACAAAATGGCCTTCACCAATCATATGGAAATCATAAAAAAATAATTAAGTTACGAAAATGAATGTACCACTATCTTGTGAACTACTTTAAACTATAAGTTGATTTTAATAACCGAATACACTTTGTGTTCTTTATATGCCTCAATGAAGCCTACATGTTGTTCTATATAGAATTTTTCTTCTAATTCTTAATTTTAGAAAAACAATTTTACTTCCACTTGATGTAATTTAAGATCCAAACTCACTAATATAGCTAAGATTAATGAATTGAAGCATACCTCGTAATAGGTGAAAATATCTTGTCATAATTAATTCCCTTATATTATATATATATCCTTTGGCCATATAACATTCCATATATCTTTTGATATCGCCATTAATCTTTTGTTTTATTTAAAGAATCTATTTTTTCTTAATAGCTTAGTGCCTATTAGGAAGATCAATAAAGTCTCATACTTGATTTGTGCTTAAAAAACTCGTTTCTTCTTTCATTTCTTTCATACATTCTTCTTTAGCAAGACTAGTGAGAGCCTCATGTACATTCCTTGACTCATCATTTTCTTGTAGGACAATCATATAAATTTCCCCTTCTATTTTAAAATGACATTGTTGGATTAATCCTTAGTTGCTTTGACATAAATGAGATTCATGAGAAGCAGGTTTATGAATGTTTTAATTACTTCCACGCAGATTAAATTTTTAGCGGGTTATAAATTGAATTGATCTTGAGCTAAATTTTCAAGTTCTTGATTTCTTGAACTTGGATAAGGTCCTTCTTTGTGATTCCTCGTAATATAATCATTTAGGTCTTTTCTTATTTCACCTTGCTTTGAGTTTTCTAAAAATATGACATCTTATGATTCAAATTTAGTTACTATTTCATTACCATTCTAATTACCTCCACTTAGATTAAATTTTTAGTGGGTTATAACTTGAATTGATCTTGAGCTAAAATTTCAAGTTCTTGATTTCTCAAACTTGGATAAGGTCCCTCTTCATGATTCCTCATAATATAATCATTTAGGTCTTTTCTTATTTCACTTTGCTTTGAGTTTTCTAAAAATATGACATCTTATGATTCAAATTTAGTTACTATTTCATTACCTTATTCACCTATCAATGCATATCCTTTTGATTGTTTAGAGTATCTAATAAAGATACTTTTCTACCCTAATGGACATAGTTTCCTATACTTTTGAGAGAGGTTATGAATGCAGGTAGTTCACCTTATGGTCCTAAACTTTTCATGTTAGGTTTTCTACCTATCAATAATATACGAAGTGTTTGTAACTGATTTTGTGGATACTCAATTAAGTGCATAAGTGATTGTTAACAATGCATTACCTAAATAAGTGATCAGTAAATTTGCTTGTGCCTTATGGTCCTATTAATTTCTATCAGCATTTTATTTTATACCTTATGGTCCTATTAATTTCTATCAGCATTTTATTTTATCTTTCTATAACATTTTTTTGTTATGGAGTTTGAGGATTAGTCAATTATCTTTCTATTCTTTTTTTATCATAAAGTATCTTAAACTTATTAGATAAGTATTCTTGTCCTCGATCAATTTTTAGTACTTTTATTTTCTTAACTAATTAATTCTATACCAAATTCATATGCTCTATAAATTAATTTAATGTTTTTAATTAATGAGAAATCAAACAATTGTGACCATACCGAGTGTACTCATCTTCAAAAGTGATGAAATTTACAACCTCATATCTTGTCATTATATTTATTAGATTACATATGTCAGAATAAATCAATTTCAATAGCTAGCTAACTTGTGTTCCCTTTCTAAATGAATTTGTTTCCATTTTACTAACTATATAATGTTTACAAATAAGTAGATCTCCTTGCTGTAAATCACATAAGAGCCCTTCTTTAGCTAATTGACTCTTTGATTTTGATCAATATGATATATTCTAACATGCCATAAAATTACGTCATCATTGGAATTACTAAATAACGTAAATAAGGAATAACTTATATCACAATTTGAACAAACGACATCCAGAAAAACAAAACCATCCAACATAAATCCATGACCATAATAAATGGTTCCAAGATACAAATCCATTCCACCACTATAGAAGTTTACGTCAAATCTTATGTAATAAACAACAACATAGAAATAAGATTCTGTCAAATCTTTGGAGAAAATAATATCTCATGTGGGATTATGGATCAACCACTATGCCTGCCTAATTTACATATTGAATCCCTTCTATAATTAATTTATCCCCTATAAAAATCCATCATATTCTATATAGGATTTCAAACTTCTATGAAGGCATCTCTATCCTTCACTATATAGCTGGTCACTTCTGAGTCTGTGATCCATAAAAATCTGATTTAGTTAGAAAAATATAACTTGGTTAAAAAAATAAAATAGGAGATATTTGTAAAACAAATGTTTATAATATAAAATTATTTCTTTTTATGCTCATTAAACTTATTTCCATAATTAAAACATTTAACTCTTTTTAGGTCCTACCTTTTGAAAGGATAATTTTCTTTTTCATGTTAATTCCACATGGCCTTTTTAGAATCTTTAGTGTTATAGGTATTTTTCTTATCTTTTTTTCATTGGGGTCCACCATGATGTATACACTTCCTATTCATAGCTCTATATGATATCTAACCAACTGTATAAACCATAAAGTCATTTTGAAGCTTCAATGCATTCTTTTCCTAGCATAAGATGCCTTGTAGCATCCTCTATCGTCTTAATACTCTCATTATAAGCTAGATGCATTTTCATATGACTCAATTATAAGGTAGAGCATGAATCAAATTTTGCATTTGACACTTATCTTTATCCAATAACTCATGACCAACATCCCATAACTCATTATATTTGAAATATGCCTTAAATGCTTTTATGTTATATGATCTTGTCACTTCTTGTATATGATAAATCGGATAGTGAGTGACCTCAATTTGGTCACTAAGGTACTTCTAAATCATGTAGCTAAAGTAGACCATATGTCCTTAGCAATATCATACTTTCAAAACTCATGTATTATGTTATTATCCATGCTACTCAACAATGTAATGCAAGTTAGTGAGTTCTTTTTCTGTATCTCATATATATCGCGGTCCTTTTTATGTTAGGCTATATTAATTTCTTCAAGAATATCCATGGTTATGTTTAGTGGTCTTGGAGCCTGTTGCTCCTCTAACTCATATTAGATTTTCATTTTCCAAATTTTATAATGGTCACCATTCAACTTTTCATCCTTATGGAGCTTAATAAAAATGTTTCTTTTTATGTTGAAGCTATATTTGAAACACTAATTTTCTATAGTAAGAAAGAAATAATATACTTGCATGTCAATGTCATATCATACATAATTAAACTGAATAATCAAATTTTAATTATTTATAAATTAAAAATCATATAAATTCTCAATAATCATTGACAATTGAACGCCAATTATCATACTTTAATAGAGTTTCTTGCATAATACATATAACAAAGATACTGAGTTGATTAAAATATATTAAGTTTGTACATATATAAATGAACCTAATACCTGTAGTTTAGTACAACGTGCTTTGCTTAACATTCCTGTAGTAAACGTAATAAACTTTACGTGGAGTAGAGTTAAATAGTTCACGTGATAAAGCCCTCAAAACTTGATAAGTAATAGCTTTAATTATTTTGATCAGGAAGCCTATAGAGTATAAAGTTATGAACGATTCCCTTATTATGTTTTCCCTTATAAACATCATCACCAATCAAATATACGTTTTCAATATTAGGTAAATCCAAATTCCATAGAATACTTAACAATTCACCTTTACCATAACTTTTATGAAAGTCAAACAACCTCCAAAATACAAATCTTGTATTAAGTTATTAATATTAATAAGATGTGTTAGATGACTTTATATATATATATAGTATAAAGTCATGATCGATTCCCTTCTTATGTTTTCCCTTATAAAGAATCAAATATACGTTTTTAATATTAGGTAAATCCAAATTCCATAGCATACTTAACAATTCACCTTTACTATAACCTTTATGAAAGTCGAACAACCTCCAAAGCATAGATCTTGTATTAAGTTATTAATATTAATAAGATGTTGTGTTAGAACTTCTCTAAGCAATAACCATATCTAGAATAGTGACACTAACATGATGATAACATTTATCATCTATGTCGTAGATTGCAAAAGTTTGGATTTCCTTATTATAATGAACATTTTTCCTGAAAACAAATTTGAAGGAATTAGAGATTTCTTTTTTGCAAATTAAATGAAGTTTCCATTAGCCATAGCCAGGTTATCCCAACATTACAATGAGTTCACCATAAAATAGTACAAGAAACTAAAAAAAAAAGGAATAAATAACTTACACAAATGCAAGTTACATTCTAAAATTACAAGTTCCATCTGTTTCTAATTCCAATAGAAAGGGTATATTGAGTAGATTTTCCAACAATTATGGCTTGAATCCAGTTGATGATATCTTTAGCTAACTGATGTTTGTTTACTTCCTCAGCACTGTAGATCCACTTATTTCTTTCTTTCAAAAGAGTATAAATAGTTGTTATAAAATCTATTTTTATAAATTATTTCATCAAGTAGTGCTTGTAATCCAATTAAGGGTTGTAATCTAATCATAAGAAAAACAAAAAGCTACTAGAAAATGGAAGATTTTGCTCCAAATAATTTTGGAATACTTGGATTGGAAAACAAGTGTTCTCTGTCTTTTTCAACTTCTTTGCATAACATACATGTAGGGTCAAAAGAGCAAAACCATTTGTTTTTGTTTTTGATCTTGATCCTATTCTTGATAACTAGCCAAGTGAGTATCGATACTTTTAGGTTTAAGGTGTTTTTCCATAGGAGGTTGAACCATAATACAAATTTACCCTCAGCCTGTAGTGCCTGATAGCATGACTTATTAATGAATACTCTAGTACAATCTATCTTCCAAATTACACTGTCCTTCCCCAGTCCCTAAGTGATCTGAGGGAGGCATTCAGTCAGTAAGTTAAATCCTCTAAAATTCCCACTCCATTGTCCATCAAGTATTAGTGAGGATACTTTAGCATTAAGGGGAACTCTATTAGTTAGATGTGATATTTCACTCTTTAGGAAAAAGAGCTATATTCAGTTTAGTTGTTGAACCATAACTAAATATCTTCATCATTTTCTAGCTTGTGCTTAATCCAATGGTACACTACATTTCTCTTTTTCAGCATTTGTGTGAACATCCATAAGTATTCCCTAGTAATTGGCATTTTCCATAAATTTTCATTTCTGTATAAGTTTCATGCACCCATGTTATCTAAATAGCATTCTTGTCTTTATATAGCCTTCAAATTCTTTTACACAAAAGAATTTTTTGTATTAAAGGAATAGAAGTTATACCCAATCATCTTAGCTTCTTTGACATTGTCATTTCATTCTATTTAACTTTAGCCTTCTTGGATTTATCTTTATTTCCAAACCATATAAAAGCTTTCATGATACCATCAATCTCCTTGATTACTTTCCTAGGAAGAATTATATGGGAGATCTAGTGAACACAGAGATTTCCTATGACTAAAATAACCAAAGTGATCCTTGCAGCTACATATAGGAATATGTTCTACCAAGCATTTATCCAACATTTGAGTCTTTCAATAAGTGAGATATAGTCTGTATATTTGGGTTTTACATACAAAATAAGGACTCCAAGATACTTTAGTAGAAAAGCTTGCAATTACAGCCTTGAAATCTTGGATAAATCATCAGGATTCCTCATATCATTGGAACAATACAAGCTGCTTTTGTCTGCATTAACTTTCAGTCGTGACCAACTTGAATACAATTGAATTAGTTCCTTCAACATCTTCACAAAATGAGCTTCAACACCTGATAGGAAGATGAAGTCATTGCAAACATTAAGTGAGTAAGCTTGCAATTTGTACACTTATGATGAAACTGAAATATGTCATTATGTTCAGTAAACCTATTAAGAATTCGAGATAGCTGTTCAATATCTAGCGTGCATAGATAAGGAGATAGGGGGTTCCCTTGTCTTATTCCCCTAGCATAATTTATTGACTGAGTAGAGACTCCATTGACAAGTATGTTTATTAACTGCTTGTAAAACCTAAAAATCAGAAAATAAACAATTTTTTGACTTATCACTAATGAAATCATCATAATTGAATGAAATTTGATTTAATTAAAAACTAGTTTCTAATTATTATTAAACTAAAAATTCATAATTTTAATTCAATTAGAAACTTATTTCTAATTATTATTGAACTAAAAACTTAGTAATTTGAATTTCGTTAGAATTTTATTTCTTATTATAATTGAACTAATCAATTTTAATGAATGTAATTGATGATTCATTTAAAAACTTATTTCTAAGTATTATTAAATTTATTCAAATTATTAATTCTTATGAATTAGAAACTTATTTTAAAGTAAATTTTATTATTGAATTATGATTAAAAAAATCTCAAACTTTATTCAATTTCACAATATTAGCTCGAATTTTAAAAAGTTGCTAAAATGCTCCAACTTTCAATTTTTAGCAAAAATAGTTTGATGTTAAGTTCTTTGTTAATGTGGATGACGTGATAAGCTACGGTAGATTAGTATTTTTGCTATGTGGTTACCACATATTTTATTAGTGCCATGTATTAATTATATTATTTAATAAGTTTAAAATAAGAAATATCTTAAAATAATTATGAAGTAAAGCATATAAAGCAAAGCATAGAGAAAATGTTAATTCAAAAAGCAACATAGTGAAACTAACACATCACCATAGAGGTTGGAAAATAGCAGAACAACATATAGTACTAAAGATTGTTTTCAAACAGGAGAAAATCAAATTTGAAGATAAAAACATAGAGACTCATATTTAAGATCTATATTTAACTAGAAATAAAGATACTCATTTATCTTCTTTTTTAAAAAGCTAATAATTAGTATTAACTATAGGTAAAGCTAATACAACATTACAATGAGTTCAAAGTTGTATAGCCCTCAATTAAGTATAACAAAAATAAAAAATTTTCAAAAAATAGGTCAATTTTTAACTTATAGTTTCCATCTATGTTTCATGTCTAGTGAAAGAGTGTTTTGAACATTCTTAGAAACAATAGCCAATTTGATCCAATTAATAATCTTGTCTACAAGCTGGTACTTCTCTTATTCCCTTTGTGTAAAGATTTTGTTGTTCCTCTCCTTCCAGAGCATATAGATGGTGGAAGTGAAAGCCACTTTAAGAATTTGTCCATTAGAAATATTCTACTTCGAATGGTTAATCGCCTAATTCAATGTTTGCTCTCAATCATACATGTAAGTGCCATTGGCAATTAAATGTTGGATAATACTCTAGATTGCTTTAGAAAATCTACACTGAAAAAATAGATGATCTCTATTTTCCACTTCCATCTTACATAATACACAAGTAAAGTCCACATTACCATGCCATTGACTTTTGGTCTTTAGCTTGTTCTTTATCACAAGCCAAGTGCGGTGAGGCTTTGGGATTCAAAGTGCTTCTCCAAAAAAGATTATACCAAGGAACTTTAGGTACTACATTGGTAAGTAGTTGATGACATGATTTATTTGCGAATTTTCCATTCGGAGTAAGCGTCTAAATGATTTCGTCCTCATTCATGACATCATTCAAATAAGGTAGGTATTGCATAAGATGATCAAATCCTCTAAAATATCTATTCCCTTCACCATTCCATATCAAAGATGAGACTTTGAGGTTCAGAGGTATTATGTTCCTCAAACAGTTCAACTCAGGATTGTGTATAATAGGACTTGGGTCCAACTAGTTATCAAACTAAAACTAAGTTTTGTTTCTCCATTACCTAGTTTATGCTTGATTTATGGATAGATAGTATCTCTCAACTTTATGATTTGAATAAAAATACAAGAGGCTTCTCTTGTGCAAGTAGCCTGCCAAAAGTTAAGATTTTGGAGATGATACTCATGAACCCATTTAATCCAAAGTGCTATCTGATCAGTGTAGAGTCGCCAAAGCCATTTTCACATAAAGAATTTTTGTATAATTGTAATAGAAATAATCCCAAGCCCTCCCAGCATCTTCGGAATGGTAACATCATTCCATTTGATCTTAGCATTTTTATAGTTGTCTTTTCTTCCTGTCTATAAAAATACTTTCATTATTCTGTCAATTTTTGTAACCTTCTTGGGTAATGCAATATGAGTTGTCTAATGCAGATGCAAGCTAGTAAGAATTGAAATAATAAGTGTAATTCTAGTTGCATATGAGAGAAACCTATTATGTTAAGCATTTACTCTTGATTTGACCCATTCAATGGGAGGGAGACAATCCTTCAATTTTAGTTTAACGGAGATAATAGGGATACCAAGATAACATAATGGAGTCGTATGAACATTCGTACTAGTAATTAATTGAAAATAATGATTCAAAACTGCTATAGATAATAATCTAAATCAATATGCATATTGAATGGATTGAATCATATATGCATCATTGATCATATCACTTATTAGATATTAATCGAATGTAATGAAAAAGTTAACATATTAATAAGTGTATCTCGTCTATTAGTTAGGATTTCATATAATTTTAATTTTTATATTTTTGATCTTTTTAATGTATTAGGTTATTAATAAGAGATGGGAAACGATTACTACTATATGAGTTGCTTTATCCCTTCTTATTCTGGTGGAAACTTCATTAGTTTATGGTGTTCTGTTCACTCAAATATTCAATCTATAATATTGAAATTGAAATTTTGATTAATGAAATGTACATATTATCATCTAAAAGCTTGTTTTAAGGATGGTGTTTGTTATATAATGAAAGGTGTATGTTAGTGTACACATTAGGTACTTTGGATGAAAGAATGTACTTTACCTTTTCTCTAAATCTCAAAAGACGATGACTCAAATTTAAGAGAGAGGTCTAGAAGTTTTAAATCAATTTGTTGTTTTACAGTTAGTTTAGTATGTGTATAAAATTATAGGGTTTGCATTCATGGGAATAAGGTTGAACGTAAACTTCTTAGAGCCATACAAATCCAAACTAGATTTTTTAATTTATAATTTTAAAGTAGAACTTAAAAGAAAATATTTGCACACTTTTGTTCCTAGTATATATTGGTTTATGCCCTACAGCTAATCGGTTGGTTATAGTTTAGTAGCAAAATAAGTCAAAAGTATATGATAAAGTCCACGAGTGGATATAGATTGAAAATGAATTTATGATGAGATCATAAGTATGAGATTTATATTGCATTTATGTATTATCCCTAAATTGTTCTTATTCATTATTCTATTAACACTAGACATTGATATAAAGTAAAAAGACTAGCACATTTTATATTTTCATTGTGAAGGAAGTAGTTGATCTCATAGACTAAACTATGGGGATACTTTAACAAATGTGTAGGCTTATTAGAGAAAAAGTTCACTAAATTAACTCCATATAAGAAATCCATTTAGAACGTTACTTGTATATCTATAGAAATTCTCATTGTAATGATTGTATAAGTGATCCGTTAACTTGAGATCTCTAAAGTTATCTCATATAGAAATTGTTATATTTTAATACTACTTATGACCTATTCTAGTCAAGGGTAACTCATTCGATAGTCATTGGATATATTATCTAATTTATGGAGTTAGTTAAGTGATTGATATAAGATTCATCACCTTAAAGTAATTAGGGATAATGTTCCATTATTCTTAATTAGTATTGATTTAAAATTCCTTAACTGAATCAATTACTAAAGATGGAGATTAATGCCATGTTTTATGTCTAATTGAAATGTTGTATGATGAAATGATTATATCATATGAAAAATCATGCACAAAAATACTAGTCAAAACTACTTTGACATTTCTAAATATTTGAATAGTTATGATGTATTGCTAGATCACAATCTTGATCTACAGATATAAATTGTTTAATTAGAAAATTAAACGACTTTAATTTATCTAATGCTAAATATGTTTTAGGTTTATAATTTATATCCATTGCTAACGTATTTTAGAACATAATATCTCACACAAAAATAATGAGTTGAAGAAAGAAAAATATTTTAATCAAATTGGACTTGATTGTAAAGTTTGAGAAACTTTTTGAATAATATGAGATATTTAATAAATAAGGATCAATATAAGATATTGGATCTTATTTGAGCACGACTAGTATTTAATTAGAATTATTTATAATTTTAATTAAAATTTAATTGAAATTAGAATTTAATTTTAACTAAATTACTATAATGTCCAAAAACCTATTATAAATAGTCTTAAGCTCTAAGGGAGCTAGCACTCCTTGCCTAACCTTTTCTGCAATTTTTACAAAGTTCTCTTAGTATATCTGAAGATATTGTTAGAGGTTAGATATTTGTGCATCTATGGTAGTTGAGATGAGCTAATTTTGAAAACGGATCAAAGGAATGACAAAAAGAAGGATCAACTTCGAAATAAGGTATAAATTATGATTTATGCTATATTATAAATTTTTTGTTAATCATTTTATAGAATTTAAGTGATCTTAGATTTGGGAATTTAAATATGAAAAATTTTATAATTATTCTATTGTGTGCAAAATCAAATCCTGTCCCAATTTCCTTATAGTATAAGCTTTGAAATGGAAGATTTGAGCAAGAAATTAATTTTAAATGAAAAGAATTCTTATTTTACAAGGAACAATAGTGTGAGGTGGTAATAAACTAAGTTGAATTAACAATAATTTTAAGTCACTTTCTATTAATGTTAATTGATAATCATATAATATGATTACTACAATCTTATTATTTCTTAGTAATATTTATTGATTATAATAATTAATCTTAATCTCTAAAACTTTAGTTATTTTGTTATGTTAATTTTTATTTAAGATATAATAATTAATCTTAATCCCTAAAACTAAATATCATGTTAATGCTAAATTAGACATTATTTATTCTATAATATAAAAGTGGATCCTATTGTCATATGTATGCCACATGACATAATAAGGCTCAGTGTCGACTTTTAGACTTTGAAAATAAAAATTAAAATATTTTTTGATTATAATAACTAATCTTAATCTTAAATTTTAATTATTCTATTATGCTAATTTTTATTTAAGATATAATAATTAATCTTAATCCCTAAAATATTTTTGCATATATCTTGCTTTTCTTCAACTGTCAATTGTCCCCTTCACCTCTTACATACAATAAAAGATTATGTAAGTTCTTTCATTTGAATAAAATTATTATAGGTTCTCTCACTTTTTAACCATTTCTATTGATTTATCATTTGCCCATTTGGTTTTTGACTCAAGGAAGTTATTTGGATAGGATCTGGATCAGATAAACAAGTTACAGTTCCCATCTATTCCCAATTTTCAAAGACATGTTGAGCAATCGTGTTTGTATTCTCCACATCTATGAAGCAAGTTGATGCATCTTGGTGATAGATTTACCTTGTAGTGAAACTAGCTTTCTTGATGACCTCCTTCTAAATTGCCTACTTTATACCAAATCTTAAGCACTTATTATGTTTGACTTTGAGAAGTAGAGTAGAAGTAGGTTGTTTCATTCATTTCACAACTGTATTAAGTGTTAGTTTATACCCTACAACTAATCGATTGGCTGTAGTTTAGTGACAAAATAATTTAAAGACATTCTTTCTCTTTTACATGTTTAGATGTATATGATAAATTCTATGGGACAATTATATATTACAAATGAAATTATAATGAGATTATAATTATGAGATTCACATTGCACTTGTGTATTATCCTTAAATTGTTCCTAGTCATTGTTTTATTAAGAATGGACATTAATATAATGTAAAAAGGCTAGCACATATTATGTTATTCCTTATGAAGGAAGTAGTCGATCTCATAGGCTAAAGTATGGAGATACTTAAACAAATGTGTGGATGCTTTTTAGAGAATAAGTTCACTGAATTGATTTGATATGAAAAATCCATTTTGGAACACTACTTGTATGTCTATGGAAATTCTCATTGTGATGATTGTATAAGTAGTCCTTTGACTTAAGATCTCCACAGTTAGCTTGTATAGGAATTGCTATGTTTTGATATTACTAATGACCTATTATAATCATAGGTTGTTCAGTTGGTAGTCATTGGATGTAGCATGAACTATATGGAGGTAGTTGTGTGATTAAGACAAGATTCATCACCCTAAAGTAATTAGGGAGCATGTTCTATTGTTCTCGATTAGTATTGAGTTGAGAAATTCTTAGCCAAGGTAGAATTGATGTTTTGTAAATAGTTTACAAATGTCATTAATTGAATAAATAACTAATGGTGGAGGACTAATAATTGGAATAAAAAAGAGTAGACATTAATTCCATGCTCTATCTAATTAGAACATTATATGATGAAATGATTGAATTATATGAAAAAATCATGCACACCATTTTGACATTCCTAAATATTTGGGTAGTTATGATGCATTGTAGATGCCAATCTTGATTTATGATTATAAATTATTTAATTGGAGAATTAAAGATAAATTAAAAGGAGTTTTAATTTACCTAATTCTAATTATGAATGAAATTATAATTTATAATCATTGCCAAAATATTTAAGAGCCTAATAGTTCACATATAAAGAATGAGTTGTAGAGAGCAAAAATATTTTGATCAAGTTGGACTTGATTGTAAAGATTAAGAAATTTTGTGATTAAATATGAGATATTTAATAAATAAGGATCAATATGAGATATTGGATCTTATTTAGGCATAATTGGTATTTCATTAAAATTATTTATAATTATAATTAAAGTTTAATTAAAATTAAAATTTAATTTCAATTAAATTATCAAAATGTCCAAAACTTATTATAAACAGGCTTAAGCTCTAATGGAGCTAACACTTCTTGCTTAACCCTCTCTGTAAGAATTACAGAGTTCTCTCAACCTATTTTATGGATATTATTAGAGGCTAGAGACTTTTGTGGCTATGATGGTTGAGATGGATTGGTTTCGAAAATGGTTTGAGGGATACGATAAGATTATGATCAAGCTTCATAATAAGGTATGAATTAAGATTCATGCTTTATTATTATGTATGTGTTAATCATTTTATAGTATTAAAGTAATCTTGGTTTTTAGAAAATCAAAATATAAAAATTTTTCATAATTATTCTGCTACAGTTGGGATCGAATCCAGTCTTAATTTCCCAACATTAAGGTTAAGTCTCAAGATTGCAATGACCTTCACCTTTGGCCTATAATGATTCAAATTTCTCATTAGCATGTTCCCACAGACGCTTTCTATGAGACCAATCAACAATTTCAACATCACTTCTTTGTAAAAGTTTAACAACAATTTCGTCCAAATCCTTAATTGAATAGCCAATTTTCTTAATTTCATAAATTTTGTTAAGTTAATTAGGGAAGGAAAGCTCATCCAAGGCTTGAGACTTGCTAAGTTCTATGACATAGTTATGTTCGTGAAAATGAAATCACAGAGTAAAAAAACAGCATGTGAAGATGAAACACGTTTGGTTTCAATACGCTATCTAAACATAATTAGAAAATAAATATAGTTGAGATTAAGAAAAAAAAAAGAAAAAGTAAGCATAAAGATTGAAAATTGGTGAAGAAATGATGCCTAGCAAATATGATTGGCTATGGAGCCTGCTAGTAATAGGAAAGCTTTGGGGAGTGAAGGAGACGATAAATAGATCTGGTGAAGGGACGAAGAAAATTTTGTTCTCTTAATTAAGGAATCCAATAAGTATGTATTTTAATATTTTATTTAGCCTAATTAGGGATTAATAATAATTCTTATAAGAATTTTTTTAAAATTTATGATAATGGGTTCCACTATGCTACCTTATAAGATGCTTATCTTTTATTGTAAAAAATGTCACATCATTGACAATGTGACATTTAACTATCGATGATTAACTCCATCAAAATTTTCATTTACTTAGAGTCTATTTTGAATATTTTGAAAGCGTCAAGGTTCAAGTTGAACACTTCAAAATGTCAAGGTTTAAGTTGTACTATGAAAAAAAACGTTAGAGTTCAAAATGCTCTTTTTATCTTTTATTTTCTGAAATGTAAATTTATTCTTCTAGAAATTTTAGCATATATAGGACATTAAAGAAAGTTATTATTTTTTTGGTTTACAAATAGAGGTGAGTTGCTTCCAGTTACGATCAAAGTTATAATGCAATTTTCAATAAACTTATGTATGATTAATATTTTTGAAGGTCTATATGTTATGTAACTGAAGATGAACCTTAAAAAGGAACAACTTCATGCCTTAAACTAGGTATATTAGTTTATATATTCAAGATTTGGTTGAATTATAATCTTATTAGGTATTAAAGGAGTTTGACTTCCATTTGTGTATGTACTACATTATGTTTATGTAATGTTTGATGAATAAGATCATTTTTTTTTAACCATCGGACAAGATCCTCGAAATTGGTTTGATGAAGGAAGAGTTTGAAGAAAGCACTTTAATTACTTCTCCATACAAGAAAAATTTCCCTTTCATGACTTAATTAGTAAAACTTTCACTCTTATATATATATATAATTTATTGTCAAAAAGAGATAAGTGTGAAATCTTTTTTTAACCATCGGACAAGATCCTCGAAATTGGTTTGATGAAGGAAGAGTTTGAGGAAAGCACTTTAATTACTTCTCCATAAAAATTTCCCTTTCATGAATTAATTAGTAAAACTTTCACTCTTATCTCTTTTTGACAATAAATTATATATATATATATATTACAACTATATTTCTAATTGTTTTTTAAAAATATAATTGAATTAAGACATAAAAGGTTGTAAATAAGTTGACAATACAAAAGCTCTCAAGGAGAATTTGGAGATCAAATGAAGCAAACTATGTAACTTAGCATCTTTAACTATTGCAAAGCCATTATAACTAATGCTCCATAAATCAATAAAATTTTAATATAAGGAAAGCTAATCACAAAAGATGTTTATATGACGTTTGATGGCATTAATAAGCTCCTTAATGAATTTCACCCATCTTCTTTCTTTGTTATAGAAGATATGCCTATTTCTTTCATCCTGGATGTGTAACACCAGATAAGATAAAGCAATATAAAACCACCATTGAATGTCTTTCTTAATTTGATGCAAGCTCAAGCTTCAATTGATAATCTATTGCCACTCATTTGGTGGATTAATGGTGGCATATTTGTTAAGAACTATGTTCCAAGCTCCATTTGAAGAAAAATGTGAGGTATTTTCCATTTGGGTTCTACAAACACTACACTAATTTTTCAAATAATTAAATTTGTTCAATCTATCAATGGTTGGTAATATGTCCTTTATAGCTCTCCCTAAAGTTGTTGGAGTTGTTGGAGCTCTAAAAAGATTATATTTGCACTAAACCTGCCTAAACAATGGCATACACATGAGGTTCTGTTAAAAATTTTCTCTATAAGAAGCATTACTAAAGTTACCATTAGTAGTTAGGCACTACCAAATTTTTTCAAGTAAAATTTCATTTAGCACCAACCTGTTGATCTCATTTTGCATATTCTTATCATTTATTCATAAGAGGATTTCATCCTTGTGAACTAGAGCATTGGATAAACTATGGTTATCAAGAATGCTGTCTCTTAAGTCTTGTAACTCACTTATATTCTTTAGAGGGCACCTAATTTCTAATTGTCATACCAAAACAAAGTACTCAACTCATTTCTAGCTTTTTTTTCCTAATATGTGATCTGACTAAGCTTCTCATCTTGAGAACTTCTTTTAGTGTTGTAGAGGCATTTCTGGTATTGCGATCAACTTCCCAAATGTTATTATTTTTTATGTAATATTCATGCATCCAATTTTCACCATAATTACTTAATGATCATTAGTTAATCTCCATGATATTTGGTGGTGTGATCAACTTCCCAAATGCTATTATTTTTTATGTAATATTCATACACCCAATTTTCACTATAATTACTTAATGATCATTAGTTAATCTCCACGATATCTTAACAAACATGTAAGTGTTAAAAAGTTTCACTAGGATTATATTCAATTAACCATACTTCTTTGAACTGTAGAATTTAAACTATTTGATATCAGCTTTATAACCACCATCATTTGCTCCTGATCAAGGAAATTTCCTGAGGATCTTGTCAGTAATCTTGTACACTACTCTATGAATGGCAAGATGTGTATCCTAATGTATATTGATGGAAGACAACACTATTGCAACTAATTGAGCTATACCAGTCAGAGATAAAGATCTTGTGCTCCATTTAATATTCTAGCTTAAATTTTTTCCATTAGTGGTTTAGAGTTTCCATAGCTTAATCTGGTGGTGGCTATTGGAATTCCAAGATAAGTAAATGGTAAAGGCATCTCTTTGAAACCATTGATGTATCTTACTAAGTGGCTATGATGTTTTGCACTTTTGGATATGTGAAAAGAGCGGTTGTCAATGTTGATATGTAATCTAGACAATTTAGTGAACATTTTAATAACTTTCATCACAGTTGATAATGTACTTTAATCCACTTTAGCTAGGATGATGAGATCATTAGCAAAAATGAGATTATTAATATGTAATTTTTTGCATTTGGAATAATACTTAAAATTCCTGGTCCTTTCCACAATTCTCTTCAAAATTCTACGAAACACCCCTATAATAATAGCAAATACATATGGTAATGTTGGAGCATCTTGTCTAATGCCTTCGAAGCTTTTAAATGTACTTGTAGGCTCTTCAACGATTAAGATGCTAAAAGAAGGTCTAGTAAAGCATAATTTCATCTAATCAATGAAACAATCTAAAAAACCTAAGGCTCTCATATTGTTATAAAGAAAATTCTAGTTAATATTATCATAAGCCTTCTTCATATCAACTTTTAAATGCAATTCTTACCCCTTTTTTTTTTCTTGAAATAGCCCTTCATAAACTCTTGTATAAGTAGAACGTTAATACCCATTTCTCTACCAGGCATGTAAGCCCCTTATTCACTATCCACTTGATTGTTTAGAATCAATATTAGTTTATATATCAAGATTTTGGAGGCAATTTTGTAGATGGTGTTACAATAAGCAATAGGCTTGAAGTCTCCAAAATGTTTTTGGTCACCAACTGTGGGAATGGGAGTGATGAAATTGCTATTAATCTCCTTTTGCATCCAATACTTTTCAAAGACTTCTAGGACGACATCCTGTACCATATCTTTAGTTATAAGCCAAATTTTCTGAAAGAATAACATATTGATGCCAGCTGGTCTAGGTGCTTTATAAGGACTTAAACATTTTACAACCTCTCAATTTTTAGTTTTGTTATAGGCTTGGAAAGAATTTTACCTCACTGTGAAGAGATGGTTCAAATATTTATGCTTTTCAACAACTTAATTAAACAATAAGCATTGGTAGGGGCATTCATAAAGCTAGAGAACTAGTTGAAAACATCTTGCTTTAGCAACTTTTGATTGTCAATGATTTGATCGTTAATCACTAAATTAGAGATTTTGTTTGCACATTTCCTAACAATCATTGATTTATGAAAGAAAGTAGAGCTCTTATCACCCTCTTTGAGCCATTTAATTCTTAATCTTTGTTTCATCAAAAAGTGATCACAATTTAAAGCCTTTAAGAGATTAGACATAGTTTATTTTTATCCCTGAGCATTTTGCAATATGGATTTTTATATAAATAATCTTGTATAAAAGACAAAGCCTTTTTAGTTGTAGCGGCAAAATGATGAACATTTCTTACATTCTCCCTATATAGTAATTTGAGACCTTGTTTGAACATTTTCAATATATGCACATATTTATGCCGCTTTGAACCATGTGCCTCATTATATATACTTTTCCATAGAACATCCTCAATACTTGGAACATCAATAAGAAAATTGTTAAATCTAAATAGGTATTTGGATCTTACAAATTCTGTCAAGGTGATTGTTGGTGAGTGATCTGACAAGCTAGTATTGGGAAACAATGTAAAGCAATTTAAGAATTGTTGATTGGCTAAACTTTTGTCTAATTTTTTCCTGATAAGTTCAATCCCTATTGTTTGTTGTTGCAAGTTTACAAATTTCCTCTAGATATCATATTAGAGACTTCAAAATCTGTCAAACATTACCTCAAGTCATAACAAGGAGTCTTATTCGCATAAAGGCCCTCAACTTCATTTGAAGGAATAATAGCATTAAAATCACTAGTAAGTAGCCATGATTTATGTGTTTTATTTAAAATCCTTCTAATAAAATCCCAAGAGCTTACTTCTTTGATATTCATTATTGTAAGGATATAAGAATGAAATCTGATAGGCAATTCTTGTGGTTTTATAGAGAACATTGGTGTGCAGATACTTCAACTGAATGGCTATAATAGAATGCCAAGATTCTGCCATTAAAGTGTTGATAAAATTAGAAATCTATTTCCAGTTGCTACTAAGCAACTTCAAAATATGGCAATTAATAACTTTGATTCTAGATTCCAAAATAACTAGAAGATCATGTTCATTCTCAATGATAAAGTCTTTAATAAGTAACTTCTTAGTAAGAGCATTAGCTCCTTTGATGCTCTAAGGTACAACCTTCATATCTTTTGCTTTGAATAAGTGGTTTCTTCTTCTTACTCGATTTGCTTCTCAACACTATTTCAAACTCTTTCTCAGAGTTAATATTCTCACCCTCCTTGTAAGTAAATTATTCCTTTATCTTCTCTAATCTTAAAGTATTTAACAATACTTCCTCTAAGTTTAGTGCATTGAAGGAATTTTATGGTTTTGATGATTCGTTCATAATTTAAGATACCTTTCTCTTATTGTTTTTTGCATGTTAAGCTAGAATTTTCTCCACTTTTGGATCTATCTTATTGCTGTGATTAATATCATCAATGATCATCAATTTCATCAACATTCTTCGGTTCATCAAACAAACCTATCTTGAAAAACTTGCTAGTAGGAATCCATTTAATCATAGGCCTATGAATGTTATGTTTCTATGAATAAGTGGATTCAAGTTGCTCATTCAGTTTTACAATGGTTTTGGTTTCTAGTAAATGAGACATAAAGCTAACCATAACACATAATCTTGAAAAGTTGATTTTATATACCTCAACTATTACTTGATCCATACAAATGGGTTTGCTAATATAGCTTGCTAGATAACTTAACCTATTGGTTGTCCAATATTCTAAAGGAACGTCATGAATACTGATCTATAAAGGTATGTTATCCTGCTTAATCTCCTCAAATTTTAGACTTGACCTCTACATTAGAATATAATTGGTTTGCTTTGAACATGCCAAGGACATGCTTCAAGCACCTTGCTAGCATTCTCCTTACTTATGAATTTAGAGAAAGAAAGTATCATCACTATTGAAAAGGATATCCATCAAACCATATTGCTTCTAGTTGGTCATTACCTAATGATTCATCACTAGGATAGCTATTATCTTACAAAGGAAAAAGCCTATTAATGTTACACACCATGTCTGTGCCCCAACTATTATAATTTCAATAGGAGTTGATACCATTTGTTGATCTTTAAATCTGCCTGGAGGAAAGTAGTTTAATATAGCATGAGGGATGTCATTATTGGCCACTTACACCTATGTTTTCTTAACTTTTGAGGAGATAGCAAAGCCAGAAGTTAGCTTAGGAGCATCTTGTAGTGGTGGTTGAACTAAAACACATGGCACCCTACCCCATCCGACACGTACACATATGCCCTTCGAACATACGTGCACATGCCTAATAGAAATGGCATGCTAACTTTTACCCTTTCACTATATCACATGGCATCATAATAATTAAACCTAAATTCCTCATTTCATTTCATAAACAATATGTACATTGTAGCTTTATAAGTCATCCATATATGTACAATATTAATAACCTATTAGAGTCTACAGCTCTGTCTACAAAACATGCTACATACATGAGGAATTATACAAAAATTGTAGTCTAAGTTCTTCATTCCAGCTGACACCTTTGGGCCATAACTTCAATCCAAAAGTGGCACTAAATCTCTTCTAAGCTGCCTTAGAAGCTATATCGTCTCTCTCGAACTTGAAAATATCAACATTGCAATTTAGTTGAGTTTTGCAAACTCAGTTGAGTAACCATCCTTGATGGTTCACCCATATCACATAACACATCAATTCAAATAATCACATAAGTCATATAATTCAAATTATTTCATTTACCAACATAAAATATCGCAATACACGCTGTACATAATTTTCACATTTCTCATTCAACATATTTCAATAATACATTACAATCATTCAAAATATATATACATCATGCGTTTATGCAATGTTCATAAGACTCACATTCGTTTATTTCGTTGTTGTGAACGAGTGCCTTTTTCATTGTCCCGTATCCATTGTGGATACCAGACTCATTAATACTGTCCCTTATCTGTTGGGGATATAGGGCTCATTTTATATATTGAGCCTGAGGCTCTTACCACGTTCTAAGCTTTGAGCTCTTTTTCACTGGCAACTCCAGTCACAATTGCCTTTATCTTTCATGCATTCATGTAATGGTATGCACCACGTATATTCAATCAATCATGCTTATTCAGTCGCATTCACATTCACATTCTCTTTCTCATTCACATTTTTCATCAGACCCTGGGTCCGACATTCAACATACAAGTTGAGAATCACTTATTTTGTCAAATTCACAAACAATGAGCACTTCCAATTATAGTAATCATGTATCAAATGCTTCAGACATTCAAGGTTTGGAATCAGTATATATACATCACATAATAATTCAATGCATAATTTAACAAACACACAATTGAAGTGAGACCATCTTTGGTTACTCATAATTTGCTTTCGTTAGCTTATTACCTTGAAGTCCCAACAACGTCTGAAAGTGATAGCTCAATGTGTTCTTCTATAATATGCAAACATATACATTTATCATTACTACTTTGCATATTCATATGAATACTTGATCATAAGCACATGTATATATGTCAAGTATAATGCATGTTCAATGACAAATTCCTGGGTATATTTCCTTAATCCACATCTTATAATCAATTAATAACACCTTTTAATCATTCTTTAATTTCTAATACTCTTTGTCCACTTCAATCACCTCATTCAACATCAATTAGATTCATTCAAGAACTCATTCAAGCCTAAATACCTTATATGGGAACACCATACCATTAATTGGTTCATACTTCACTCAAAAGACAACTCTTTTTCTCTATATGTTTGGCCATGATTGTGGTGTCCCTACTATGATCGTGACAGAAACTTTTGGAACTGGCCATGATCGTGACAGAAAATTTTTCTGGCCAGGCCACGATCGTGGTGCTCCTACCGTGATCGTGACAGAAGCCTTACAAAATTTTCCCTTGTCTTCATCCGAATTCTACCTACATTCAAACACCAATTCACACTAAAATTTCCAGAATTCACCATCTTTAACACAACATCATTACCTACTAATTCACATACCCATTTGGTTGCTTTCAAAAACTTAAACTTCAAATCATTTGTTTTATCAATTCATATTTAGGTGCATTGACATCAAACACCCTTTTCCTTAAAGTATAACATCAAAATCAATAAAAACTTATCATATATTAACCAACCTTCCTAACATCAAAATTATGTTCATTTTAAGCCCCAATTAAGTCCAAAAACATCATAGATATATACCTCATCCTTAATTGTTTCAACCATTGCATAATCAAAACATTTCCATGAAAAATCGCTACCCACAATCGTGGCATCCCCTGCCATGATCGTGACAGAAACAATTCCCCCGCTTATCCTGCAATTTTCCAGTTTTTCTCAGGACAGATTTTTAGATCAGTCTTGTATGACCATTATGACCTAGAAAATGAGGTTTATAGGTAACTCCTTCTTCTGATCAAATGTTACTCTATGTATTAGGTTTCTATTTACATCAAATTCATGTATTTCAGTTCAGTATCATGCACGTTATAATCAAAATACTATAAACTATTTTCATACCTTGACAGAACACAATTCTCAACTTTAAGCCAAATTTAGGACTCTTAGGGATAGACTTCAAATTCGATTCTAAATGAAAAATGTAATCATATGTTTCCAATTTACTCTAAATCAAAATCCATCCAATTTAGATATCCATAGCTAGAGATATGGCCAAAATACAGATGCATGTTCAGTGAAAGTTCTCCATCTAACATATTCTAGCACACATTTAACTTCATTTTCAACTCTACCCTTTCTCCAAACTATCATCCTACTTCTCATTTCAAGAAATTACGCTAGCCTTTTCTTTGGTTTTAAAGTCATGAATTATCATTCATCTTAACACAAAGTAAGATATAACTCTATTTATCTCTTCATCCACACACATCATCATACTTCAACTTCCTTGTTCATACTTATTCATCTCTTAATTCATTATCATAATTGATTCATTTACCAAACAATTCATGAATAACATTAACCCACTATAATTTAAAGCATGATCTCTTTATCAGTACACTACACCACGTTAAAACACATATATAAAAACTCATAGTCAATCACCAAATTTCTCATCATACATGTTCCATTTAACAATACCCATGAAGATTAAAGCATAACTTACTTGATTTAGCTTTAAAATCTTAAAACTATTGAAGGTCTCACTTAACCCTAGCTCTCCATACAACCCACTTACATCATCATGGAGGTTGGAAGGATTAGGTTTTTAGTGAAAAGTGAAAGAGAGAGCAAAATGAGAGTATCAAGTGAAATATGAGAGGGCTAGGTTCAACATGAATGGAGATTGGTAAGAAAAATTTATGGAGGAGAAGAAGAACAAAGCCACGAAGAAAAAGAAGAAAAGCAAGATAGTAAAGCAATTAAATGGTCTTTGAATAAGTTAAAGGTCATGGGATTAAGACATGGTTTGGTGAGTGACTCTTGTCACTTGTCACATGTCAAATCCCTATAGATTCAAATTAGGTTCTCTCATTTAACTAGTCCAATCAACTCCAATTGTCCCCAAATTTCAATGACATATGTCATTAAATCCAAATGTCATTTATAAAAAGTTCCACTATCATTTCACTCTTAATTCTACTTCTACTTATTAGTTGTCCTATCACTTGACATTTATCCTAGTTCAAAATTTACCCAAAAATCGGGAATTTTCTAAATTTCACCACAAATTTCTAAATCAATACCTATACACACCAATTAAATTTTGAATACATAAGAATCACAATTCATATCAAAAATCACATTTATAAATCAATTATACTTGGAAAATGTCAATGAAAGCACATGATCATTTTATTGTGCAAACATTAATATTCACATGTGTGTGTATGTCATATTATGCATGAACATGAAATGTACTTTCTAACTTGTCATTAATCTCTCATGTATCGTATTTTAGGGTCCTAACCCTTAACATGGGATAATGGGATGTTACAACTCTCCCTTTCTTAAGAAATTTCAGCCTCGAAATTCTTACCTGATTGTTCGAACAAGTGGGGATATTGTCTCCTCATGAGCTCCTCCATTTCCTAAGTCACTTCCTAACTCGAGTGATTCTTCTAGAGGACTTTCACTAATGGAATTAATCGATTTGTCAGCTATTTTGTTTGATATCCCACTATCTTGATCAGCTCCTTAACATAACTCAGATTACTAGATATTTCGATCTCCTGAGCTGGTAACATATGCATCAGATCCGACTGATACCTCCTGAGCATACTCATGTGGAATACATTATGTATCTGTGACATCACACTCGGTAAGGCTAATCTGTAAGCCAGTGGTCCTATCCTCTCAATGATCTCATAAGGACCAGTGTACCTAGGGCTTAACTTACCTTTCTTACCAAATCTCAACACCTCTCGTCAAGGTGAGACCCTCAGAAACACCTTGTCTCCTACACTGTATCCCATATCCCTTTGGTGCTTATCCATATAACTCTTCTGTCTATCTTGAGCTACTTTTGCTTTACTTCGGATCCGTTTCACCTTATCCACAGTATAATGTATCAGTTCTGGGCCTTCTACCATTCTCAAGCCCTCTTCATCCTATTATAGAGGCAATTGACATTTTCTGTCATACAATGCCTTATATGTTGCCATTCTAATACTACTATGATAATGGTTATTAAAGGCAAACTCGATTAGAGCTATATACTAATCCCATGCTCCTTGAAACTCCATTACACATGCTTTGAGCATATCCTCAATAGTCTTGATTATTCTCTCACTCTGTCTATCTGTTTGAGGATGAAATGTAGTACTGAAGTTCAACTTCATACCCATAGCTGACTGTAAGCTCTTCCAGAACCTCGAAATAAATATGAGATCCCTGTCTGATGCAATGGACACCGGAACCACATACAGTATAACTATCTCATTTAAATGCCTTCGAGCTAACTTGTCTAGTGAGATATTCTCTCTCACTGGTAAGAAATGGGCCGACTTAGTCAATCGGTCCACCACAACCCATTTAGCATTGTTTTGCCTCGGAGTCTTTGGCAATCCCATTATGAAATCTATTATAATTCATTCCCATTTCCACTCCGGAACAGGTAACGAATGTAACTTCCTAACTGGAGCCTGATGCTTAGCCTTAATCTGCTGGCAAGTTAAGCACTTAACTATATATTCCACTACTTGCTTCTTCATTCCTGGCCACTAGGAATGCTACTTTAACGTATCATACATCTTGTTGGTACCAGGATGCAAAGCATAACCGACTAGATGAGCGTCCTCCAGAATTTCCTTTCTCAACTCATCCATATTAGGCACACACGACCTTTGCTTCAGCCATAGTGTCTTATCTCTCAGTTCAAATTCAGAATCTGGTTTCTTTTTCAATTTCTCAATAAACTTCACCATTTCGAGATCTTTACTCTGTACCTTTCTAATTCTGTCATGCAATATTGGTCTCAACTTTAGTGTGGTTGTCAGTGTCTCATTCTGCTCCAGATTCAACTCCAGATTCAAGGCTCTCAATTAAATTAAGCTCGATAACCTTGAGAACTAAATCTGAGCTACATTGCTATTCGACTTTCTACTCAAAGCATCTGCTACCATATTAGCTTTTTCCGAATGATACTTAATCGTACAGTTATAATCCTTTAATAACTCTATCTATCTCCTCTGTCTCATGTTCAACTCCTTCTGACTCAACAGATACCTCAAGCTCTTATGATCGGTATATATCTAAAAAATATCTCTATATAAAAATGTCTCTATACATTTAAAGCAAAGACTACTACTGCAAGCTCTAAATCATGTATCAGATAGTTTATCTCGTGAGACTTTAGTTGTCTCGATGCATAGGCTATCACCTTATTATACTGCATCAACACACATCCCAATCCTTGATGCGAAGCATCACTGTATACTACATATCCTCCAATTCCCGATGGAATAGTCAATACCAGTGTTAAAGTCAACCGATGTTTCGGTTCCTCAAAGCTTCTCTGACACCCAACACTCTATTTGAAAACCACATTCTTCCTCAAAACTTTAGTTAGAGGGTCTGAGATCAGTGAGAACCCCTCGATAAACCTCCGATAATATCCAGCTAATCTTGGGAAACTCCAGATTTCTGATAAATTCTTCGGAGCTTCCTACTTCATTACTGCCTCTATCCTTTTTGGATGTATTTGTATACCTTACCCATTTACTATGTGACCCAGAAACACTACTTGCTTAAGCCAAAACTCACATTTACTAAATTTGACATATAGTTGTTTCTCCTTCATAATTTATAGGATCTTTCTTAAGTGCTCAGCATTCTCTGCTTTTTGAATACACTAAGATGTCATCAATAAACACAATTACAAAACAATTTAAGTAGGGCTAAAACACCTTATTCATCAATGCCATAAATGCAGCTGGAGCATTAGTTAACCCAAACGACATTACTAAGAGTTTATAATGCCCATACCTACTCCTGAAATCAGTCTTCGATACATCAGCCTCTGCTATCTTCAACTGATAGTACCCAGACCTTAAGTCTAACTTAGTAAACACCTGAGCTCTCTGCAACTAGTCAAGCAAATCATCGATTCTAGGTAACAGGTATTTTGTTCTTCACTGTTACCAGATGTAGTTGCTTATAATCGATGCACAATCTCAACATTCCATCCTTCTTTTTCACAAATAAGGCTGGAGCTCCCCAGGGTGAAATACCGGGTCTAATGAACCCCTTTTCTAACAACTCTTACAACTGAGCCTTTAACTCCTTCAGCTCCACAAGTGCCATCCTATATGGAGAATGGATATAGGAGCAGCACTAGGAACTAGATCGATCATAAAATCTATTTCCTGATCTAGAGGTAAACCAGATAACTCAACAGGAAACACATCTAGGAATTCCCTGACCAAAGAAATATCCTGTACATTCAGCTCATTTCGAGTATCAATGATATGGGCTAAATAAGCCTCATATCCCCCTTGCATCAACCTCAAGGCACTCATAAATGAGATCAGTCTGGCTAGCACTGCTTGAGTAATACCTCTGAACATTGCTCTTGGCTGATTAGGAGATCTAATACTACCTCCTTTGTATAACAATTCATAATGGCCCTATGAGTAATGAGTTAATCCATACCTAAGATAACATCTATTTCCTTTAACTATAACACGATCAAGTCTGCCTCCAACTTTGCCTGATCAATTCGATTTAAACACCTCTTGCAGACTTCCCCTATCACAGTGGTACTACCTATCGGTGTACTGACCTCTAATCTATATCTCAATAACTCTCTATCACAATGCAACCTCGATGCCATATGTCGTGCGATAAAAGAATGCGTAGATCCAGGATCTAGCAATGCATAAGCCTCAAATGTAAATATAAGTAACACATCTGCAACGACATCTGGAGACTCTTAAGTCTCTTATCTCGTCATGGCATAGACTCAAGCCTGAGACTGTGGTTGGTTACTCCGTATCTCAATCCTACCAGTAGCACTTCTAGAACTCATTCTGCCTCTGCCATGACCTTTTTATCTAGACCCACTGGCTCGGCTTTATTGAACCATAGTTTCTGTTGCCACACTTCCTCTCCTACCATACTGTACTCCAAACATAACAGAACAACCCTTGGCCTGATGATTAAATGAGCCGCATCAAAGGCAGACTCTTATGCACATGCTCGACAGAAATGACGTGCTATTTTATCACTTTCATTATATCGCCTGGCATCATAATAATTAAACCCTAAATTCCTCATTTCATTTCATAAACAATATGTACATTGTAGCTTTACAAGCCATCCATATATGTACAATATCAACAACCTATTAGAGTTTACAAAACATGCTACATACATGAGGAACTATACAAAAATTTTAGTATAAGTTCTTCATTCCAACTGACTGACCTTTGAGCCATGACATCAATCCAAAAGTGGTACTAGAACTCTTCTAAGCTGCCTTAGAAGCTATATTGTCTCTCTCGAGCCTTAAAATATCAACGTTGTAATTTGGTTGAGTTATGCGAACTCAGTTGAGTAACCATTCTTGATGGTTCACCCATATCACATAACACATCAATTCAAATAATCACATAAGTCATATAATTCACATTATTTGATTTACCAACATAAAGCATCACAATACACGTTGTACGCAATTTTTACATTTCTCATTCAACATAAATCAATAATACATTGCAATCAATCAAAATATATATTCATCATGTATATATGCAATGTCCATGAGACTCACATTCGTTTATTTTATTGTTGTGACCGAGTGCCTTTTTCACTGTCCTGTATCTATTGTTGATACTGGGCTCATTAATACTGTCCCTTATCTGTTGGGGATACATGGCTCATTTTATATATTCAGCCTGAGGCTCTTACCACGTTCTAAGCTTTAAGCTCTTTTTCACTGGCAACTCTGGTCACAACTTGTAACATCTTATTATCCCATTAGTGTTAGAACCCTAGGATACTATACATATGAATTTATTGAGAATTTAGAAATACATTTCATGCATCATATGGCATACGCATATAAGTGAATAATGTTGTCACTCATGAAAATAATTGAACAAGCATTCATTGACATTTTCTAGGTAGAAGTGAATTTTAATGTGATTAAAATGTGAATTGGGGATTATTTGTATTAAAATTTGAATTGGTATGTATTAGAATTAATTTCGCATTTTTGGTGACATTTAAGATATTTTGGAAATTTATCAAAAAATGTGGGGTATTTTAGACTAGGGAAAAATGTAGAAATAAAAAAAAGGAAGTGTACCATTTGGTAGCTTAGATGAAGGACAAATGGACCTATTAAGGCGTGACAAGTGGACAAATGGCTAAGAGACAAATGGTAGCATAACTAGTGGACAAATGTAACACATGCATTGGAGACATGTGTTAAGACTCAAAAGAGACACCTAGTCACGTTTTTGGCAAGAAACATTTCTGCATTTGTTAAACTTTCTCCTTGTTTCACCAATCACTGAAACCACCCACTCCTTCTCCATGTTCAGCCACCACCAAAACACCATGCATGTCCATTCTTATGTATTTGGTTTCTGATTAACACATCAACCTTACACCTTATAAAACAAAAGCTGAATCACTTCAGCCTATTTGAGGTTTTTAGTTGTCTCTCTCTATCTTTGGCTCTCTCCACTGAAAACTCATTAACTTCTGAAATTTTACTGAAGAGTGTGAGGTGTAAAACAAGTAAGTTATTCTTGAAGTTGATGATGTTTTAATGTTTGTGAATGGATGTATGCATGAGTTGTGTAGATATAACATCCCGTTACCATGTTAAGGCTAGAATAGTAAATATGAGAATTATTAAGAGATTAGAAAATGCATTTCATGTTCATGTATATTATGACATAAACATACAAGTGAATATAGGTATTTTTGCACATGAAAATGATTGTACATACATTCATTGACATTTCAGGTATAATTGACTTATATATGTGAATGTGAATTTATTGAGAATTGTGGTTTATTTGTATTGAAAATTGATTTGGAGAGTGTATTTGTTGAATTAGAATTTTGGGGGAATTTTAGCAAAAATTTTCCGAAATTATTGGATATTATTGAATTAGGAAAAATGCCAAGTGGCAGGACAATTGATAATTAGCAGTATAAATTAATGTCAAATGATAGTGGAAAGTTTTATATAAGACTTTGGGATTTAGTGACTTATGTCATTGAAAGTTAGAGACATTTGGACGAAAGTTAAAGATGACTAGACTAGTTTCGCTAGAAAAACTAGTTAAAGCCTTAGAAGTTAGATAAGTGACAACTGTCACTTACTTAGTTTAAGTTATATCATATGATTATCTTAGCAAAACCAAGTCACGTTTCTTTTAAACTTTAAAGACTAGGTTATTGTTGTTTCTTAACTTAGTTCTCTTTTTCATAGCTTCTTCTTCAGCGATTTTTCTTGACTCATTGAGCCTTCACCAAAGAAAAACCTTGTTTTCATCTATGTTTTTTGCTACTCCCAACTTTGTTATCTATTTCTTTTGCCTCAAGAAAAACCTAACCTAAACCACCTTCAAGATGATGTAAGTGGTTGCATGAGAGTTAGGGCATCTTGAAGTTTTTGAAGATTTTGGAGTATTATCAAGTAAGTACATGTAAATCCTTATGAGTTGTTGGAACATGAGATAAATTTGGTGATTTAGTTGTCATTAAATGATCATATGAAAATGGATTTTTTTTGTATACCATGGCTATAGAATGAATATATTGATATTATTGTTTGTGTGTTTTGAGGATCAAAATGTTACAAGATAGCTTTAAAATGATTTTTGGGGTTGAAAGATCAATGAAAATGTGTATGAAATTGATGCAAAAAATTGATAATGAATGGTTTATGCATATGTTCTGTTTTTAGTTAATGATTAAATATAGTTCATGAATTGTTTGTGAATGATATTGAGTTGAAATGGAGTTAATAATGAAGAGTAAATGAAGTAGAAAAGGTGATCTTTGTATAAGTAGTGTTAGGTGTAAAATCTAGAAAAATTGGAAGATGAGTGCTAGAAAATATAGCAGTAACTTGTCCACTGATTATGCTTTTGTGTTTTAGTCATAACTTGTTTTGTATTTATCCAAATAAGATGATTCTTAATTTGGATTAAACTAGAGACATATGGCTATATGTTTCATGAAGACATCAGATTCAAATTCTATCTTTAAGAGTTTTAAAATTTAACTTGAAGTTTAGTATTGGGTGTAGTAGAAAAATGAAGAGAATGTAGAAAATGAAAATGCAGAAAAATGAAAGAAGAAATGCAGAAAAATGTGAAGGAGCTGCGTGAATGATTTTATGTTTTGATGTTGTGTTTTAATCTTAGCTTTTGATTTGTTTATAAGTATGATGAGTTAAATGAGAGTCGAAAATGAAGAGGAAATGAGGGTGGACTCAAGTTAGAGAAGTTGGTTTAAGAGAAAGAAGAAGAAGAAGAAGAGAAGAAGAGCTGCAGATTCGGATGGAAGAAGGAAAAGGCACAATTGTGACTTTTCTAAACTATCTTGTGAGTCAGGATTGTGCTGGAGAACAGTCGTGACATCACGGAAGAACTTAGAGACTCATAATCGTGTAGGAGCACGATCGTGACTCTGAAGCTCTTTTTAAGGGGGACTGTTTTGAACATCCTTTGATCTTTTGTCCATATCTTCTTCTCACTACCTCCAAATGACATGGGATTTAACCAACAGATTCAAAACACGTTTTACTACATCTCCACCAAAAATTATAACCATCTGAAATCATTTTTGAGAGATTTATTGATAAATTTGAGACAAAATTGATGAGGAGTTCTGGAATTTTATAACTGGAGCATTTTCACTGAACATGCTTCGGTATTTTGACAATATCTTGATCTGTATTTATCCAAATGGAATTATTTTTAATTTTGAGTAAACTAAAGCCATAGGAATACAACTTGTATGAAGAAATAGAATTTTAATTCTATCTCTAAGAATTTCAAGTTCTAGATGGAAGTTGAATACATGGCACTGTTTCAGTATAAGAACACTCTGAAAATGTTTGGAGTATAACTTTCAGAATACTGAACAGAATTGAATGAACTTGGTGTCATTAGAAACTTAAGAGAGAAAAGAACAATTTTATAGAAGAAAGTATTGCCAAATTATTTCGTTTTCATGGTCAGATTGATCATGAACAGTAGACCTGAAGGTATGTTTCAGGAAAATTCTGAATTGACGAAATGAGTTATGCATTTCGATTTTAAATGGTTTTATTGAGGTATAAACCATAAGTATAAATGATACTTATGTGAGTTTGGAAATATGAATGTTTACATGATG
>JANZXP010000003.1:22575773-22586201 GCA_027576715.1 Erythroxylum flavicans
TTCCATAGTTTGAACATTTTAAGTTTGTGATTTGTATGAATATTTGACTTAATGTATGAATATTTTGTCTACATTCGATTAAATTTTTTGATTGAATGTTTTATTAATTATTTAATATTGTCATTGTAGATACACGAATTTCTTATCAGATTTTGAATCAGATTATGATGATGAACGTAAAAAGGTAATCATTATTTCTCTAGCTGAGGGAGAGAACAAATATTTTCATTTACAAAAGCAACCATGTAGAACTTCTTCTCTACCTGGTCATGATTGAATAATGGAACTTTTAAATGGGAATCCTACAAGGATTTATGAAAACTTAAGAATGAGAAAGATAATCTTCTTAAGCTTATGTGATGAGTTGAAAAGTTTAGGAGGCTTAAAGGCAACAAGTCATTTAGCTGTGGAGGAACAAGCAATAATTTTCTTAATGACTATAGGGCATAGTCAGACAATTAGAGTCAATGCAAAACGTTTTCAACATTCAACCTGGATACAGTTGATTGTCTTGCAAAAAGATTCATTACGCCACCATCTTTTACTAATAAACCTATTGAGATTCAACATAATTCAAAATTCTTTCTATATTTTTGGGTACATTCATATATTTAATTACTATTTTAATTATGTTTTTATGATTAATAATTATTTTAATATATATTTTAAATTTTAGGATTCTGTAGGAGTAATAGATGGTACATATATTGATGCACATGTTCCGACCAATGAACAAATACCATCAGGGGCAAAAGAATTAATCCAACCCAAAATATTACTTGTTATTGCTCATTTGACATGCGTTTTATATATGTAATGGCTAGATGAGAAGGTATTGTAAATCACTCTCAAGTTTTTTTAGAAACAGTGACAAATCCAGCAAATCAATTTCCTATGGCTCCATAAGGTAATATATTATTTTAAATAAACATAGTAAGTATGATTCATTTTAAATATTTTTTGTTAATATTATGATCTTTATATGTTAGGCTTGATTCGGGCTACTCTAATATGCTTGGATTTCTTTCACCATACCGAGGTGAAATATATCATTTGCGATATTATAGAGGCAGAGGAAGACCTCAAGGTCCACAGGAATTGTTTAACTACAGGCATTCTTCATTAAGAAATATTATTGAAAGATATTTTGGTGTTCTAAAAGTAAGATTCCCTATACTTAAAAATATGCCGAGTTATGATATGAAGAAACAAAAATACATCGTTATTGCTTGTTGTATTATACACAACTATATTAGAATGTATGGACAAAGCAATGAATTATTTGACAGTTGTGCTAAAAATGAAGAACAAATTAGGGAAGGTGAAAATGAAGATGGAACAAAGCAATAAATTATTTGACAGTTGTGCTGAAAATGAAGAACAAATTAGGGAAGGTGAAAATGAAGATGCAAGTTCTTAAGTAGAGTATAATATATATCACTCCAACATAACTTGGAGGTATGTCTTGGAAGTGAGGTGAAATTGCTAGACAAATGTGAAGTGATTATATTATTTCTAATTGATTTATGTTTTTTTTTGTAAATGATAGTACTATTATGTTTTCAAGAATTGTAGTAAAATAGACATATTTTATTAAGTAGAATGACCTAATATAATTTCTACTTTATGTAATTTTATTATATACAATTAATGTCTAATTTTTTAATAATATTTTGATTTACATATATTTTAATTTTATCTATAATAATAATTAATTAATTTAAAAATATAATGTATTATATTATAATAATTACACATAAGAGTATAATTATAAAAAATAGTGTATAATTACAAAAAAATAGAAACAAGATGATAAAACCAAACATTTTTTGTTTTAGTTTTTTATTACAAATCTCAACCAAACAAGTTTTTGTTTTTCAATTTTTATATTACAAATATCAACCAAATAGGTTATCATTTTTAAACAGAAACTAAAAATATGAAATAAAAACTAAAAATAATAACAGACAAATAAAAGTGAAACCAAGCATGCCCTTAGTTTCAATTACATGTTTTTTATTTACATCCTGTCAAAAGAATTAAAAAAACCCTCAAATAAAAGCTTTATACTGCACGGAGTGAATTGGATTGTTAGTGTGAGCTGCGCCATTTCGAGCCCTTAAAATTCCAGTAGGGTATTTGAGTAAATTGCCTATCGCTGCTGTATACCCTTACCTAGGGCCCACCCCATTAGGGCCTACTTTCACTGCCGCCATTCTCTTATAAGCTTTCTTTGTTGTCTTTTCAACGACTTCTCAATGCTAGAATTATTACTAAACACACACTTATTAGGGCCCACTTTCACTTAAATTTTAGCATCATTCCAACGGTCATTCTTTTAATAGTTGGAGGCTACTAAATGCCATTTGATAATTACAAAGGAAGGAGACAATTTTAGGTTGATATAATTGTCGTATATTACTGCATAATCTTTTCACCTTCCAAAGTCTAACGTTCATTTTTAGCTTCTTATATTTATAAATTTATTTCAAGTATCTTACACTATTTTTTTTATGTCCATCAACATATTAATATAAAATACTTCAACTCAAAATTTGCAACAAAGAATTTTCACATTATGACTTCTAAGTTTTGAATAATAATTTAAAAGTAAGGCTTTTAATTTTTTTTGTATTTTTAACTTACTAAATATTTGAATATATTATAATTAAATTGTAAGTTGCCATTCACGTAAACACTATATTATCATTTTAAATCATTGCGTTTCTTCTTTTTTATTTTTAGATTACTTATTATTTATAAAAATATAATTAAACGTTAATAAATAATTTAATTTTTGTAATTGTAATTTTCATTATACTTTGCTCGTAATAATTGTTGGATTTGTGTTCTTGTAGAGATTCACATAACTTTAGAAATAATATAACTAAAGTCAATTTTGAGGATTCGATAACTTAGTGTATGAATAATTAATAATATAGTAATTAAAAATCTAAATAATATTCTTAATCTTTATAACAATGATGTAAAAGTCCACTACATAAAGATAAAAGTAGAAAAAAGTAAAAGTATTGAAAATAGTATTTAAGATTTTTAAGATCGTGATTTAGGGAGTTATTTTCCTAAGTATGTTAATTTCTTGTATTTTTAAAAATTAGTGTTTCTCTATAATTAAAATTTACTCTTTTGATTTTCGCTTTTAATATAGGATATTAAATTTTACTCATTTTTTCCTCTATCATAGATATAATATCATTGATATATCTTTGTGATATATTGTCAAGCTATTGCAACATGTTTGGTTCAATGGAATAAGTATTATATTCCTAGTGTATTCCTGACAATTACCTATACTTGTTTTTGGTTAGAAAAAGAGAGTCAGAATAGCTATTCCTGGGTTTAATTATTCTCGAACGTTGGGGAATAGCTAAAAAAGACATACCTTTGTCTTTGCCTGTTCTGGGTATGTCGGAATAAACATTACGATGTTGAAGACCGAAATATCCTTGTCTCTCTCGCTCTCATCTTCACACTTCACGCTCTCGTCTCCCTCGCTCTTGTCCTCCTCGCTCTCATCTCTCTCGCTCTCCACAGTCTGGTCTTTTCTCCAACATTTCTCTGTCAGTTGCACTAATTAGGTATGTTTGTTGTAAACCTAACTTCACTATAATTTTTTTTTTTGCTATCAATGTTGTTGTTTGGCTTACCTCATCATCCAAATAGCTTTTGTGATGTTTATTTAGCCTTATCATCTCTTCCAATCAACTTGACCAAGATTTTTCTTTTGGAATTTATCTGCTTCCCGTCTCTTCCCTGTATATATATGAGTCTTTCTGTTTGATGAAGGGTTGTAATAGCTTGCTTGTTCCCCTTTGTGGTAGTCAAGCAGTTGGGTCAGCTTGTTTAAATGTATTTGCATCAACTTGTTTGAAGTTGGAGCAAAAAATCATCTGAACTACTTGGAACATTTTAATTGCTAATTGATATGATTGAAGGGTGTCTGAGTTATTTGAATGGTATGAATTATGTTAAAGATGCATTATCTGTGTGGTATTAACATGGATTGTAGGTTTCTACATTGTCTGGGTTATGACACTAACTAGAATAGTTTGTTCCCAGATAGATTTCCATTATCGGCATTATCTGGGTTAGAGTAAAAACTAGAAGAGGAAACCACTGGTAGTTAAAATTGGTTGTGAATGAATTTAGCCATTGACAAAATTTTATTTCTTTCAATAGGCTATATATGGTATTAATGTAGTTGGAGAGATTGATTCCCTGCATCAGCACATCTATATGTCTTCAAATTGTGGAAGATAAGAAAATTTGTTAATCATCTTCAGAGAGAAGATTACTAATAGTCTTAATAGAATTTCATCCTCGACAAACTTATTGGAGCATTGATAAATTATTGTTGGTGTTTAGATATGAAAACAAAGAATAAAGGCTTAAAGTTGAAAAGAAATAAATGTAAGGTACATATAACAGTACATAGTCCTAAGCATAAGTAAAGGGATATATATAGCAGTACATAGCAGTATATATATACTATATATGTATATATAAGATAGACTAAAGCCTACAAACACAAATACTTTATATGTATATGTGTGATATGTTATCTAAAAGACAACTAGAATCGTATTATAGACATACATACAAGGACAATTAATTGTATAGACAAAGACAGATTGTCATAAAAATGAGTAGTTCAACCAATTCTGTTTGTTTAGCTAAAAGAGTTGAAAGGAACGTTCTTTTAATTTTGTTCATCAGATGGGATGATTAGCAATTGTTTGTCTTTCATCATAAAGTGTCATATGCCTATATTTAATAGTTTAACAAAACAAAAGATTAATTATAATCCATCTGTTCAATTGACAAAGAAGGTTTAAATATGCAAATGCAACTAAGTAACTATAGTAAATATATTTGAATTACACAGAGATATGTATCAAAAGGAACTTAAATTGAAAATGGCATTTTATATTTGCAATATATCAAATTTGTTGCACTTACTGTGAGCAAAGTTGACTATATTTTAAGATGTGACTTGGCTAAATGGTGGTATATATATAATGGCAACATACCATATCCGAAAGCCCTAAGAAATGCATGGGAAAGAAAGTCAGATTAACCCTAAAAAAAGTAATCCAAAAATGGATTTGACCTAAAGTTTCAGGGTATGTCCAACCAAAGATTTTATCCACCCAATAGTGAAATCTTGCAAATAAAGCAAAAACGGCTCCCATTGAAAGTACATAATGGAAATGTGCAACCACATAATAAGTATCATGTAGAGAAATGTCTAGCCCAGAATTTGCTGAGACTATTATAGTGAGTCCTCCTATGGTGAACAAAAAGATGAACCTTGCAGAAAGTAACATGGGTGTTTTGTATGGTATCAAACTGCCCCATATGGTAGCGATCCAACTAAAGATTTTGATTCCAATGGGAACTGCTATATATATATATATATATATTAGGTGGAAGATTCAAAAGGTTTAGCCTAGAGTTGTTGGATTGAATGAGTAAAGTGTATCTAACTTGTGCACTAAATATGCCTTCTTGCCACCTACTTAATATACCCTACTTTTCTTGGAAGAGATGTGCCAATCGAATCCCCACAAGAGGTCAAGTGAAAAGCACCAAACTGAAATTAAAAACACTCAAGGATGTATATCCTTTTTCTCCTCAAATCACTATAAATGAGGCTTGAAATAGACTTCAATTAGCAACTTAACAGTAGTATGTGCCAGAAAAATGTCATAAATTGTATAAACAAAAGCAAAACTTCAAGAGTTTTAATATTGTTAGAGGTATAGCATGCGTTAAAAAAAGGGGGTTATGGCACTGATAACAAATAAAATCAAAGCAGTAGAACACAAGACATCACAAGTACATTTCTTAAAGCAATAATATGTTCTTAAAGTAAGTATCTAACACGTCTTCCTTGCTTTAAAGAAAAATTTCAACTTTCTTCCTTAAAAACTCAAATTTGATAGTTGAAAGTGACTTTGTGAATAAATTTTGTCAATCAATCTCAAACTTATTACCATAATCTATAGTACTTTGAAAATGCCTTAAAATTCTTTTTACTATTCTTAGTCCATTTCACTAGCACAATGCATAAAATGTACTTCCTTATCCTTAGCCACTAGGGTCATTATGCTTTTGCCTTTCTTTCTATCTTCCTTAAGTTGGTGTTGGGTAATTTGAGTTAGGGTTTTATTTAAACTGTTTGTTTAAGTTTAAGTTTTGGTTTTTATGTTCTATAATCCCCTCTTTTTAGCTATGAAATATTATCTTCTTTTTTCTCTCTTAGTCTACTTTATGTCTTAAACTATTTTGAATTATTTCATGGTTGGTCTCTTACATTGTACATTGTTTGAACAAATTTATGTAAATACATTAGAAATTTTATTTTTTGTAGTTATGGCTCATTTTAGTTTGAGTTTACGTAGAAATGCCAAAAGAACAAAAAGGATTATGGTTGTCTTGACTGTATGGTTGGAGTTGTGTAATGTTATTAGTTTGCTATTCAATTTGTTAGCATCGAAGGCTTCTTTATATAGTTATAGGCCAAAGGCTAGAAGTTATTTTCTAAATTTTTATACAGATCGAGATTAATTGAGGCGAATTGTGCATAACAATGATGATTCATGTATTTTAATGGTTAAGATGAATAGGCAAGCTTTTTTTAACTATGTGAAATGTTAGAAAGTATAAGAGGATTAAAGTCAACAAAAAACATGCTTATTGATGAACAAGTAGCAATTTTCTTACATATTATTTCTCATCATGTTAAAAATCGAGTTATTAGGAAAAATTTTAGAAGGTTAGGTGAGACAATTAGTTGGTGTTTTCATAATGTTTTAAATGCAGTGATGCATTTGCAAGATCTTTTGTTTAGGAAACCTAAGCCTATACCAACAAACTCTTTGGACCATCGGTGGATGTGGTTTAAGGTAGACAATCACCTTACTACTTTTACAAGAAAATATAGTGAATGTTATTAAGGTTCATCATTATTTTTTATTTCATTTGAATTGTAAAATTGCTTAGGTGCTCTAGATGGGACATATATCAGGGTGCCAATTAAAGATAAGCCTAGATTTCGAACTCGTAAGGGTGACATTGCGACAAATATATTAGTTGTGTGCATACCGACATGCAATTTGTTTAAGCTCTTCCTAGTTGGGAAGGGCAGTAGCTAATGGTTGAGTTCTTTGTGATGCAATTACTAGGAGACATAGACTAAAAGTGCCTCATGGTAAGCTTTCCTATACAATATAGGAAGGTTGTTTGAAATTTTGTATATGAGATAATGTAAATTGAATAACTTATATAGTGTTTTCGTATATAGGTTGCTATTACCTAGTCGACGCAGGTTATAGAAATTGTGAGGGCTTCCTTGCACCTTTTAGGGGTCAAAGGTACCATTTGAATTAATGGCATCAAGATTACCAGCTAAGAATTCCAGAGGAATTTTTTAATATGAAACATGCGACTGTATGTAATGTAATTGAGAGGTGTTTTAGGTTACCAAAATTTGGGTGGGCTATTCTTAGGAGTCCATCATTTTATCCAATAAAGACACACAATCGAATTATTATAGCTTATTGTTTGCTTCATAATTTTATTAGGAAGGAGATGAGTTTTGATCCCATGGAAAGTGATTTAGGGGATTATTTTCACACCAATCCAGTTGTTGAGGAGGAGTATATAACTGCTATTGACCAAACTAATGCTTGGACAAATTAGAGAATTGAATTGGCACGTGAAATGTTCAATGAATGGCAAACATCTAGGCAAAATGAGAATTGAAAATTTTTAGGTGTTTTATTATGTTTGAGTGTTAGGAGGTTTTATATTATTGTTTACGTAAGTTATTGTACTCTTTTTTGTTTATGTTGTATGCTGTTATTGTAGACTATATTGTTCTCATAAGTTGTTGATGCTTAATGTTAATTGGTATGAACAATTTTATGAATGTTTTTATTTTTCCTTTATTATGATGATTATTTTTTATTTATCAATATTACTTTAATTTGGTAGATAAGTATGTCGATGAATTCCCTGTCAACTATTGATTCTCAAAGTTTAAAAGGAATAAAAAGAAAGTGGAACTATGAGGAGGATGTTTTGCTAGTTTCCTGTATGGTTGATTTGTATAATGTGGGAACGAACAATGTTGATACTGGATTTAAAGTTGGGTATCTCAATGAATCAGAAAGAATGAGCAACAAAGCTCCCTAATTCAAACTTAAAAGTTAGACCTTACATAGTGTCTAGGATTAAGACTTTAAAGAAAGAGTGGAGCATTGTTTATGATATAGTAAGGAAAGATACTAATGGATTTGGATGGGATATCGAAAGGAAGATCATCATTGCTTAGATCATATATGAGATTCTTACTGAAGTGTAAGTATTGAACTTTTAAATTGTTTTAAGTATTTTCTTTAACTACTTTCTTGTCATTTATATAAATTATTGGTGTTGTTTTTTTCATCTTGTTAGAGTCACAAAGATTCCATTCAATTTTGAAGGAAGAGATTTCCTTTTTATAATGAATTGACTGGGATCTATTGAGAAGATTGTGCAACTAGAAATGACGCACAAACTGTTGCAGATATTCATGAAGAAATGGAAACACAAGAAGGTTTAGGTGGGAAAAATGAAGGTAGTGAAGATCAATATAAGCATGGTTTGCATGATATAGATGAGTCCTTTACCCAACCTCAAGCATCAAATCTTGAAATACAAGATAAAAATATTTCAGTAAGGCAGAGAAAAACGAGTAATGATACAGGAGAAACAAGCCATGTAGATTCAATTATTATTGCTGCCCAGATGTTGGGTAATATCATGAACCAGATTGGAGATAAATTGTGTAAGAGTATTGAGACTAAAACATATATTCAATAAAAAGTTGAACAGTTAGATAGTGCATTAGGTGTAACATCTCATTTCCATACTGAGGGTTTGTATCCTAGATTTATGTAAATGACAAATAGGAATAAGAGATTAGAAAAATACATTTCATACTCATGCATAATATTAGCATACACACATGTGAATTTAATTGTTTTGCACACATTATAATGACTGTTTATGCACTCATTTGACATTTTTCGAGTATAAATGGTTATAATGGGATTATAATGTGGATTATGATTGTTATGTCTTAAATTCTGGTTAATAAATGATAATTGGTGATATAGGAATTTATTTGTTAAATTGAGAGATTTTTGAAATTATGAGTAATTTTAGACTAGGAAAAATGCCAAGTGGCAGGACAATTGATAAATAGTAGTAGAAATAAGAGGTGAATGACAATGGAAATAATTGGCATATGGCTTTAAGATTTAATTTCCAAATGTCATGAAAAATTGAGAGACAATTGGATTAGAAATTGGAGAAAAATAGTCTGGTTAATAAAAAGGACCCATTGGAAACCACAAGGTGGTGACACGCCACACACCTCACTCTCGATATTTTTCACTGAAAGACCATCTTTTGTCTTTCATTTGGTTAATACATGTTTAATTCTTCTCTTCTTCTTCGTTGTTTTCTTCTCTCTTCTTCTTCATTCCACGACACTCATAAATCTTCATCATTGTGAACCTTGTCATCATCTTTCACTTGTTTCTCCAAGACTCTTGTTGTCTTCATCATTTGGTACAAAGAAAACCTAACCTTTCCTCTTTAAACGACGATGAATGTATATGTATGGAGGAGCTAGGGTTTCATGGTGATTGAAGAAGTATTGAGCTAATCAAGTAAGTAGTATATTATTAATCTTTATGGTTTTGTTAAATGAAACATATATGATGATAATTTAGTGGTAAATGATAATAATAAAGGAGTTGAGTATATGCTAGAATGTTGTTGAAGAAATGAATATCTATTGATGTTTTGTTTCGTATAAATGTCAAATAATGGGTTATGAGTTATCTTATGGATGATTGGTGATGTAAATGGTGTAAGAAAGAGTGCAGAAACATTAGTGAAGAATAGATATATTTATGTCGTATTTTTGTATATTTGATGAGAAATAAATTATCAAATGTTATAAGGATGATTTAAAAGGTGATTAATAATGTAAATGGTGTATGAAAGTCTACAAAAATATTGATGAATGTATGACATGTTTGATGCTCTATTTTATGTTTATGATAAGCAATAGATTATGAGTTGTGTTAAAGATGTTTTTTTAGATAGATTGGTTATGAAAATGGTGTTTGAATGAGAGTGGAAAGTTGTTGAATGAAGAGATGAGTTTACATCCTATTTTGTGTAATGATAAGTGTAGAAATTTTATGAATGAATGTACATTTGTGTTCTATTTTGAGAGTATGAAAACTAAGGATTATAGACTATTATATATAGGAAATAGATTGTGAATTAAGGGTATAATGAAGGTGGAATTATGCTTAAGAAAGATGTTGAGTGATGTTCTTGAAA
>JANZXP010000003.1:22588566-22604423 GCA_027576715.1 Erythroxylum flavicans
TATATATGTATATATACACACACACACATACATATATTGATAAGAAGATTTATGCAATTATCTTCTTCTACAACTATTATGATATCTATAAAATTTCTTCAATTATAGTGCTTATTTGTTCTTTATATAGGTTAAAATAAGGACAATAAATCTTTTAGGGTACTATACTTTTTACCTTTACTTTATGCAATCATTTGTGATTTGTTATCATAATGATGTCATTCATCTTACATATTGCTTTGAAAGTTTATTGGGCATTAATCCAATTGAAAATGTCACTATATTTTGTCATCTATCTGAAATCAACATGTCTTTCAAACTTTTTTACTAAAATCGTTAATAGATATTATTAACAAAATAATATAATGCACATATAACTTTTCTTTCTATCTTTTATAACTTTTCTCAAATGTAATATATGTTTAAGAAATTTTCTTTACCAAAACTTGGTATCAACTATACTAAATCAAGGTAATCTACTACTTAAAATAATATTAATGTAAACAAAGTAAGTAATTGGTTAAATTTCATGAGAATTAAATAATATTAGGAATTTAATATTATATTTGGTTACTCCAACTATTTTTTTCAAAATAATAGCCTTCACTACTTTTTTAGAAAGATTACTTTAATCTCTTTAATGGGTTAAAATCCTATTTAAATTCATTTGATCTTGAATTTTCTCAACAAGTCAACTAAACATAATTTAGGTAGATAAAATCTTTGTTAATCACCTCTTGTATAATTTTTAAATCTTTTAGGTAACAACTTTTTATCAAAACATATATCATATATTATGTATAAGACTAAAGGATTCTTCTAATATCAATAGGTTGATTGTTTTGCTCCTGTATCTTCCAAAAGGAAAAAAGATCTCTGAGAGCTATCTCCTGAATCCGAAAGAGAGTACTTGGGTTCTCCTAATAAATAAAAAGTGTATCATGTCTGAATCTAACTAGGGTTCGTGGTGGTTGAGGAACTGGATAGAAAAAAAGAGGGATTTTAGTTGTAAGATATCTAATGAAACTGTCGCTAGAATTGAGATCTCATTCAAAGAGAAAGATATTAAATATCTGGAGTTTCTTTTCGTGTATTATATGGATGATCCGATCCATACGGACCATGATTGGGAATTGTTTAATCGTCTTTCTCTGAGGAAGGGGAGAAACATAAATTTCCTCGGGAATGAAAAAAAGCGGTCCACTTTCATATGATATTTTGACTTAAATTCTTCGACTCCTTAATACTCAATCAAATTCTCTTTTGTGATGATTAAATGCACCCCTACGTCCCCATGAAATTTTCAAACAAACAATTTCAACAAAATCTTTCAATTTCTTATTTTACTATATTTAACTCTATGTATTCCTCTATCCGTAGAGTACATTGAATGTACAGAAATGGCTATATTAGAGTTTCTCTTATTCGTATTAACAACTACTCTAGGCTTGGGATAACTTAGAGACAAGTTATACAGGAACTTATAATAGATTTAATGTTGTCCCCATAAATTTGTTAAAGAATACTATTTAGTTGACCATAGTAGACATTTTAAGAGATGAAGCAAATAAATGGGCATCTACTTTGGTTGGTTTCTTCCTAAGCAAACATCCAACAAACCCTCTAATGATTTCATGATTTCATAGGATCAACATAACTGAAAAAAATGGGACTAACGGAGGTTCTTATTAATGAGAAAAGTTTTTTCATTTTTAAGTTTAATTGAAAGGCAAATACTTTGAGCATCTTTGAGGTTGGTTTATGGAATTTTAGTAACAAGCCGATCTTTCTCCAAAATTGGAAACCTAATATTCAAATAGAGAAGTTAAGGAAGAAGCAAGTTCTTATCTGGAATAATGTACCCCTAAAATATTAGTCAACTAATGGTTTAAGTCACTTAGCAAGATATGTTGGGAAAGTTGTATGTATAGACAAAGTTATAACAATTAGGAAGAGGATAGATTAGATAAAAATTTGCATGGTAGTTAAATTGCACTCAGAATTATCAAAATTGATACCTTTCATAAGGCTAGGATATGATGACACAATGTTTGAGGATATGGTTATAGTTTTATACCAATGAAGACCAAATGTAAGCCACTAAAGGAAAAGTAGAAGCCAATGGGAAAGAAATTTATGTGAGAAGATTATTATGAATTATTAGGATTAGATATATTTGAAGAAGGTGAGATTGTTAATGTAAGGAGAATTAATTGTAACCATTATTGTTAAGGAAAAGGTGTAAGGTAAAAAGCCAAAGGATCCTGAGGAAGGAGAACAAGAAACAATTGTGGATGACTTTTATAACAGTAACATATTAGAGGCAAGTAAGGAACTAAACAATAATGAACCTCTTACTCCCTCTAGAAATAATAATAGTAGAGTTAAGGCATCAAAATATGATAAAGGAGATATTGATAACCCAAGTAATGAATTTAGAGTTATAAATAAGAGAAATAAAACATAAAAATAGAGCCATGAACTTTTGACCTCTTACTCCCTCCTGATGTCAATCCTCTTTCATAATGTAAGATGCTCGACAACTCCAAAAAGTAACAAATAATTCATGATCACCTAAATGAAATAAAACCTATTTTAATAAGAATTTTAGAGATAAAAATTAAGGATGATAAATTTTGCGGGAAAACATAAATCTATCATTTTTAATCATTAAGAATATATAAATGAAAGAATTTTAATTTCTTATGATTTAGATAGAATAGTGATTTCTCAATCTATGGTTATAGATCAACTCATCTATTTAATAATAAGTCTTTGATAGGGAAAAAAATCAAAACTTATATCACTTTTGTTTAAGTACCTAATCTTGCTTTCCAAAGATGTCTATTAAAGGATAAGTTAAAGGAGTTCATGTTTCTATAGACCCATATGCATAATCCTAGGTGATTTTCATAGTACTCTTCTTCTATCTAAGGCTAAAGGTGACATATTCTTAAGAAACTACAATAAGGAATTTAGGAATTATTCCAACTATATAGAAGTCATTAATTTGAAGTTAGAGGATAACTACTTCATTTAAAGTAAAAAGAAAAGTGGGAGCTAGTTCATTGAAAAAATTAGATAAGAAGCTTGTTAATGATATCTTTTTTGAAAAATGAATAAAATTGCATTAACTATAGGAATCTATACATCATTACAATATGTTTTAGGCTATTAAACCTTCATTTAATTACAGCATAATTGGAAATTCTATAAGTGGTAAAACATTACATTATAAAACAAACCTAGACCAACATTACAAGCAGATTATAGTTCCCATCTATGCTTTATGTCAAATGAGATGTATTTTGCACATTATTATGATAATTGATCTTATCCAATTGACTATCTTGTCTATTAGCTGGCACTCCCCCTTTTCCATGAATCTAAACATTATGCTATTTCTTTCCTTCCAAAGAGTGTCAATGGTAGTAGTGAAGGTTGCTTTGATTATATTCTATTGGACATTCCATGTTTAGAGTGATTGATAAACTAGCTCAATGTTTGCTCCCATTTATACGTGTATCTATCTCCTACAATCAAGTGTAAGATGTTGCTCCAAACTGCTTTAGGAAATATGCAAAGAAAAAAGAGATGAGCTTTGTCTTCCACTTCCACCATACCTAATACATTAGTAGAATCCAGATTGCCATGCCATTGAGTCCTAAGCCTATTTTTATTTGCTAACCAAGTGATTAAAAAGGCCTTAGGATTCAGAGTATTTCTTTATAGAAGATTAGACCAAGGAGATCCTAATGATCTGGTGATAAGTATCTAATGTTAGGATTTATTTGTTAATTTACCACTCAAGTTAAGGGTCCAAATAATTACATCTTCATTCTCCACATTATTTAGTTGAAGGAAGTGATCCACTAGAGATTCAAAACCTCTACAATTTCCACCCCATTTACCATTCCAGATTAGTAAAGATACCTTAAGGTTCAACGAGATTATTTTTCTCAAATGAAAAATTCTGGTCTTTATACAATGGGGCTTAAATCTAGCTAATTATCAAACCAAAACTAGTTTTTTTTACCAATCTTATATTTAATATAGGGATAGACCATGTCTTTCATCATCATCATTTGGTTAAAGATGTAAGAGAACTCCCTTCTACAAGCATCCTACCAAAAATTTAAGTTTTTGAGGTGATACTCGTGAATATATTTGATCTAGAGTTCTTTATGATCAGTATAAAGTCTTTAGTACCTTATGCACATCAGAAATTTTTGCATAGTTGTGATAAAAATAATCCCAAGTCCTCCATGCTTCTTCAGGGTAGCAACTTTAATCAATTTTATCTTTGCCTTTTGTAGAGTTTTTAGTTTTGCCTATCTATAAAAATGCTTTCATTATTCTATCAATATCCTTTGTAACCTTCTTTGGTAGTACAATGTGTGTTGTCCAGTATAGATGTAAACTGTTATGGACTGAGATAATAAAAGTTATTTTTTTCAATGTTGTGTTTTAACCTTGACCACTCAGCAAACAATTTTAGAACTTACATCATGATGTTAAGGGAGTGAGATCCACATAGGAGCATAAGATCATCAGTATACATAAGGTGAATTAAGTTGATTGTACTACATTTGTAATGATATTGGAAATCCCTATTGTAAGAGATTAACTTGTTTAATAGCCTTAAAAAGCCTTCCATTATAAGGGTGAACAAACAGGGAGATATGGGGTCTCCTTGTCTAATCCCTATATATTTTTTAAAGGTTTAGTGGGAATTCCATTTACTAACACACTTACAGTGGGAGATTGAATGCATGTCATTTTCTAATTCAAAAATTTACAGGGCAGCTACGATGCTTCAAGGCATATTCAAATATATCTCTAACTAACTGTATCAAAAGCTTTGTAAAAGTCAATTTTGATTAGGCAACTTTTGATCTTTTTACCTAAATTGTACTCCTTCAGTAGATCTTGTAGAAGTAAAATGTTATCCCTAATATTTCTATCTGGAAAGAATGCCCTATATACTAAGTTAATTATTCCATTTATTACAATCTTCAATCTTTCAGCTAAGAGCTTCAAAATCACATTGTATATGGTGTTACAACATGATAATGGTATACAGTCTTGTATTCTCCGAGGGTTTTGCTTTTTAGGTAGCAAGCAGATGTATGTGTGACTTAATTCTTGAAGCATTTTAGAGGATGTAAAGGATTCCAACATTACTTCAATAAAAAGTTTACCTGTAATATCCCATGTCTTTTGAAAGAACAATTTAGAGAAACCATTTAGCCCTAGCAATTTTGAAGGATGCAAACTAAAGAGAAGTCTCTTGACATCTAGTTTTATAATTGGGGACACTAAAAAATTTTTTATTCCTTAGTCAATTGAGCAGTCAAACAATCTTAGTGCATTGCAGCTTAGAAGAGTATAATCCTCAAAACCCGTCAATTGTAGGCAGTAGTTTCTACCTAAATCTTGTAAAGTATCTTGTTATGAGCATTTTAGTCCAGTACCATCTTGTAACACTGAAATTTTGTTCATATTTATCCTAGTAAGTAAGGTGAATGTAAGAACTTTGTATTAGAGTCTTTATCCTTTATCCAATTAAGCCTTCCTTTTCTTGAGAATTTAATTATGAAGTCTAAAAGCTTTTTAATACTCTTAAAATCTTTGCACCTCTATCATTCGTAAGTCTACATTATGAAGGAAGTTGTAGCAATCTATTTGAGCTTGAATTGTTTTCTGCTTGAAGGTTGTGAGATTTTATGTTCTCCCAAACATGAGGTTCTTAAGAGTAGCTTTCACCAACATTAATTTCTGCATAAGTTGGTAAGATTTAAAACCCTATATCATGACTCCAATATCTGCTAATTACTTCTGTGAGTCCTTGTACGTGAGTAATGCCATTGAAGAATTGAAAAGGGTCCCCAACTTTCCTATTTTCAACAATAATTTGTATCAACACATAGGAGTGGTTTGATATCAAGTTCTATCTAAATTGTACACATGATTTAGGAAAATGATTTACCCATTAAAATTAACTAGAGATTTGTCTAATTTCTTTCTTATAAGAAGCTACCATGTTGATTATTTGTCCAGGTAAGTAATCTGCCTGTTGAACTGAGGTCTACCAAATCCATCTCAGTTAGAAACTTGGAGAGCTCCTTTATTAAACCAAAAGTAAACTTCCTGCCGCCTTCGACTTTAGTTGAGTTTAAGGAACAGTTGAAATCTCCCACAACAAGCCATGGGTTTTGAATTCTCAATTGTATGTTTACTTAGTAATGATATCTAGTTAAACAAATTTCTATAAATTAAAGCAATCTTCAACAACCCTCTTTTCTTAGAGAAATCATATATAGAATTCCACAAATTAACCACAAAATAAAAAAAGGAGCCACCTTTTTCTTTAATGACTACCTACTAGTGGTAGAAGGTTATGATAAGGCAACAGTTAAAGGAATGACATTGGAATTTCAAGGATAAAATCTTATGCATGAGTAAAGAAATTATACCACAAAAGATATAACAATACCCATCAAGTAGTAGCAGAGGCTAAAGTGAAACTTATTCTGGCTCAAAATGATATATACCTACTTCTTAGTGATATTTCAAAACTAAATAAGGATAGGAAAGCATTGCTAAACTACAGTCAAGCAATGAAGGTAAAAAAAATATATTAAAACAAAAATCTAGAGTTTAGTGGCTAAAAGATGGTGTTAAGAATACTATTTTTTTTCTTTAAAGATATTCTATCAAGGATAAACACAAATAGGACTGTTTCACTACTTTAAGAGAATGTTTAAATGGAATAATCATATAATGAGATTTTTTAGGAGGATTATATGTATTTTTAAAACACTTTTGGCACTCGAAATAATTGCTACTCTTTTATACATGTACTATTTCTGATTAGATTAAAAAGAAGGATGCTACAAACCTTCTTAAGCCATTTTATGTAAATGATATAGAGAAAGCACTCCTTAAGCTACCTAATAAAGTTATTAAGCCAGATAAATTAAATACATATTTCTTTTAAATTCATATAATAAGATCAGACTCAAGTTTCTGATGCATCTTATAATTCTTTTGTAAAGGGAAGATGAAGAAAGAGCTAAACAAAACATTCATCCATCATATACCAAAAATTCCAAATCAAGCCTCCCACAAAGACTTTAGACCAATTTCTTATTACAAAACTATAGACAACATTGTTGCAAAGTTCGTAGCTTTAAGTCTTAAGAATGTATTCAAGACCTATATAAATCCTATCATAGGGAGCATTCATTTAAGGGAGACAAATTGGTGACAATATTTTATTGGTACAAGAGTTATTCAAAAACTATAATGGGAAACAATCAATAAAAATTTATGCTATAAAGGTTGATTTTTTTAAAAGCATACAATTGGAACTTTGTCTTGAACATTGCAATAACATTTAGACTTTTCGTCAAAATTCATAATTTATATTGAATTGTGCGCCTCTATAATGTTATATAGCATTTTAATTAATGTTAAACCATTAAATCTAATGAATGGAGGGAAATGGTTTGGGTCAAGAGGATCATATTTCTCCTTATCTATTCATATTAAACATAGAAGTGCTAACTAGATTGATTATTTACATTATTAAACAAAATAGCAATTCTAAGTTCCGCAACTGATGCAAAAACTTGATAATTTACAAATTATTTTATGTTGATGATTTACTCCTACTCTTTAGAGAAGACGCCAATTTTGAGAGCTCACTCATAACAACACTTCAATTTTTCAATGAGCTATTACGACTTAATCAATAAGAATAAGAGCCACCTATTTGTTTTATATGAAGCTAATCATATTTCTAGTTAGCTATCAAACTTGACATGTCTCAAGCTAATGAATCCCTCTTTCACCTATTTGGAAATACAAGTAACTACTAGGATACTAAAATATATGAACTATTTACCACTCATAGAAAGGATCTAAAGCATAATTGATCACTAGTACAATAGATGACTCTCTTATAAGATGGGCTTAACTTATCAACTCAATTCTCAATAGCATGTATATCTATTCATCTTCTAACCTCATACTCCTAAAGAATCTTATCAAAGAAATAGGAAAAACGATGAGAAGATTCTTATGGTCAGGCGATTTATCTAAGAAAAAAATTGCTCAAGTTAAATGGATAGATGTATGCTAACCAAAGGAGGAAGGAGGACTTAGTATCATTTCCATTCGAATAGTTAATAAGGTACCATTGGCAAAGAGGATCTAGAAAATATTAATAGATAACAAGATATTATGGATAAAATGGATACACACAATACTTAGAAGGAGGGATGTAACACCCCTATACGGAACCTACAACCACCCATATATATGGCAACCAAATTTCTGTACAAGTAGTAATGGCATACATTTCTATTCATTTATAGGGATTATCATCACACATTTTCCTATTCAATGTTGTACATATATATTGCAAAATTTCGTATCACTTTTGTCATTTAAGAGTAGTATTACATCTTAGCGTTTACATTATATTCCAAAAAGTATTACATCTTTGCATTTACATGATAATCCAAAAGAAATATTGCATATAACTTAAATTCTTAGTTGCAAAATGTGACATATACCATCATCTTTAAACCAAAAGATACAATCCAAATGTACATTTATTACTAACAGTTGGCCTCTGCAGAAGATCCCTGTACCTCACTCTTATTACTTAGACCTACACAGATTAACACCCATGCTAAGCTTGAAAGCTTTATAGGGAAGCACTTAGTTTGGGTGATCAATCACATTATTCATCCACTAAGCACAGACATTCATAAATATCCAAAAAATGTATAAATAATGATGACATAAATAATCAAGGTACGTAATGAAAATATGCTTCAATGTATTAGTCATATACCATAAATTCACATTTATAAGTCAGACATTGATATTCAACGCTCATTAATATAAATTATTAATATAACTGCTCATCATTATAAATTATCAATACAATCAGTATAAATACTTATCGATACCAATTATTACTGTGGTTATACTGTATTTCTTATTTATAACTATTTAATTTACTTTTTGTGATAACGGTAACTGCAAATATCCAAAGATATTGAACTGTAGATACCTAAAAGTATCGAATTATAGATACCTAAAGGCATTAATTGTAGAGACACTATAGTCTCGAAATGAAGACACCAATTGTAGCAGCTGCGCTGTAACCCTACAGGCATGCCTATCTATCCATCATTAAGACAATGAAACAGGCACTATAATATTTTCCTTTAACCATTTACCAATTTCATAATTCATATATTGACAAATCATATGATATTCATTTGAAATCATAAATTTTGTATTTGAGTTCATACATGGAAGTCATAACTTACCACCATTAGAAGGGCGTCAAATTCACACTTGTATATTCATACTATACACATATAAGCGATAAATATGCACATATTATGTTCAATCTTAAATTTCAATGTTTAATCATCCAATTCATGTATGGTGAGTCATATTTCATTTCTTTTTAATTTTTTTCAAAGTTTCATAAACATCCAAAAAGCTTTGGATATGATTCAGTAAAAATCGGAAATGAAAACAAACTTAAAACAGTGCAATTTCCTACTCGTTTAACCCTGGCCCAAAATTCATACCTCCATTTGTTACAAAATTTTCACATACCAAACATTACATTAGGTTTTTCGGTCTTCTAGATATTTATTTCCCTATGTTTATAGTTTCCATATGATCACAAATCAGGCCATTTATACTTTTAAATCATGATATATTCACCAAACATCACAAGATTCTCTAAAACAGGGACAACATCAGGTCATCATTTTTAACCTTAAATTCTAATGTCATGAAGCCAAAATTAGGTCAAGGTCTATTCTAGATATATTTAGTGATGTGTATTAATTTTTATCTTCATTTAAAATCACCCAATTAAGAGGTATTTAGGCCGAGTTATGGCCAAAACAATGGGGCTGGTTCAAATGAACCTAAGATAGAATTCCACTACGCATTACTTTCTTGTCATTTGCAACCAATTGAAGCAAAGTAACATCAAAATACCATTCCAGAAATAATTCCATGAATGAATCTTTTTATCCATTCAAACATACACAAATAGAAATTAAACTTATTATATTCCCAAACATCGAAATTGGACAACTAGCTCTTCTAGTACTTTTCCTTCTCCTCTCCTTTAGCTTTGCTTGATTCACCAAATAGAAACACAAAAAATATATCTCAATCCCAATTTCAGCTCTTCATAAGAAAAGTATAAAGATGATGAGAAAAACCACTAACTTATTACTTTGATTTTCACCTTAGATTAGCTTGATTCCTTACATGGAAAATGGTGTGATGAAGAAGATGATATGGAGAGAAGAAAATAAGAAAAGGAAAATCTGGCATTCAAAACTGTAAAATGCACGTACCTCTCTCCTCTCTTACATGCCCATTTCGTGATGCATATGCTTCAATCCTATTAGACACACATGCTTTAATCCTATTGGTCACACATGATTTAATTCAATTGGTCTATATGTTGACTTTAAGAAAATTACACATTTGGTCCTTCTTCTTCCTTTAATTCCCACATTGGGATATAATCTCATCAGTTAATTTCATTTTCATCCATATTTCACATCTAATTATGTATATCTACGCCAAAATGAACAAATTACCAATTTACCCATACCTTTTACATTAAGTACCATTATGTCCCTTACAATGCTTAGATGTACTTAATTCTTTATGTTCACTTCTTAATACACCCAAGACATGCTATAATACTTGTAAGTCTTGTTCGGTAACTAGTAATAAAGGAATTGGAATTAAAAATAAGATTTGGAATGAAAAGTGGAGATCGAAATGGGAATGTAATTACTATTTATGCGTGCTTGGTATGTAAGCACTAGGAATGGGATTATAGAAGTTAATAGTTATACCTTTGTTTGATATCAAATATTAAGAAAGGTAATGAAAATTTTACTTATGTTTAACTATTAAGTGATTGATTTTGTAAATAATTAATTAAATATTTTATATTATTATTAATTAATAAAAATTTTATTTCATAAATAAATAATAAAAATATAATGATTCAATAAATTATTAATTTTTAAATAATTGTGTATGATTTTTCTTATAAAATAAAATTAAAAAATCATAATGAAATTATTTTATGATATAAAATTATTGAAATAAAATAAAATAATTATTAAATAAAGTATTATACAATGTTGATAAAAATATGATTATATTTGCATACAATAATAATTGATAAAATAAAAATAAAAATTTATCAAAAAATAAAAGTGAAGAAATTAAAAAAAAGTTAGAACAATAAAAACTAACCTAGAGAGATATGTTGATTACTAATGAGAGAGGAAGAGCGAATGAAGAGTTTCAGTTAAGACAAAACACAAAGAAAAAGATAAGAAAAAAATATTACCAATGAGAGAGGAATAGTGAATAGAGAGTTTAAGTTAAAATGAAGCATGAAGAAAAAGATAAGAAAAAAGAAATTATGTTGAATAAATAAGAGAGAAATATTTAATTTTTTACTCATATTTAGTTTTTATCTAATTTATTTTGTACATAATTAATTAAAATATTTTATATTTGATAAATAATTAATTAAAAAATTTTCAATTGATTTATAAAATTTTTAATTTTTAAATAACTATGAAGCAAAATAAAATAATTATTAAAGAGATTAATATAAAAGATAATTTCGATAATAATATTATGATAAGCATTAACATCTTGATAATATTTTAATAATATTTTGATAATAACTTTATAATATTCTAATAATATCTTTAATCTCTTAATTCCGATTTTTCATTCGAACATAACCATACCTCCCAGGCATAAAAATCCAGAATTACTTAAGATTCATTGCAATTTTGTCATCCTTATTGTATTTACTACTAATAATCAAACAACTAAAAGTTAGGAACGCAGGTTGCATTATCATTCCCACCTCTTTATTACTGGTTACCAAACATGAACCTAGGATATATATGTTACGGTTTGATCCAATTGTAAAGTATAGGACATAAATCCCACATTAGTTAAATACAAAGTTGGTGTGAGATTTATAAGGATTTTGGATTTTCCACCCTCATAAGCTAGCTTTTGGGGTGTGGCTTTCTTAAAGTCCTTATCAATTGCTATCAGAGCCGATCTTGGAGTGGTAGCTTGAGAGTGCCAGCCGTGACCGACGTAGCTATGTCCAACAAGAATCTCGGAGTAGTGGCCCATAGAGTGGTGACCTGAAAGTGTCAGCCGTGACCAACATGGCCGTGACCAACGAGGACGTTGGTCCTTATGGAGGGACCAATGTTACGGTTTGATCCAATTGCAAGATATGAGACTTGGATCTCACATTGATTAAATATAAAGTTGGTGTGGGATTTATAAGAATTTTGGACTCTCTACCCTCATAAGCTAACTTTTAGGGTGTGACTCTCCTAAAATCTTTATCAATTTATTGGGCCTTACAAAGCTATCTTCTCCTAGACAAGAGTTGCAGGTTCTAAAGCTAATAGAGCAAGTATATGTATATAAGGAAACAAAATATAAGATTAGGAATGATATTTTCACATGGATTTGTTATGATAACTAGAATAAGATGAGGCCTCTTTATCGAATCAGTGGAAAAATCTAGGGAATCTAATTCCAGATGATTCCAAGGTAAAAAAATCATCAAAGGTAAGCAACAGTGTTGTGATATCAGGGAATTATCTATTATGAAGGCCAATATCCCAAATTACAGCCCAAATTCTAGTAGAGAAGATTCGATGACATCAAGAAACATGCCTCAAGGAATTTCACAGACAGATCATGCTTAGAGTTGTTTGAAACTCTGGCTCAGAAAGTAAAATGGTTTAGGATTGTGTAGTTCAGATAAACTATATCAAAGATCTCATTCATTTTGTGGCTTGTTATAAGATAGAAACTGGATAGACTAAGGGAAAACAAAGGCTCTTCTCTTTGTCGCAAATTATGAAAGTAAGAACTTAAAACTATAGAACATCTCTTCTTTCAATGTAACTTCACTTTAAGTATTTGGTTATAGATGTAACAATTGCGCAACCTGGTATTCCTCTAGACTAAAAGTCTTCGAATGGATCAATCAATGAAACAATGTGAGAAAGGTAGATGTGTTAACATGCACAATTGCATTTAGAAGTGTAATTTATGTCATCTCAAAAGAAATCAGAATATTTCAAAGAAAAGAACAGATAAGTTACCAAGTCACTCGATAAAGCATATACTGGATAAGGGAGTAACTTATCAGTCACAACATTGTAGAAGTTGTTAGGAGAAACAAATAGGCTTGTAAACACGTGAAAGGCGTCAAAGCAAAGATAACCATCAGAGAATATATTCATGGCTCCATAAATATCAAATTATTAAAAGAAGCATGTGAACTTTTGAGGTTTATCTACTTTTAGCTACTTGAAGTCTTGTAAATGCCGTTTGTTTTTTAGCTGTTTTTAAAGCTTGGAATGAAATGTCGTTTTACAGTTTTGACGTCTCTACTTGTGCATGGTTTTAACTTTTAAATGGGCTATAGTCTATTTGTAACAATCGCTGTGTTTACAAATAATCTGTTAAACACCCTAAAGAACGTCAAGCAGTTCTTGTTTTCTTGTGTACAAAAGTAAACAGGAATTAATGAGAACCATTCTTTATATTAGCATATTGCAATTGCTCTAGCTTTTTTTATAACTAGACAGCTCATTTCGTCCTTTTGGACACATAACAATTTTAGTTGTCCTTGGATAATCTGCAACCATTTTCTAAATTTTGGTAGTTTCTTGCTCTATAAAATATATCCATCGGGAATAATAATTGTACAAACATTTTTCCATCCTAACCATATATTTGGGATGGATTCCTTGCGCTGCGTTTTGATCTTTGCAACTATTTCTTGGTGTCTTGTCCTGCATATTCCTTCTCATGTTAAGGCCATTGATTCAAGTGTTATTGATTTAGCAAGAAAAGAAACAACAGATGTTCGCGACTTCTTCATTAGTTTAATTGATAGCAAAGACACAAAACCAACATCCAAGGAACCATTGAATATATGTGCCGACTATTTCAACGCATCAATTGAAGAGGAGAAACAATAACATTGGACATACACGCTGCGCTGGAAAATTGTGAAAAATGTGAAGCCACATTGAATATTAACAACATTTTTATGGATCCAATTTCGGCTAAAATTCAGGCATGGAAGGCCGTTTATTCTGCTGCAATTGCATTTACACATTTACTTCAGAACAATGCTCCTGGAAACCAAACCGACGACTAGTTACCAGTGATTTATGGGTTTCACTGGTAAAGGAGGTTATAACCCTCTTTTTGTGCTAACTAAAGTTTAAATTCTTGCGAGTGAATTATATCAAATCAGCCCCATTTTTCGAGTTTTTCTTTATAATTCTATTCATAATTTCAGCTTATATAAAAAAGCATACGAATTTCAAAATTGTTTTTCAGTTACATAAGTTACATGAGAGTACGTAGAATCACGTGGGTACATCTATATGACTAGTTTCCTCCAAGGAACAATTTATTCAATTGAACTGAAAAAGGTAAGAGAAGAGATATAGATAAAGATTTTTGGATTTATGCTTTAACCAAATGGTTGAATCCTTCTTCACAGGATTAGGGCTATAGTTAGGTATTAAGTTCAAAATTGTGGAAAAACTTCTATGATCACAATTCTTTAAGTCATCCTTAATGATCTCTTTAACCTTGTCTGTGGTAGAAATAGAGAGTTGGAGAGTGTTGTATTCAGGGAGTAACTAAAGAGACCTTAAGCTTTTTCAATTGTCAAACCAAAAGCAAGTTTTTTTTAATCATTCCCAATCAAAATTTTGATTTCCTTGGAGATAATATTTATGAGATTAAGCAATTGGTTGATTAGCCAAGAGTTTTCAAGTTTGTTCTTAATGTTCCAAAAACTATTGCCTTTGAGATAGTCTTTATGAATCCAACCCATAAGGATTTCTAGTTATTATAGAGTCCCCAAATCCTTTTGGCAAGCAAGACGTTGTTAGGGGCTCTAATGGATTTGATGTCAAGCCCTCTTTGATTCTTAGGTAAGCAAACTTCCTTCAACTTTCTTTGGCAATTCTTATGTCGTTAATTCCACTAGACCAAAGGAAGTTTTTCAGGATCCTCTTAATAGTTTTTACCAAGTTCTGAGGCAAAAATAGATGAGAACCTAATAAATATAGAGGTTGTTGATGTTGGTTTATGCCCTTTCAGCTAATTTATTTTGGCTGTAAATTTATTTGTATGACATTATTATTATTCAATAAAAGGCATTCTTTATCTTTTTGTATTTGTTAATTATTTAATTATTAATTATAAAGATAAAATTCATGGAATAATTGTTATGCAATTAGAAATTATAATGCGATTATAATTATGAGATTCAAATTGCATTTTTCTGTATTATTCCTAAAATGTTCCTAGTCGTAGTTTCATCAAGATGGGGAATTGATGAAATGGTTAAACTAGCACATGTTTGTTTCTTTCATATGAAGAAAGTAATTGATCTTATAGATTAAAGTGTGCAGACACTTAAACAAACATGTGGGTTCTTATTAGAAAATAAGTTCACTGAACTTACCCGATTATGAGAATCTCGAATGGAACATTACTTGTGTGTCTGTGGATTATCTCATAATGATGGTTTTATAATTGATCCTCAGACTTGAGATTATGAAGGCATCTAGTGTGGGGATTAATGTGTTTTGATGTTACTTATGAATCGTCCTAGGGTAATTCAGTCGGTAGTAATTGGATACAGTATGAACCATATGTAGATAGTTGAGTAAGTCAATATAGGATTCGTCACT
>JANZXP010000003.1:22609235-22621846 GCA_027576715.1 Erythroxylum flavicans
GTCACTATACATTTATACACTCCTAAACATGGCAATTTACCAATATACCCTTCCTATTGGTGAGGGGATGTTACAATATGTATTGCATAATGTTGTTATATAGGATAGAATGTTAGCATCCAGTCGTTTTCAGATCATGGAAGCTAATGCTAATCTGGAGCGTATTGTAAGTAACCTAAGATGTTCTCTCCTTGATTGTTTGTTTAATTCTAAATTGAATTGACATATGATGTATATGTATTGTTTTCCTGACATAAAATGTCCGAGGTGTTTGATGCAATAATAATATATTGGAAGTGCTCCTTGATTATGAATGTGATTGAATAAATGTGTTTTCAACCCATATGTTCAATGTTGAACCAAGTCCGATGATTAATGTGAATGAGAAAGTGAATGCTAGAGCATTGGACTGAACATGGTGATTGAATATGTGAAATGCATTTATCCATGAATGCGTGAAATATAAAGGTAGTTGTGACCAGAGTTGCTAGTGAAAAAGAGCTTAAAGCTCAGATATCTAGGTAAGAACCTAAGGCTTAATGTATAAAGAGCCCTGTATCCCTAATGGATAAGAGATAGTATGATAGAGTTGGGTATCCACAATGGATATGGGGCAGTGACAAAGGCACTCGATCACAATAACATAATAAATAAATTTGAGTCTTATAAACATTGCATATACATATGATATAAGTAAATTGAATGATTGCAATGTTTTGAGGATTTTTATTGTATGAAATATGTGAATACTTATCGATGAACATGCTTAGCATGGTCGCGATGAAATGATGAATTGTATGGTCTTTGGAATGTAACATTTGTGAGTAAAGTGTTTCGTGATATCACATGATGATGAATGAGATAACGTGAAGTATATGATAACATGAATTGTTGTGTTGCGTGACAAGAGTGAACCATTGAGGATGGTTACTTAACAGAGTTCAGAAAACTTACCCCAATTTGCAATATATTTCTCAGGCTCAGAGGAGACACCTAGTTAAACCAACTAGAGACTAATCATTGCCTTTTAAGTAAGAGTTAGAGATCGGGATCAGTTGGCATCTACATACATTTTTATGTTATTTTTGTCTTGAATAATGTATTCTGCTATTGTACAGTATTTATGCGAATTGAAAAGTGTAATGACCGTATTACTTGAAATGTTTTGAATTGGGCCCAGATGATTGCAGGAATATATGACAATGTGATAATTCTTTGTAATACATGCGATTGAAATTGTTATAAATAAAATGGGCCATTAATGTTTATTGATTTTCAAAAAAATAGGTGTGATGTTTGGAAAAAAAAGAAAAAATTTACAATAAATCTTGTTTTACTGCACTAGCGCACTGCTTTCATAGGTTGTATGTTCGAATATCCTCAAGATGTACGGAAACATGCTCTGTAGAAGTGGGGTGCTTAATTTATAAATTAGGGTTAATGGTTATAACTTCAGAGAGAGTAATCAACCCTAGGACCGTCTATAACCGATAATCTAGTAATTCATAATCAATTAGGTTTTCATTAAAGTCAGATAAAATTTTCATTTCTCTTAATTGGCATTTCCTAGGTTGATTCTTGATTGGGTGTTGCATATGCTATTTTCCTTATAGTTATGAATTTGATTTTAGGAATTGATTGCATGATTGAAAAAAATCTTGCTTTAGTTTTCTTCATTTTGAATTATTGTGAATTATGTTGATCTTGGATTTTAGGATTAGATTAACCCTCTTTATAGGATCGACACCTTAGGTGCTACGCGAATGACTCATGTGCTTACAAAATATCAAGTTTAAATTATTAAAACTTACTCGCATCAGAAACCTATGATCACATCACATGCATCGAAAATAGAAAACTATAGTGGTAATATAAAACAAAACCCAAAAAGCTAAGAACTTTCAAGTGCCATTAGATGTAACTTTAACAAAACATGAATTGAAGATGTGTACCTTAAAACCTCTTTTGTTCTTCGTTGTCTTCACCTCTTTAGGTTATCGTCAACCACAACAACCAAAGTAGGATGTCTTTAACGATATCGACATGAAAAGCAAAGTCTATAACCTCTTAGAAAGAATGGTTAGAACACACACAAAGTGTTAACTTTGTGATGTTTGCTGTGAGAGAGTGTTTGCAGAGAGTGAGAGAAGATGATGAATACTTCATTAAAAAATTCTCTCTTTCACACAACACTTACACAAAGATTGATGTTTCTTACACCCTTTGGCCTTCCTCTAATCCCCAACATCATTAGAGAGTAAGTGGGAATTAAATGGTTTTTAATCCCATTTAATTTAGCATGAAATTTTCACCCTTTCTTTAAAGGATAATTTTGTCATCTTGCCTATTAAAAGGTAATCTGGTCGTCATACCTAATAAGCAAGATTCATATGTGTCATATGATTCATAATGAAAAGACCCTAAACTACCACACTTCTGTAGCTTAGTCATGTATCTCTTATATTTTGGGTCCCAATCCAAAACCATTTTGGATTAACACTTAATTCAAGCAAGTCATGAGTTGTATCTAGCAACACATCATGACCCCTATTTGACTGAAACGTCAGTGGTTTGACTCTGAACCCTTAAATAAACAATGTTCTTGTGCACTTCATCCTTTCACCATCTATACCCCACTTGATTCAGAGTATGGTTAAAGTGTCAATTCCTACTAGACTGACTGCGTCACATCTAGCCCAAATGATGTTATGTCTTGTCCTCAAGGCTCATTACTTAATTGGATATGTCACTAAATACTATCTTCCTGACATTTCATCTCTGGCCAGAGATTCTTGAGTAATGACCCCAACAAGAGTTTGTAGGTATCATCTCCTTCTATCAGGATTGGTGAATCCTTTATTGGCTACTCAATTACCTTCAAATACCTCAAGTTGTACCCAATCACCACCTTATGAGCAACCTCTAAGAGGCAACGAGGAATGGAGTCAACATACAAGATCAGTATCCAAGACATCCTTAAGCATCTCAAATCTAAGGATATTTGCACCATTGCTATGATAAGATTATCATTGACACTATAATAGATTATCTATATGATTGTCTCGTGGAAAGTCATCCAATGCACTTACTATTCTTAGCAAGCATCCATATGTTAACTCTAAACAACTCATGCTTACAACTTATGAGATCCATTGCTTGATCTAATCGACGAGTATAATATTTGCTAGTCCGTTTTGACTAATAATGTCCTGTCTCATTAATCCTATTACTAGGGATAATTTAGATACTAGCATAATTACACATGAGAAGAATCTCATTATCATGATCTCATCATGATTTCCTTCGTGCTACGTAATGTATTAAGGACTTAATTAATTCAATTTAAGATCACTATCAATTCATAAAGAACATGAACATCAAATTAATGGAAAAGCCTTTTTTTTAATAAAAAAGATTTGTATAATAAGTGCTAAAGGTGACTACCTTTAGAGCACTTCTCTAATAACCTCTCACTTACATTAAAGACAATTGCCTTTTTATTTAATCCCATAGATGAGTACATAAGAATCATATCTCTTTTGAGGAATTAGCTTAACCAAAGGATTTGAAATATTCTAATCAATGGGCACTCTTTTTATCTTGACAACATTTCTACCAATGATTTCTATAATCAAATGGTATTGACTGAGTACATGTTTAGATTTCTGATGAGATCTTGGTTTCTTTGCTTACACTATGACACCATTGTTGTCACAATACAACTGTACTTGGTTAATAATGTTAGGAACCACTCCAAGTTTAATGTTGAGCTTCTTAATCCAAATTGCTTCGTTTACTACTTCTTAAGCAACAATGTATTATGCTTTGGTTGTTGAATCTACAATTGTCTCTTATTTAAAACTCTTCCAATTGACTGCTCCATCATTCAGTGGGAAAATATATTTTGACTGGGATCTGTAGTCAACCTTGTCAGATTGGAAACTAGCACCGATATACCCGCTCACAACAAGATCTCCTTCTCTATATACTAAGAAGACATCCTCAGATCTTCTCAAGTACTTAAGGATATTCTTGATAGCCACCAAATGACCCTCTCTAGGATCTGACTAGTATCTGCTCGTAAAACTTAGAGCATATGATTACTGGTATGGTTGTTGGCATATTGCCATGGTCAATGGGCACCTTCGATGAGAAAATATTCCGTTATTGTTGGGCACCTTTGGTGTGCAAAAAGATCCCATTAGCATGGTTACTGGCCACCTTCGATGAATAAAACAACTAGTGGAACACTTGTGGCGGGTAAAACAACCCATTGGCATAGTCATAGGGCACCTTTGGCGAGCAAAACAATTCATTGGCACGGTCGCTGGGCAAATTTGGTGATAAGACAACCCATTGTAATGATTGTTGGGAGCCTTTGGTGTGAAAATAGTCTGTTAACATTGTCGTTTGGCACCTTCGGTGGGCAAAAAAGCACGTTGGCACATCTTTGACCAGCAAAATAACTCATCGGCATTGTCACTGGGCACCTTTAGTGAGAAAACAACTTTTTGGCATTGTCGTTGGGTACCTTCGATGAGAAAAGAGCCCTTTGGCATTATCATTTGCCACCTTCTTAAGGAAAAAGAGCCTATTGACATGATCGCTGGGCACCTTTGGTGAGAAAATAGTCTGTTGGCACATCATTGGTGGGCAAAACATCTCCTTGGCATGTTCGATGGGCACCTTTGGTAAGCAAAACAACTTGTTTGAACTCCTGTGGTGGGCAAAACAACCTATTGACGTGGTCACTGAGCACCTTCACTGGCTAAAACAACCTGTTGGCACACCTGTGGTAAGCAAAACAACCTATTGCCACTACTGTTGGGCACCTTCGATAAGAAAATAACCCATTGCCATATCTTTGGTGGGCAAAACAACCCATTGTAATGGTCATTGGGCATCTGCAAAGATCAAAACAACCCGTTGACACAGTCATTGAGCATGTTTGGTGAGAAAATAGCCCTCTGGAATGATCAATGGACACCTTTAGTGAGAAAACAACACGTTGGCACACCTTTGGTGGGTAAAACAATCGTTTGGTTTGGTCACTGGGTACCTTTGGTCAGAAAAGAGTCCATTGGCATAGTTGCTGGGCACCTTTAGTGAGAAAATAGCCCATTAGGATTATCTTTGAGCACCTTCGGTGGGCAAAAGACCCCATTGGCACGGTCACTGGGCACCTTCGATGAAAAAATAGTCTGTTAGCATATTTTTAGCTGGCCAAACAACCCGTTAACATAATTGCTTGGCATGTTTGGTGAGAAAACAACCTGTTGGAACAATTGTTGGGCATCTTCAGTGAGAAAACAACCTGTTGGCACTCCTTTGGTAGGTAAAAGAACTCGTTGGCATGGTCACTAGGCATCTTTAGAGAGCAAAACAACCTGTTGACACACCTGTGATGGGCAAGACAACCTATTGGCATGGTTGCTGGGCACCTTCGAATAACGAAACAACCCGTTGGCACACCTATGGTGGGCAAAACAACCCATTTGAATGGTCATTACGCACCTTTAGTGAGAAAACAACCCATTGGAATGGTCACTCGGCACTTTCATTGAGAAAACAACCCATTTGAATGGTCATTGTGCACCTTTGTTGGAAAAAGAGCCCTTTGGCATTATTTTTGGCTACCTTCGTTGGACAAAAGAGCCCATTGGAAAGGTCATTGGGCACCTTTAGTGAGAAAACAACTTGTTGGCACATATTTGGTGGTCAAAAGAATACTTTGGCAATGGTCCTTAGGCACCTTAAGGGAGCAAACCACCCATTGACACAATCGCTAGGAAGGTTTGGTGAGAAAACAACCCATTGGTAGAGTCATTGGGCACCTTCGGTGAGAAAACAACTTGTTGCCACCCCTTTGGTGGGCAAAACAACCTGTTGGCATAGTGATTGGATACCGTGGAAGAGCAAAACAACTTGTTGGAACACCTGTGGTTGGCAGAACAACCTGTTGATATAGTTGCTAGGTACCTTTAGTGAGCAAAACTGGTTGTTGGTACACTTCTGGTAGGCAAAACAACCAATTGGTATGTTAGTTAGGCACCTTCGGTGAGAAAAACAATTAGTTGGCATGATGCTAGGCACCTTTGGTGAGAAAATAACTTGTTGGCACAATCACTAGGCACCTTCGATGAGAAAACAACCCAATAGAACAATCGTTGGGCACCTTTGGGAGAAAATAGGTAGTTGGCACTCTTATATTGGGCAAAACAACTCATTGGCATGGTTACTAGGCACCTTGGTGGGAAAAACAACCCTTTTGCATAGTTGCTGGGCACCTTCGAAGAGTAAAACAACCTGTTGGTATAGTCACGGGAGATCTTTGATTTGTAAAAAAACTTATTGGAACACCTATGGTGGGCAAAACAACTTATCAACATGGTCATTGGGCATATTTGGGGAGCAAAACAACTCGTTGGCACAATTGCTAGGCTCCTTTAGTGACAAACAACTAGTTGGCACACCTGCGGTGGGTAAAACAATCCATCGGCATCAGTTCTAGGCACCTTGGTAAGCAAAGCAATCCATTGACATGGTTACTAGGTGTCATTGGTGAGCAAAATAACTCAGTGAGAAAACAACTAGTTTACACAGTTGCTAGCTACCTTGATGAGAAAACAACTAGTTTGCACAGTTGCTAGTCACTTTTAGTAACTAAATCGCCTATTGACACATTTTTGGTGCGCAAAATAATTTGTTGCCATGGTCGCTGGGCATCTTCAATGAGAAAACAACCTATTAGCACGATCCTCAGCCACCTTTAATAGGAAAAGAGTCCTTTCGTATCGTCATTAGGCACCTTTAGTGGGCAAAGGAGCCCATCGATTTAGTCGCCACACTTTTCTGATGATAGAACAACCCGTTGGCCCATCTTTGATGGCCAAAACAATTGGTTGGTAAGGTCTTAGAAACCTTCGGTGAGCAAAACAACCCATTTACACACCTGCAGTAGGCAAAACATCCTATTGGCATGGTTCTTGGGCACCTTCGATGAGCAAAACAACCCGTTGGAATACCTGTGGTGGGAAAAAAATTTGTTGGCATTGTCACTAAGGACCTTTGATGAGTAAAATAGCTCGTGGCATATCTATGGTGGACAAAATAACCTATTGGCATGGTCATAGGGCAACTTCACTGAGCAAAACAACCCATTGGCATGATTGTTGAGCATCTTTGGCGAGAAAACAAATGTTGGCACTAGCATTGGGCCCCATTGGTGGGAAACTACCCATTGCTAAGGTTGTTGGGTTCTTTTGGTGAGAAAAGAGCCTGTTGGCAATGGCGTTGGACTCTTTAGGTGGACAAAATAACATATTGGCATGGTCGCTGAGCACCATTGGTAAGAAAATAGGTTGTTGACACACCTATGGTGGCCGAAACAACCCATTGGCATGGTTACTGGGCACTACTTGCGAGCAAAACAAACCATTGGCATGGTTATTGGGCACCATCTGTGCGAAAACAACTTGTTGCCATGATCGTTGGGCATCTTTGGTAAAAAACGATGCTTTTGGAAACATCATTAGACTCCTCCGGCGGGCAAAAGAGCCCATTGGGATGGTTGTTAGGCACCTTCAGTGTGAAAATAGCCCTTTAACACACCTTTGGTGGTCAAACAACCCATTGTTATGGTCATTGGGCACTATTGTTGAGCAAAAAAACCCGTTGGTACGGTTGATGGGCACCTTCGGTGAAAAATAACACGTTGCTACAATCACTGCGATCCTTAAGTTAGAAAACAGCACATTGGCACTATTATTGGGCACCTTCAGTGTGCAAAATATCCTATTGGCACGGTCGCTGGGCACTTTTGGCAGGAAAATAGTCTCTTGTTACAACTTTGGTAGGCAAAACAACCTGTTGACATAGTCATTGGGCACCTTCGGTGAGTAAAACAACCTGTTGGAACACATATGGTGGGAAAAAAACCTTGTTGGCATTGTTACTAGGCTGCTTCGATGAGCAAAACAACTCGTGGAACACTTGTTGTGGGAAAAACAACTCGTTAGCATGGTCATAGGGTACCTTCGATGAGCAAAACAACCTGTTGGCATAGTTGACCTTAGGTGGGAAAACACCCGTTGGCACAGTCGCTAGGCACCTTCATCTGAAAAGAACCCATTGACATTGCCATTGGGCTCTTTCGGCCCATTGACACAGTTTCTGGGGACTTTAGGTCAGAATACAGCATGTTGAAACATCTTCGGTAAGCAAAATAACCCGTTGGCAAGGCCGCTTGACACCTTCAGTGAGAAAACTACCTATTGGCACAGTTATTAGTCACCTTCGGTGAGAAATGACTCTTTTCAATTATTATTCAGCACCTTTGTTGGGAAAAAGAGCCCATTGGGATGATATTGGGCACCTTCAGCGAGAAGACAACCAGTTGGCACATTTTTGTTGGGAAAAATAAATTGTTGGCATAGTCACTGAGCACCATTGGTGAGAAAAATAATCTATTGACACAGTTGCTGGATAAGTTCGATGAGAAAACAACCTATTGACAAAATTATTGTGCATCTTCAGTAAGGAAACAATCCGTTGGCACCCTTTGATAGGCAAAACAACTCGTTGGCATGGTCACTGGGCACCTTTAGAGAGCAAAACAACCGTTGTCACATATGTGGTGGGCAAAACAACCCATTGGCATAGTCGCTAGGCACCTTCGATGTGCAAAGAGTATGTTGGCAATGTTATTGGACTCTTTTGATGAGAAAAAGAGCCCATTGCCACTGTAGTAGGGCATTTTCAGGGAGAAAATAGCCCATTGGCACACGTATGGTGGCTAAAACAACCCATTGGCATAGTCTCTATGCACTATCACTGAGTAAAGCAACATGCTTTTACAGTTGGTGGGCACCTTCTTTGAGAAAATAACACATTGCCACTGTCACTGGGAACTTATTGTGAGAAAACAGTCCGTTGGCATTATTTCCTTTAGTATGCAAAAGAGCCCACTAGCATGGTCAGTAGGCACCTTATGTGAGAAAGCAATTTATTGGCATAACTTAGGTGGGAAAAAGAACCCGTTGGCATGGTCGCTGGGCACCTTTGGGGAGCAAAACAACCTGTTGTATTTCCTGTAATGGGAAAAAATCCTGTTGGCATTATTACTTGGCACCTTGGATGAGAAATACAACTCATGGCACACTTGTTGTGGGCAAAAAAATCCATTGGCATAGTTGTTGGGCACTTTTGGTAAGCAAAGCAATCCATTGGCATGGTCGATTGGAACCTTGGGTGAGAAGACATCCAGTTGGCACAGTTGTTGCGCACCTTCAGTGTAAATAAAACCTATTGACATTGTCATTGGGCACCTAAGATGGCAAAGGAGCCTATTGACACAGTTATTGCATAACTTCGATAAGGAAACAACCCATTGAAAATCTTTGATCGGCAAAATAACTAGTTGTCATGGACGCAATGCACCTACAATGAGAAAACAACCCATTGGCGCAATCATTAGCCATCTTCGATGGGAAAAGAGCCCTTCAATATCATCATTAGGCACCTTTGATGGGAAGAAGAGCTAGTTGGCACAGTCGTTATGCATCTTTGATGAGAAAACAACCTATTGGCCCATCTTTGGTAGGAAAAACAACTGGTTGGTAAGGTCTTGGGCACCTTCAGTGAGTAAAACAACCATTTGCATACCTATAGTGGGCAAAACATCCTATTGGTATGGTCGTTGGGCACCTTCGGTGAGAAAAACAACATGTTGGAACACCTATGGGGTGAAAAATCATCTGGGCACCTTTGAGGAGTAAAACAACTCGTGGCACACCTGTGGTGGGCAAAACAACCTATTTGCATAATCACTGGGTGCCTTTGATGAAAAAACAAATCATTGGCACAATCGTTGGGCATCATCAGTGTGAAAACTACCCATTGCCACAGTTGTTGGGTACTTTCAGTGAGAAAAGAGCCAGTTAGCAATGACATTGGACTCCTTTGGTAGGCAAAAAGAGCCCATTGGCACGGTTGCTAAGCACCTTTGGTGAGAAAATAGCTCATTGACACACCTGTGGTGGTTGAAACAACCCATTGGCATGGTTGCTGGGCACTACCACGAAGAAAAACAATCTGTTGGCATGGTTATTAGGCACCATAACCCGTTTCCACAATCATCGGACACCTTTGGTGAGAAGAGCTTGTTGGAAACATCATTGGACTCCTTTGGTGGGAAAAAGAGCCCATTGACACGATTGTTAGATACCTTTGGTGAGAAAATAGCCCATTGGCACACCTTTGGTGGCCAAAACAATCCATTGGCATGGTCGCTGGACACTATTATTAAGCAAAACAATAGTTGGTACGATTAGTGGGCACCTACGGTGAAAAAATAACACATTACCATAGTCACTGAGATCCTTAAGTGGGAAAACAACCCATTGGTGTTGTTCTTAGGCACCTTTAGTGTGTAAAAGAGCCCATTGCCATTGTCGTTGGGCAATTGTAGCAAAAAAATAGTCCACTGCTGTAACACCCCCTTACCGTAGGGTACGCACCAGGATGCCCGTAGGTCATTCCGGTACATATCCTATGATAAGGGAGCGCTACGTGCGATCACTACAGTCACTCCACATAACTATTTTACCCTTCCCATTGGTGAGGGGATGTTACAACTGCTACGACATTGATGGGCAAAATAACTCATTGGCATGTTGGCATTGCCACTGAGCACCTTCAATGAGCAAAATAACCCATTGACATGATCATATGGCATCTTTGGTGAGCAAAACAACCCGTTGGCAAGGTCGGTAGGTACCTTAGGTGAGAAAACAACTTGTTTTATATGAAAGTAGCCTGTTGACATTGCCATTAGGCACCTTCCACCCATTGACATGGTTGCTGGGGACCTTCAGTTGGAAAACAGCTCATTGGAACATCTTTCTTTGGCAAAATAACTCGTTGACAAGGTCATTAAGCACCTTCAGTGAAAAAAAGACCTGTTGGCATAGTTATTAGGTGCCTTCGGTGATAAATGAGACATTTGACATTGTTGTTCGGCATCTTCTTTGGGTAAAAGAGCCCATTGGAATGGTCATTGGGCACCTTCAATGAGAAGACAACGAGTTGGCGCATGTTTGGTGGGAAAAATAAGTCTTTGGCATAGTCGCTGAGCACCTTTGCTATGCAAAACAAACCATTGACACAATCGTTGGGCAAATTAGGTGAGAAAATAGCCCATTGGCACAGTCGTTGCCCATCTTTGGAGAGGAAAGAATGTATTAGCACCCTTTTAATAGGCAAAACAACTTATTGGCATGGTCGCTAGGCACCTTCAGAGAGTAAAACAATCAGTTAGAACACCTGTGGTTGGCAAAAGAACCCGTTGGCATGGTCATTGGGCACCTTTGGTGAGCAAACAAACTTGTTGGAATACATGTGGTTGGCAAAATAACCCATTGGCATGGTCATTGGGCACCTTCGGTGTGAAAAGAGTCTGTTGACAATGTCATTGGACTCCCTTAGTAGGTAAAATAGCTCATTGGCATGGTCGCTGGGCACCTTTGATGAGAAAATAGTCTGTTGGCACACCTGTGGTGGCTAAAAAAACCCATTGGCATGGTTACTGGGCATGATTGTTAAGTAAAAAACACGTTAGTATAGGTTGTGGGCATCTTCTTAGAGAAAATAACCCGCTGCCACTATCACTAGGGACCTTCAATGAAAAAATAGTTTATTGGCATTGTTTTGGGCACCTTCAGTGTGTAAAACAACCATTAGCATGGTCACTGGGCACCTTTAGCATGAAAACAATCTGTTGGCACAACTTTGGTGGCAAAAAACCACTGGCATGATCGTTGGGCACCTTGGTGATAAAAATAACCTGTTGGAAGTGTTGTGATGGGAAAAATTCCTATTGATATTGTAGCTGGGCACCTTGGATGAGCAAAACAACTTATGACACACCTTTGGTGGACAAAATAATCCATTGGCATAGTCTTTGGGCACCTTTATCGAGAAAATCAATCCATTGGCATGGTCAATGGGCACCTTCGGTGAGAAAACAACCCGTTGGCACAGTCACTGGGTACCTTCGATATGAATAAAACCTATTGACATTGCTGTTGGGCACCTAAGATGGGCAAAGGAGCCCATTGACACAGTTGCTTAGCATGTTCAGTAAGAAAATAACTCATTGGCACATCTTCGATCTACAAATATAACCGTTAGGATGGACGCAAGGCTACTATAGTGAGAAAACAACCCATTGGTAAGATCATTGGCCATCTTTGATGGGAAAATAACCCTTCTGTACCGTCGTTAAGCACCTTCGATGGGTAAAAGAGCCAGATGGCTTAGTCTCTATGCATCTTGGATGAGAAAACATTCCCTTGGCCCATCTTTGGCGGGCAAAACAACCGATTGGTAAGGTCCTGGGCACCTTCGGTGATCCAAACCACCTATTTGAACACATGCAGTAGGCAAAACATCCTGTTGGCATGGACGTTGGGCACCTTGGATGAGAAAAACAACTTGTTGGCAGACCTATGGCCAACAGAAAAACCTATTGGCACAATCTCTGAGCATCTTTGGTGAGAAAACAAACCGTTGGCAGAGTCGCTGGGTACCGTCGGTGTGAAAATAACCCGTTC
>JANZXP010000003.1:22626641-22648374 GCA_027576715.1 Erythroxylum flavicans
AGAAGAGTCTCATTTATTGGCTACTTTATGATTGATTAAAGTAAGAAGTGATGCATTGGACGCTATTCTCTTCTTCCGTTCCATGCATAACTGAAATTTAGGGTGTAAGAAGGTGGTCTTGTATGGTTTGACTCTCTCTCTCTCCTTTCATGCATGAGTGACCCAAAATTTGCATGAGAAGAGTCTCATTTTTGGTTCATTTCTTTTAAGAAAAATATCCTCCAAACATTTCTTCTCCTTTCCCACAAAAGGATTTCGTTAACCTAATTGTCCTAGAAGAACAAGAGGTAAATCAAATTAGTTGAGGATACAACAACATAGATTGACAAAGAAAAGGATTCAAAAGCAAAAGGCTTTGGATACAAGAAGAATGAGAGAATAGTGCAGCGAGAAATTAATGTTATAGCGAAGGAGTCGGTAATATCACTATCTTGTTTATGTTTATTATTATCCTTATACCATATGATGTATAGATTGGCATGATGATTTGGACATACTGCTTACACTACTAATAAGATTTCTAAAAAGTTTTGAAATCTACCAGTTCTCCAAATATGACATGCTTTCTTTTCCTAATCCAACATTTCATACATAGTCGATGCTATGCCACGACAGGTCACGGTTGTGGATAGCTCATGTACCTAACACTAAGTCCTTCTTCCAATTCTTTTTCTCTCTTAGTTCATAGTTCTTTTTCACTTCTCTTAATATTCTTGCGTACTCTTCCCCATGATTTCAAAATCCTATTCCTCTTTTTGCTTTTATTGAACCAAAACAAGAATGAACCTAACTTTGAAATTCAACTAATCTAAAAAAATTAAACAACAAACTAAGTTTTCCATGGGTTGCCTCCCATGTAGCGCTTCTTTTAATGTTTGTAGCTCAACGTTCCTTTAAAGGTAACGGTGGTTGGAATGACTTATTTGATGGTAGCATCGTTATTAATCTCAAAGTCTGAATATATGCTACCATATTGTAACTACCACGTTCTTTAAAATTTTCCTTGCCTCACCTTATCCTTTGCAAGTGCTTCTTTCAGAAAGCATTTGCAGGATCCTCAATGCCCTCCCATTTTTATTGAAGTTCAGGTTTGTTGTGATCCACTGGAGTTGATGGAGCTCTGTAATTTCTAATAGTCACCTTGAAGGTTAGTTGCTCCTTCCCTACTCGTAGAGTTAGTTCACCCCCATCCACATCAATAATTGAGCTCGTAGTGGCTAAGAACGGTTGTCCAAGAATCATTAGATTATCCTCATCTTCATTGATATCCAAAATATAGAAATTTGGGGGAAAGATAAAATTATCAACCTTGACTGGCACATCTTGTATGATTCCTATCAGTCTAAATGAAGTCCTATCGATCGTCTTAATCAAAAACTTTATGGGCACTAACTCTTGTTACCCTAATTTAAGACTGAGAGTGTAGGGAATCGCATTTATGCTTGCGCCTAAGTCTACGAATGCCCTATCTATGATGATCTTATTTATACTGTAGGGGATGAAAAAGTTCCCTAAATCATCCTTCTTCACTATGTTGGGGGTGTCTTCCAGTATTTGCTCCTTCCCCTTCCCTGTGACGTAGTCTTGTAAATTCATATTAGCCTATATTTGTTCCATCACTTCCTCGACTTTGTTTGGCTTGATTTCTTATAACGTTTCTGGTTCCTCCTGGCATATAATTCCTTCTGAGAAAAAAATATATGCAGGAATATCCATCCAGTTACTTGCACTGATTTGCTCACAGTCTCAATTACAAGGTCGTCTTTAACTTCTTGACCTTCTCCTTTGTCTACCTCTTCTTGCTCCTCATCCTAGATCTGGCTTATAACCATAATATGCTTCTTCTGGTTCAATTCAGTGTTGCTTAGAAGAGTTCCAACATTCCAAGTCGACATTGCTTCCGTGAGCTACCCCACTTGAACTTCTAAATTGTGGATAGACAAAGCATGATTCTTTGTGACTTGCTCGAATGTACTGTTGAGCCTCCTATGTGTTTCGTCCATTCCTCCTATCTTATCCAAAATTCTGTCCAATTTTGAATATATCGAGCTTGTTTTGCCCTGTTGAAAGCTTGATTGCCCTTGAGGCCTAACCTGCCATCCATTATTGTTGTTTGACCAGGAAAAGTTAGGGTGATTCTTCCACCCAGGGTTATATATGCTGGAGTAGGGATTATTACCCCCTCCACGTTCGAATTGGGCCCTCATATAATTAACTTGCTCAGGGTTGTCATCTCTCATCATATAGCAGTCCACTGTATCATGATCTAATTGGCTACATAGCTCACACTTCAATTGCATGACCTTTACTGTAGCTAAGGATGATGCCTTCATATTAATGAGTTATCAATCTTAGCCTGCATTTCCATCATCTGATTGATAGGAACAACTCCCCTATGCTCCGTAAAGTTAGTAAGTTGCCTACTATATTCACTAGCCCATAAGTGGCTATTACTGGCCATCTCCTCTATTAATTCCTCTGCTTCATCGACTACCTTTTTAATTAACGATCCTCCCGATGCCACATCAATGGTGCCTCTAGTATATGGGTTTACTCCGTTGTAAAATGTTTACAGTAGGAACTCCTTAGGTAAATTGTGATGTGGACATCTCCTCTGCAAGCCCTTGTAACACTCCCACGCTTCGTAAATAAACTCCCTATCACCTTGTTAGAAGTTTATAATTTCTTTAATAATTTTGGTGGTCTTTCATAACGGGGAGTATTTATCTGAAAGGGCACGCATTAGCTGTTCTTATGTCGTCATGTTAGTACGGCTTAGTGAATGATACCAAACCTTCACTCTATCCCTAAGCATAAAGGGAAACAACCTAATTCTCACTATGTCTTTCGACATCTGGTGGTACCAAGAAGTATCACAAATCTCGAGAAAACTCACGGTCTGAGCGTTCGGGTCTTCATTTCCAAGTCTATAGAATTGGACATTCTGTTGAAGCATTTTCACGAGGGCTGGCTTAACTTCAAAGGAGACCACTTGAACAGGCAGTCTAGCCACTCCTTGGTTTGTAGGATTGAACCCTGGCCTCATAAAATCTATAATGGTCCTCTGTTGTTACCTGCTAGGATTGACTTCTTAACCCATATTTCTTTGGAATTCCTCGGTCAGTTGTGCTTTCTCGATCTCTTCTTCTTCTTCTCTCCGAGCTTTCCTAAGGGTTCGTTCTAAATGTGTTATATCTAAATCTAACGTCTCAATTGCACGACTCGAACCCCTCGTGACTCTTATGTTCATATAAGAGCACGATCCCTAAGTACAACAAACGAAATAAAAAAATAAAAATTAAAACTATTCTAACGCCTTAAACTATAGAACGAAATTGCCTTCCCCGACAATGGTGCCAAAACTTGTTCGCTTAAGGTTACACGCACTAAGTTTTACTATTTATAACCTTGGTAATTACCGCAAGCACACAGGTCGTTCACGTAGTACCTAACGTGTCGATCCCACGAGGAAGAGAACTAGTCTTAAAATCTAACGGCAACTAGGTTCGCAATACCTAATTAAACAACTACTGCAGAAATTAAAATTAATCAAGAATAAAATATGAGAAATTAATTCACTAAAAGAATGAACAAAATACCCAGCTCATACAAATAATTCAAAACTCAACCTAAAAGTGATCAATTAAGAGAAAGAGGGAATTAATTCGAAACTAAAGAAAATCTACCCAATTATATCATTTCGGACTTAAAGGGCCTAGACGGTCCTAGGGTGAATTACTCTCTCTCGAGTTATAATTCTTAACCTTAATTAATAATCCCTAATTCAAATTATGAAAATTGCAATCTTTTGATCCAGAATTGGTCCAAAACCTAAATTAGTTCTAAAGTTGTCTATTAACTGACTTGGAATTTATGTTCGATCTCTCATTACAAGACTCTACTGGTTTGATTCAACTCTCTACCTATCAATTTACCTAACTCTCATTAGCCTAAATCGATGATTTTTACTTGGATCACCCTCTTAGTTTGTTGCCAAGTTATTAAGAATCGAAATTGAATTATAAATAAATCGAATAAAACATAATCAAATAAATTTTATTAATCTTAAGAATTAAAAATCCAAAGGTGAGCTTAGACAAAAGATCAACACTCAACGACAATATTCCCAATCAATATCCAAATCTCATACATCAATGAAATTGAAACAAAAATAGAAAATACCGTCAGAATCGATCTAGGAGGTAGCGACTATGAGAAACCACCTATTCTGGGAAGTACGTCACTTTAAATGTATCTATGTATCTCTCTTCCTTCATCTCCTTCCTCAATCGCTTGATCTCTCTTGAATTTTTACAAAACCTCCCTTTTTGCTCATCTCTCTCGACTCTCTAAAAAGTGATGGTGGCTATTAGGTATTATTCTATTTATTCTGTAGCAGCCCTATGTCAAACTTGGTGTCAAAACGGTGCAAAAAATCACCCAAAAATTGAGTTTTCATGTCAGTCCGACATAAGACACGATTGTCACTTTAACTGCCACAATCGTGGCTAGCACTTTAACCTTTCTATCATGATCATGGCTAAGTGCATAATCGTGGCCTGACTTGACACTCTCTGTCACGATTACGACCCCTGGTGCACGATCGTGGCCTAGCTATTATTGGCTCTTCCTCTTCTGTCACGATCATTTCCATTATACGGGATCATGGCCAACATCTTTTAGGCCGAAACTCATCAAATCTTTGTTGTTCTTCCCCGTTTACCCTACAACACTAACACATGCATCAAGGCACCTCAAAACTATAACAATTAAGCTCAAAGATTCAAACTAACCCATAAAAACACTTAAACACACAAACTAACATAATTAACATATAAACACACACTTAACTCTAAATTTAACACTAAATACTTAAAAACTTACACCCTAAAACATCATGCAAAACGCAATTATCATACATTTAATGTACACTGCCCAACTTTGCCTCTGCGCACGTTGAGCTTAGGTTTGCCTAACAAACCAACACTTGTAGTTAAAACCAAACCATTAATTTGGAAATCCTATTTCCATGGTTCAAACATATCTATGTAGAGCAGGCTTAGGTTTGCCTAACAACTTTACCTTTAAAAGGACTCTGATTCTTGCCATATTAAAGGAAAGTGTTAGTTTTAATATTCTAAGTGAGGGGTTTGACTAAGCTCTCATCTAACTTAGATGTTCTTATACATATAACTCTCTCTCTCTCTCTCTCTCTCTCTCTATATATATATATATATATATATATATAGTTATAGTAACTATATATATATATATGTGTGTGTGTGTTTATATATATATATGTACTTACTATAACTACATGGCATGATATGGACTACCAAATCAAATTGGGCCTAAGCCTATAAACATCCATCCTATAAGCCTGCACATTCTCCTAGCCATGCATTCTCTAATGCATATATGTGAACACATCGTTATGGTTATGACATCTTATGAATCCTAACATGGAAACCCAGTCCAACACTTAAATTTACTATCTTCCTTTTTACTAACTTAGCTAAAATTACTAATGTAATTAATATTAATCTAATTACCATAATTTCTAATTCCATAAATTAATTCATAATTAATTTACCTTAAAAACTTATTTGATGTCCAAAATTAAACAACTTCAATTTTGTCACACATGTCAATTTTTCTAGTCTTACTATAAAATCTACTACTCTACTAAAATTGATTCAAAATTAATTTATATAATTTCCCAAAATTTCTAGACATCAATCCAAGCATCTCTAGGTCATTTCGTGTTGATCAAAATAATTTAGGAGTCACCCAAAAATTATCATGATCACCGAAACACTATTAAGACATAAAAAAGGACAAATATGACTTTTAAAATTTTCTGGAAATCAAATCTTGAGCAAAATCATTTAGGCATGCATAAAACATCAATTTAACACATTTTTATCTAATAAAAATATTTTTAAAGTTTTGGAAATGAAATATAAACATATAAGAACATCAAACAAAACAAATCTTACAATTTCTCAAAAACTTTCCAGATCTGGAAAATTGTTTGATAAAATTATTAAAACGTTTTTAATAATTCTAAAAGATTATAGAGGCATAAGCACATCCCAAATATATTCACATAATTTTTCCTGAATCAAATTCCATAAAAATCATGTGTAATCTCATCAATTTAGCAAATAGACATCATATGCTCAGCAGAAAGACAGATTACGTGCATGTTCTTGTAAAGAAGAAATTAAATATTTTAATCACAATAAAATTATTTTCAATCACACCGGATCATTCACATGCATCTAATGAACAGATTGGTGAAAGAAAACCGTGAAAACCATTTTTCTATAATTAAGCTTGAACAAAACATTATAGAACCCTAAGCTATCACAATCATGAAAACAATTTTCACATGTCATGTATTCTACTTCTAACAAGGCAGAAGATGGCTCTGATACAACTATTAGGTTCCAATATTTTATATTTGGGCATTAGTCTATGTTTTTCTAAATATTTGGCATGTGTTTCTTGCATAATGGTTTATTATTGTTGTATTTTATGATTCATTTTGTATGCTTTTGTTTAGTTTGTCTTTAATTTTCTTCTTTTATGTTTGATGTTAATTTAGGGTAACAATTTATCATTTTTATGTAGGAATGAAGATTGAGAAACTTGGAGATTGAGCTAGAGACCAAAAAGGAGAAGACAAGAGGAAGCATTTTTTTGCAAGATCGCACGATTATGGGAGTCAGAGACCTTCTACAGGGTTCAATTTAATTTTAGGTTTTTTGGACTATATAAGATATGAAACTCCCATAGAAGGAAAAGGAAGTGATACCTTTGTGGAGAAGAGCCTCCTTGAGTGAAAAATACAGATTTAGAGTCTTGAGGAAGGTGGAGATTCAAGGATCAACAATCACAACTGGGAAAATAGCAAATCATCACCAAAATTTCCAGGTTTTGGCAAAGAAGAGAAGGAGTTTTCTTTATTCAATTTTTTATCATTTTTATCTCTTCTAGTCACTGTAAGATGGAAAATTTTTAAATGTTGGTGATGTTATCGATATCATTAGCAGCTAATTTGTTTTTAGGGATTACTTTTGAACTATATTGTTAAAATCCTATTTTATTGAATTGAATGAATGATGTCTTTAATAAATGTTGATTTTATTCATATACCTTGCAATAAATTGAGAGATTGAGTTAGGTAATTTGTGCAGGATTGTACAATGAGAGTTGGCAACCTATATACTTACATTCATCACGTTAATTGATTAGTTTAAAGAGAGACCTTGACTAATTTAATTGATCACCGATAGGATAACTTAATAAGAAGGTAAATTGGTGAAGTGATTTGGTAGATTGAGAGATTGCTTAATCAAATTCATTTAATTTGATTAGGTACAATTAATTACACCTTGAGAGAGGGTAGTTATTACAATTGGACATCTTAGATGAGACACAATTTCATTAATAAAATAGGAGGTAAACAAGATATGGAGAAAGTGATCACTAGTTATTCGAACCTTGAATTCCAATTTCTACATTTTGGTGTTATCATTTATTCATTATTAGTCATTTAATTTTAGTTTAACTTTCCATATTATTTCCATTAAACAATTTCATTTCTTAAACAAAGATTAATCTAAATTAAGTGGTGTCTAGGAATTAATCCCTGTGGGGTCGATATCTACTTTCTAACTACAAGTCACGACCTGTATACTTGCAGTTTTTGAGCATGAAACTAGTTGATTGTTTTATAACATAAGTTTTTGGTGTCGTTATTGGAGATTGTGTGTTTAACATCTTGTTTAATTTATATTACTTTGATTTAAGAGTTTTTTATACTTTTCCTTGTGTACTTTTAGGTGCATGAACATAAGGAGCACGCAAAGATCGATAAAAGTTAGTAAAGACGAGTTTTTCGATATCAAAAGACACGAAAGAGAGTTAAGGAGAGCGAAGCGTCAAAATTTTACACAAAGAGATATGATTGAAAAAGGAGAGAAAGGAGGAGTTGAAAGGACACCGATGGACTTCATAAGGCTAGGATTCAATCCTCAAGGAATTGCAATGCCAGTGGTTCAAACTAACACTTTCGAGATCAAGCCGACACTCCTCAACATATTGCAAAATAGTGGGCAATTTTATAGGCTATCCAACGAGGATTCCAATTCCCATTCGAGATTAAGCCAGCACTACTCAACATATTATAGAATAGTGTGCAATTTTATGGGCTATCTAACGAGGATCCAAATGCCCATATTGCTAATTTTTATAGAGATTTGTGACACTTTTTGGTTTAACGGAATGTCCAATGATGTAGTAAAGTTAAGATTGTTTTCTTTCACTTTAAAAGATCAGGTGAAGGCGTGGTATAACTCACTTAAATTGGTGTAGATTACTACCTAGGAATAGCTACCTCTAGCATTCCTTAGGAAGTACTTTCCGTTGACCAAGACGACGAGGATCATCAAGGAGATCACAAATTTTTAGCAAAATGATGGGGAATCTCTCTATAAAGCTTGGGAGAGATCTAAAGAATTGTAGAGAAGCTATCCCTACCACAACCTTCTGAGGGAGTTCCTGCTGTAGACGTTTTACAATAGAGTGAATCCAAGAATGAGAGAAACCATTAATGCAGTAGCTAGAGATTTATTGATGAGGAAGACCATTGAAGCAACTCATAACCTTTTAGAGGAGTTGGTAGGCAATAGTTACATATGGCTTAGTGAGAGGAGTAGAAAAGGTAGAAGGAGCAAAAAGGTATGATCCCTATTTACTATGTTATTGCTTTGCAGGCATAGATTATAGCCCTTATGAAGCAGTTGAACAATATGCAAGGAGCATCTTCATCTATAACTAAGGCGATGCAAGTACAATGTGAGCTATGTGGACAAAACAAACATGGCCTAACTGAGTATTTTCTATTAAGAGCTGATGGTACAAAATAAGTAAATTACTTGGCCCAACCATAGAGAGGTAACAACCAGTACTCAAATACTTATAATCTGGGCTGAAAAAACCATCCGAATTTTTGTTAAAGTAATAATAATGCAGGTGGCCAAGCAAGACCACAAAGATCTCAGGGATTTCAGCCAGATCTAATTGGGTCAATGGAGAGAAAAATGGACAAGATGATGGAGGTTTTGCTCAAGAAGAGAATCAGAAGAGGATGCTTGCCAACCAGGAGGAGAGTCAGAAGAGGATGGAAGTAAAGTTTGATTAGAATGTTAAAAATCATGTCTCATCCATCCGTAATTTGGAGGTTCAGGTAGGACAACTCGCTAGTACTTTGCCTTCTAGAAATCTAGGTAGTTTGTCGAGTAATAACTAGGTCAACCCAAAGGAACAGATCCTTGGTTATCACTTAGTCAAAGGAAAAGGAACGTGAACATGGGAAGGAAGATGGAGAGAAGAGAGAAGGACTAACAGTTTTGGAAGTCCTTCCAAGTGAGCCGATCAAGGAGCCTCAACCTGGACTTCCATATCCTACTTTTGCTTAGCGAAAGTCAAGCTCAAGTAGAGCTGACCAGCACGTCATAACACTAGTCAAAATGTAGTAGTGGTGAGTCTAGGTCGATCCCATAAGGAGTGTTTGATTAGCTTATGAAATGAAATTAATCGGTTTGGATTTTGGAATAAGAAAACAAAATGAATCTAACTAGTAAAAATAAATTAAAGAAAATATACGAAAATGATCTGGGGAATTCGGCAAGGATTTGATTTTTTAGTTTAATCACAGCCTACACCCTAATTAAGCATATTTTATTGATTTATTGTTCTCAAACCTCTCCTACAAACTATTTACCGTAGGTTAATAATTAATCCGAGTTTTCCCTTATATTTTGTTTAACCAAGATACGATCGTTGATTAAACCTAACCACCAAATAACCTAGGATATGATCTCTAGACTTAATTCGACACTAGCATTAAGAATTAGGAAAATTAATTAATCAAGGCAATAATCACATACGATGCATCATTTAACCTAGGTTATGTCATCCCTAATGATTACGAATCATTAGTCGCTACATATAAATTTTAGCATAACAATTACGAATTATATCGAAATTTGGCAATGGATATGCAATCAAATGATTCAATGAACGCATTAAAATCATTCTTTCATAATCCTAATGGATTTAGACATAAATAACCGAACAATAACAAAATTATGATTATTCATACAGAAAACCTAAATCAATTAACATAGGATAACATAATCAATTTGTAATGAGAGAAAGAAACAATAAAAACTAAAAATATAATTAACCCAGGTTGTCGGCGTTGATGTTACCTCTGAACCAACATCGAGATGTTTAGCCCTCTATAAGTCTCTCCCAGAAAAATACTCCAGGCCCCATACTTATAACCCTAGCTGAAGACCCCTAAATCTTCTTCACTGCCGCAAGTTCTCGTCTATCTACTTTTTATAATGTGACAAATAAACGTTAAGGTTTTTCCATCTATTCATGTTACTCACCTCTGCTCTACTATTTTCTCTAGCACTAGCCTCCTTTTTTATTTTTACCGCCACGATCCCTTATACTAGAGCTGATTATGTTTGGTGTTTTCAGTCCCAACCTTTTACATACAAAATCCTTCTGTAGCATCTTCAAAATTAGCGTAATGCTAGCGTTTTATGCTAGGTTTCAATGCTAGTGCAACACCAGCGTTAATGCTAGCTTCCTTCTGTTTTGTCTTCTGTGTTATATTCATTTTGTACTATAGTTTTGCTTCTCTTTTTCCTATTGTCCATCTTCATTCACTGTTCTTTGTATTTTTTCTATTAATTATCTTCTTCTTGCTCCACGAAGACAAGTGAAAATTAATCTCCAGAAAATGGCCCAAATGTAATGCTTTCGACTCACTTTAATTTATTTGCTTCAAAATTGTACCTAAGATCATAAATGAATTAAAATAAGCATCTTAAGTCATTTCATGTAATTATCGCTAAGTGTAAATGATTAAATATATCAACAATTAAGCACATATCAATTTTCCTCACATTTAGCTTTTGGTCGTCCTCGAGCAAAACATCCAAATTAAGCTCAAAGGCCCAAAAACATTTACTCAATTCCCATATTTTCCAAAACAATATAATCATAACCAAAGATGAATGACTTTCAAAACTCATAGCAAGAATTTGATATTCAATGCCTCTACTCATGATCAATCAACATTCAATACATTTAAAAACTAAGCAATCTAATGGTAGACTCAGAAAATGTATTTAACTAAAATAAACCAATAGGTACACTCAACACCATTCATGGTCATGACAATCCATAACTTTGCATATCATTTCATTTCTACACCACTACAATTCGCATGCAAAATCATGAATCAAAGGACATTTTAGGGTTGTAATATGGGCAAAGGTAAGGTGAGATGTATTTAAGTCAAGTGGCATGAAAATCATTACTAGCAACACTCATCAAAAACTGGGTACTGTCAGCTATGATAAATGCAACATTTATATTTCACAACCCCATTCAACTCTCATACAATAACCACTTGAAACATATACCAATCTGAAGGAATCGGTCATACAATTTATGCCAACAACACATTGAAACAACAAGAGTAAACCTTCTAAGACAACATTTACCTCATATCTAATATACTCAAATAACCTATTCATCACAACTTTAGGAGAATGCATTAATCATAAACAACTTTTCAACACATATACATATGCTCCTAGATACATTTAGTTAAACAAATTTTTTTATTCTTTCTTTCTTTTTCTTTTTTTTTCTTTCTTTTTCATTTTCTTTTCTTTTCTCTTTTATTTTTTTTCTTTTTTCTTTCTTCTTCTTTTTTTAGCAATAAAAGAAACTACATTAACATGGGAATTTCAATGATAAGATATAAAATAACATCCTAATTATTATAAGCAATCCACACATATGTACACCCCACACACATACACTTTTATATATCCACAAACTCACCAATGACAAAGGCTCCACTAGCTTTATGGCTTAGGTAAGACATTTGGTTAAGTTTGAAGCATGTAATGTGGTTGATACAAAAACAAAGCATAATAAGGCTCAAAGGGGCTTATCAAAAAGAAAAATCATATAATTGGTATGTTATTTGGCTAATGTAGTTTGGAAAATCCATGAATGCCTAATCATATCCATATTAATGAATGTGATAAAAATATGGTCTCGAATAAAAATTCAATGCAAAATCAGGATGTACATGTCATAAAGGTCACACGTAATCAAAAGATAATGAGACTGATATGAATGTGTCAGCCTAATAAGGCTCAAAATGTCACTGGTTTTTTCTACCACTAATCACTACTCTTCTAAAGATAATGCACATCAACCAATCACAAGAGCACAAGTAAATGCCAAAGTTGCTATGAAATTCTCTAGTCAACTCATTTTCTAATCATGACTATATAATCCTAGAAGCAACAGAGAACGAAAAAATGTTTGTTCCATTTATTTTATTCTTTCTCTCATTTTGATTGAAAACTTAAAAACAAGAAAAATAAACTAACAAAGAACACACATGCATATAAAAAGAAATGTGAAAATATAAAAAAGAAATTTACCTCCCTTAGGTTACCTCCCAATAAGTGCCTTTGTTTAAGATAGCTGGCTCGACTCCTCGGCATATCCACATCATCCATTATCAAATGGATGCTTGAGCCCAACAGGAAGCATGCTAAAACTTTGTGATAAGCCTAGAGCACCTTCTCTCAAAGTAAGCTCCTCATCATCACGATGCCTTGAGGCTTTTAAAGATTGGAACTTCATCATTTCTCCATCATACTCTAATATCCACTTGTCTTTTTGAGCATCGCCCTTCTCACACCAGGATGGTCTTCGTAAGAGTATTGCAAATGGGTGTGGAGACTCGAAATCCTGCTTGCCACCTTCAGTTGTCAACTCTCTTGCCCACAGCTCTCCTAAAAACTACACTTCTTACAGCTGTTCCTCTTTTATTAGATTTTTTATCTCTAATGAGTCTTCGCTCTTTTGAAATAATTGAAATGACTCTTCGCTTTTTTCTTTTTCATTTAATTCTTCCAACCTGGTAGGTAAAGGTGAAGAGTTATTCTCAATAATAAAATGGAACTTAATACTTACCTCCAAGCTAAAAGATGTATCTTTTTCTACTTCAAGCTCCTCCTCAGCTTCTTCTACACAAGCAATTCGTTGAAGATTGACCTCAAAGTTCTCAAGCTACTCATCACTTTGTAAAGTTTCTACACAAATATCTATTGGGTACACCTTGGGTTGATATGATTGCTCCTCTTCGCTTTTTGGTTCTAGATGATTGATATCTCACCATCGGGGCAATGCATCTTGCTGGAATTGCAGATCATCCTCTCGGATTTGTTATACAACTTGTTGAAACAACTGTTACATATCCTGTTAAATTTTAATATTATTAGCAGCCATAATATTAAGCATTTCTTCAAGGGATGTACCGAAGTTGTGATGGCTCTCCAAATCTTGGGCACTAGACTATGCAGTTTTTAGAAATTGCCCTCAATTTTGTTGGAATTATAGAGTAATCTGCTACAATTGCAAAGTATTACTATTCACAATATTACTTAACTCTTCTAGAGATGGATCGAAGTCATGATAGGAAGTCTGTATGAGAATTTCTGTGCATCTTGCAAACTATCATGGAAGTAATTCTGATGATTATCCAATCCATAACAGAAGTTATGTTGATCAGGCCAAACACTATTATAAGATTGAAAATATAAGTTATAAAAGAAATTACTTCCATCCATATCGATTTTAAAAAAATCACTAACACAAAACAAAATGAAGAAATGATTATGAAATAACTGAAAAGAAATCACTTATGAACAAATACAAACAAAACACCAGTTAAATCACAAACAAAAACTAAAGCATCGCACTCCTTGATAACGATGCCAAAATTGACCGGCGTATCATAATGCTAGTCAAAATAAAATAACTAGACTACTACTATAGTGGTGGTGAATCTAGATCATTCCTATAGGGAGGGTTCAATTAGCTTATCAAATGAAATTAATCGGTGTTTAGGAAAAATGAGGGGGGTTGCATTTTGGGAAAAGAAAATAAAATGAATCTAACTAATAAATACAAATTACATAAAATATACGAAAATTGGTAAAATTGGAGAATTCAATAGGGATCTGATTCTTTGGCTTAATCTCGGCCTGCACCTTAATTAAGCATATTTTACTGATTTATTGTTCTCAAACCTCTCCTAGAAACTATTAATTGTGGGTTAATAATTAACCTGAGTTTTCCCTTAGGTTTTATTTAATCAAGATATGATCATTAATAAAACCTAACCACTAAATAACCTAAGATACGATCTCTAGATTTAATTAGGCAGTAACATTAAGAACTAGGAAAATAGATTAATGGAGGTAACAACCACAAACGATGCGTCATTTGTTCTAGATCATGTCATCCCTAATGATTACAATTCATTAGTCGCTACACATGAATTTCAACATAACAATTATGGATTATATCAAAATTCTAGCAATGGGTATGTAATCAAACGATTCGATGAACGCATTAAAACCACCCTTTCATAATCCTAATGGGTTTATACACAATTGACCAAACAATAAAGAAAATTCGATTATCCATACACAAAACCCAAATCAATTAAAATAGGATCAAACAATCAATTTCTAATGAGAGAAAGAAACAACAAAAACTGAAAATAAACTTAACCTGGGTTTTCGACATCGATGTTACCTCTGAACTAACGTCAGGGCATTGAGCCCTCCATAAGTCTCTCCTGAAAAAATGCTCTAGCCTCATACTTATAACCCTAGCCGAAGACCCCCCTAAATCTTCTTCACTACTGCAAGCTCTCTTCTATCAATTGTTCATGATGTGGCAAATAAGCTTTAAGGTTTTGCTATCTATTCATGCTACTGACCTCTACTCTCTTGTTTTCTCTAATGCTAACCTCCTCCTTTTATTTCGGCCACCACCCTCCCTTGTACTGGAGCTAATGGGATGAATTATGATTGGTGTTTTCAATCCTAGCCTTATACATGTCAAACCCTCCTATAGCTTTTTCACAATTAGCGTAGCGTTAGCATTTTACGCTAGGTTTCAACGCTAGCGTTTTATGTTAGTCCAACGCTAGCATTTTATGCTAACATTAATGCTAGCTTCCTTTTGCTTTGTCCTCAGCATTATATTCATTTTGCATTGTCATTTTGCTTCACTTTTTCCTGTTGTCCATCTTCATTCACTATTCTTTATATTTTTCTATTAATTTTCTTGTTATCTTTTAATTTTCTTCTTTTTTCTCCATGAAGACAAGTAAAAATTAATCTTCAAAAAATGGCCCAAATGTAATGCTTTCGATTCAATTTAATTTCTTTGCTTAAATCATAAATCAATTAAAATGAGTATCTTAAGTCATTTCATATCATTAATCGCTTAGTGTAAATGATTAAATATATCAACAATTAAACACATATCAAGAGCAATGAAGAATGTTAAAGAGGATGAGTCAAATAAGATTAAGGATATAACGAATCAACTCTAAACAAAGCTCATGTTAAAGCAATCGGTCAAGAAAGAGACAAAGGAGCACATGCTAAAAAGAAATCCTAACATAGCAAAAAAGAAAGATGATTCAGGGGACCTTTTCATTCCACGCAGTATCAATGGAGCCAACATAGCCAAGGCATTTGTAGATTTAGTGGCAAATATCAACATGTTGTCATACATTTTAAGTCAGAAGTTGGGATTAGGAGAGCTAGAGCCCACAAAGATATTAGTGAAAACGACTAAAAAAAAGTGCACCATTTGAAGGGGATTATTAAGAATGTACAAGTACATATTGATAAATTCATCTTCTCTACAAATTTCTATATACTAGACATTAGAGAAGATGTAAAAACACCTATGGTCCTTAGACGGCTGTTCCTAGCTACCTCTTGCTTGATCGTTGACGTTGATGGGGGTGAATTAACCTTTAAGGTGTCAAAGAAAGACTATCGTTCTCCTTTACCCCCAATAGATATCAAGGTAATTGAACCTCAAGGAGAATGGGATGATATTGAGGATCCTGGGAATACACTCAAAAAGAAACGATTGCATAGGAGATGGCAAAGTAAGGAAAACCACAAAAAAGGTGGAATCCATACTAGGGTAGCTCATGTGTAGAGTTTGAGATCAGTTTCTGCACTAGCACCATACCATTCATTTGAATCGACTTAAGCACAAGACGAATATCGAGCTACCAATATTAAAAGAAGTGCTACATGGGAGGCAACCTATAGAATTCTACTTTCTTTTTTATTATCTGTGTCTGTTTGTTTATTTGATATATTTAATTATGATTAGGTTTGATTTGAGTTTGATTAGTATTTATTTAGATTTTGTTTGAATTTTAACTTGTTTTCTCTTCAAATTTATTATTGGTAAGATTATTTTGATGTGTTTGTAGGTTGTGAGATCATTGAGAATTCATGCTAGGTTTGGTAGAAGGTTTAGAAGTGGAAGAACCCATGATTGTGGGAATGGAGGTGACTCCCACGACCGTGGTAAATCTCCCTTGAAAGTTTTTAGAGAGGAAACATATGATCGGGAAGGTGATTCCCACGATCATGGGAATCCCATCCGATGGAAAAATTTAAAACTCCCTTTTCTTTTCTTCTTTCTTCATCCTTCAACTTTAACATTTTCTCTCCAAATACAAAACCCACTCTCTTACTCTCTAAAATCCTTCATCTTCCTATAGATTCTTGGTATTTTCTTTATCTCCTTTCATAAATATTTCAATCCTTTGCTCTTATCATGCATTAATCATTCAAAAATACAAGGATTTGGGTAAGATTGTTTCTCTCTCTCCCTAAAAAATGAACTCACCCTTTCTTACTTATTTTTGTATGTTTCCGTCTCCTAGTGGCACCAAAGAAGATGCCAGCTTGGAAACTGACTGACAAATTGCAGCTTCAAGTCTTTGATGAAGGTAAACCTAATTTGGCGGTAGCTTTTCGTATCCCATTCCCCATTTATTCAGAGGATGAAGATATGTGTTTCTGAGACTTTAGAGACAGGCAATTTATTACTCCTTGATACTTTGATTTTGAATTATTAGAAACCATAGGAGTAAAGTAAAATATGGAGCAATTAGTTGCAAACATAGGTTGGAATAGATTCATTTGTTACAATGTGCCTATTTACCCTATGGTGACTATAGGGTTTTTCTCTATAGTACAATATAACCCTAAAATGGATGTATTCTGGTTTAGGTTAGCTGGCAATATTCATAAACTTGATCATCATGTCATTCATGCAATTTTAATTTATCAAACACAAAAATTTTAGATGATCACAATGAATTTGATGTAGATAATTATTGGAAAACTCTAATGGGTGAAGTAAAATTTGACTCTTAAAATTCACCAAACAACGGTACTTGAAGAAGAAATTCCTCAAGTTTTTTCAAAGGAATAATTTTGAAGCTCCTTCGCCATGGCCCACAATCCCTATAAGTCTTTATTACCCTAAACTTTTAAATTGTTTGAATTCTTTTGTTTGGTTTGCTGTTTTTTGTTTAGTTTTATGTCTTTTGTTTGATTTCATACTTTTTGTTTAGTTTTATATCTTTTGTTTGGTTTCATGTCTTTTGTTTTATTTAATTTCTTTAGTTTGGTTTACTGTCATTTTTTTGGTTTGATGTCACTTTATTTATTTTTTGGTGGCCTTGTCACATTAAGGATAATATGTTCTTTAAGTGTGGGGAGGTGACACTTGTGTTGTCAATTTCATCATGTTAATCACTGTTTGCATTATGATAAATATAATGTGTGCTTAGGCATATCATATTATTTTGTGTTAAGCAATGGAACCGCACTTGAATCATGTTGATTGGTATTGCCATAGGATACTGTAATGCTAGTTGGAATTAGATTGAATGCATGCTTGAATTTGGATTAGGCTACTTGGGTATAAGGTGAACCATGTTGAGTGATGAAAAGTAGTTAGTTACACAAGCTTACTGACAATTTGAAATTTGAGCAACGGTTAGTGTAGAGATGCATAATGAATATTCATTTGAGCCAATGTGAGGATTGAGCCTATATGACTCCATCTATAGTCATTTTATTTCTTTGTTGTGTGATGCTTCCTTAGGTTATTACCTTCAGAACTTGCTTTGAATTGATTTGAGTTTACTGAATACATGTTTAATAAAGATGATTAAGGCTGTTTTCATGTTAACCCTTGGCTTAAATGATCTACCTTTTTCTTATCCCTTGCTACCCCCATTGAGCCTTAACCATTTTGTTTCTTGACGATACCCAAAAGTTTTCAAACCTAAAACCCCATTAACCTACCCATCCATAAGCTTAGTAGATTATTAAGTAATGCATTAGTTAGGATCATTGTGAAATTTTTATCGAGATGAGTTGAGGATACTTCTTCCTGTGAATCACATTGCATATAGTTGCTATTTTATTCATCGTTTCTTCCAGGTATTAAGAAAAAGAAAAGAAAAGAAAAAGGAAGAACAACTGAGTAGCATTAATAAGTGCAGAGTAGTAGCATATTTACACTTACGTATCTCAAAGTTACATTTTGTTATCCCTTTTTACCTGCTTTTTACTTTATGAATTCTTGTGTCAAAATTCTTTACCCATTTTTGTAGGGCCCTAAAATATACCCTAGATGAAATATTACATATTTACGAAAGTACATGTATGATATGAGTTAAAATTTTGCTATGATTTGAAAGTGAAAGGCATGTGACTTAAATTTTGGTATTGATGTACCATAAATAGTGAATTAGAATTAAATCAAGCTATGAGAGAATTGCGGTATTTAAATTGCTTTAAGAAAAAATGGTCAAGAGATAAGTTAAGTTGGTACATGAAAGTTAGAATGATTAAGCCTATTAGTTTATGACATTTGACATAGCTAATACATTGACATTTGGCATCACTCATTTTTGACAAATGGACCAATTATTATGTGACAAGTGGACCAATTTTTGAGTGACATGTGGACTGATTTGTAGGATACAAATGGCAACATTTTAAGGAGATTAGTGGCAGCATAAACAATTGACACATAGCATTACATACAAAGTTACACAGCTTAAGGAGTTTGATGACACCTAGCATCCAAAGGTGGTCAATCACTTCAGCTCATTTGGTGTTTATGCAGCCTTCTCTCTATCCTTTGCTCCTCTCCATCGAAACATCTCATTTTCCTCTCAAGTTCTGAAATTTTCCTTGGTTTTTTTCTACATTATCACATCAAAATACTGCATCAAGGAAGATAGATACTGCTATCTTCTATGCTGCATTAAACATGTAAGGGAATTCTTAACTTGATATCATGTATTAGTCCAGGTTTTGTGATATTTGAAGATAATTAGAATTGAATGCTGGAAGAGTGTTGGTTGTATGATATAGTGATTCTACTAAACATGCTTTGGTGTTTCAGCCATATCTTGACCTGTAGACATCCAAATGGGTTGATTTAAATTCAAAGTAAACTAGATACATTTATCTACAATGTTCATGAAGAACCCAAATTTGAATTTTGTCACTAAGGGTTTTGAAATTTAGCTTGCATATTAGTTTTGGTTGTTGTCCATAATTGAGAATAGTATGTATTCTTTTGGGTATAACTAATGGAATAATGAATCAAATTGAATGATTTTAGTTTCGTTAGAAACTTAAGACATAGAGGAACAATTTTTTAGAAGCATATATTACCCCAAAACCTCAGTTTCTATGTCAAAATGGCTATACAAATTAGGCCCCAATCCTGTCTTAAAAAATGCTAAACTTGGTTGTGTAATTGTTGACATATATAAGGTTAGGACTCTTAACAATGGTTTTTGTTAACTTAATTGTGATTAAAATAGAACTAGATGATGATAAATTAATGGAGTAAAAGGTAATTAATCCCTATATGATGTTAGATTAGTGGAGAAAATGGTAATTGAGTTATGGTTTATTAATGGAGATGTTAATATAAAAGGATGTATGATTTAATAATGATAAACATAATGTTGAATAGCTTAGTGTGGCCATGAATGAATGAGTTCCTAAGGTTTATATATTATGAATTGAATACGAATGATTGTGAATTGGGAATTTCTGCAATAATATTGTGACATTATCAGACCATTAGCTATCCGAGGAGTTTTATTGTTAGGATTGTATTGGAAGTGCTTGCTAATTGTGTGCATATACCTAATGTGTGATGACTCAACACTTCTGTTGATGCATGATTTCACGTGTTTCTGTTTATAATGTATGTTATGTTTGATCAAATGTCAATGAATAAGTTCATTTGAATAAAGAAATATGTTGTACTTCTTCTTTTGCATGAAATTCTAAAATTCTGAAATGGTTTATTTTAAAAACTACTGAGTCCTAGTTGTGGGTAAATAGGCATGTCTAGAAAGGTTAGTAGTTGCTTCCGTAATTAGACACTAAGGTGTCTTCTATAACCAAACACTCAGTGTCTTCTAATTTTTGACACTTCTGTGTCTTCTGTTTCAGAGACTTAAGTCTCTTCTGTTTCAAATACCAAACATGGTATCTTCTGCACTGGTCCCGTTACCCATTTCCATAAAAAGGATTAGCAATCTAACTTGTTTTGTATTCTGATAAATGTTCTTTTTTGATATAAACAAATTCTGATTTAATATAAGATAATCTTTAATTTGATACGAAACAAAGTCTATTTTGACACTTAAATAATTGACACTAACATAAGAAATATTCTCTAGTGATAGAACATATTCTATTATGAAATCCATTATGCTTGACTTGTTCTTTAATATGAACCTTTAATGGTTGCTTATGATATAATTTGATTCAATATATGTGGATGATAGGTGACTATTAAATAGTTGCTAGTTTATATATGGTTTAGTTATTCCCTACTAAGTTTTATGCTTAGCACGATGGTTTTACCCCGTGTAGGTTTTGTTAAGAAGACTTGAGACGGGTACAATGTCAACCACAATGGCCAAGACGATTGAGTTTTGTTTTGACAAAATGTATGTTTGAGCTTGGTTTTGAGTTGTATGTGATAAATGAGATAGTTTGTATTTTTGTTTGAAGGTTTGTAATAATTATAATACATGATGGATTAGGATTTAAGACATATTTGTTGTTGGCCCCCAGATTTTTTTTTTCTAGTTAAGCATGATTTAAATGAGTTATAAGGTTTTGATGAATTTAATTTTTAGAGTTATTGTTATGTTAATGCTATTAAGATTATATGACATATGTTAATTGAATTAAAGTGTTAAGGTAGTAAGATTTCATAAAGGGCATTTTTAGAAGACCACTTAAAGTTAAAAGAACCTAAACTTATAAAGAAGGGTAAAGTGGACTTTTAGCATTCATTAAGGGGAAAATGCGAAAAGGAATTGTTGTCTTGTTATTTTAGAAGAAGCAAAAATGAAAATTTTAAGGAAAGAAAGAAGAGAGAAACGAAATAAGAAGAGAAAGAAAGGAGAAAGAGAGGTTTCGGTGAAGTTGAGATAAGAATAGAGTTTTAGGCTAAGTTACATCTTTTCTTAGTCTTAAAGAGAGAGTTTGAGGTTTTTCAAAAAGGGAAAAAGAAAGAGGAAGGGAAGAGCTTTCTTTAGAGCCAAATATCTCTTTGTTGGGTGGAGATTCAAGGTAAGCCCATTTTAAATCTTTTGGATTTTTGAAAGGGTTTTGGTTCATAAAGCTTAAGAAATGTATGGGTTTAAGTATTCTAGAAT
>JANZXP010000003.1:22648474-22662948 GCA_027576715.1 Erythroxylum flavicans
TTGTCATACATGCCAATTTTTCTAGTCTTACTAGAAAATCTATTGCTCTACTAAAATTAATTCAAAATTAATTTCTAAAATTTCTAAAATTTCCAGAACATCATATCATCACTCTAAGCATCTCTAGGTCGTTTCATGATGATCAAAATAATTTAGGAATCACCCAAAAATTATCATGATCACCGAAACACCGGTAAGACACCAAAAATGAAAAATATGACTTATAAAATGTTCTCGACAAATTTCGAGAAAAATCATTTAGGCATGCTTCAACCTTCCAATTAACACATTTTTATCACATAAAAATATTTTTAAGATTCTAGAGCCGAAATATAAACATACAAAAACATCAAACAAAACAGATCCTACAATTTCTAAAAAACTTTCCAGATCTATAAAATTGTTTGATAAAATTATTAAAACATTTTTAATAATTATATAAAAATTACAGAGGCATAAACACATCCCAAATATATTCACATAATTTTTTCAGAATCAAATTCTAAAAAAATCATGTGTAACCTCATAAGTTTAGCCAATAGACATCACATGTCCAGCAGAAAGACAACTGAATAATTCACATACATCTTATGAACAGATTGGTGAAAGAAAATCATGAAAACCATTTTTCTATAATTAATTTCGAATAAAACATTATAGGACCATAAGCTGTCACAACCATGAAAATAGTTTTTCACATGTCATATATTCTACATCTAATAAGGCACAAGATGGCTCTGATATAATTGTTAGGTTCCGATCATGCATCTCATTCATAATATTTATCAAATATATGAAGCAAAAATAAAAAGGAATCTCAAAAACAGATTTACTCATGCATATAGATATAGAAAAACAAAAACATGAAATGTAAGATGTTTACATACCTTCCTGATGATCTCCTTCGTTCTTTAATCTTCTCCACGTTGGGTTGTCGTAAACTGCAATAATCAACGCAGACCGTCTCTAATGAAAGTCCATATAAAGATAGAAGGATGAAACCTCACTAGGAGATGGCTAGAATTCCTTCTTTATGCTAGCAAAGACAAGAACTCTTAAGAGAGTTAAAGAGAAAAAGTGTGTGTGTGTAAGAAAAAGAACCTATCTTTTTCATTTTGTGTCTTACACAAGATGCACGAAAATCATCTCTATTTTTTGCACCATTTGGCCTTCTATAACCCCCATCACTAATGTAAAGTTATGGGAAGTTAATGGTCATGAATAGCATGCATTAATGGAAGTTATAGGAAGTTAATGACCATGAATAGCATGCATTAATGGAAGCCAACAACACTTGTTTCTAATCAATTCCATACAACATTTTCTATCACGATCATATTGCGATATAATCCTGAAACACCCTCTCAAATCTTGAATCACCATTCAAGACCATTTAACTTATCCTTTGGATCTCCTATGTTTGTGACCCATTAGGTTCCCGATTATGGTGGCCACTTGAATTAACACTTAATTCAAGTAAGTCAAGAGTAGTATCCAGTAACACGTTATGACCCCTAATTAACCAAAAAGTCAATGGTTTGAATACAAACTCGTCTATATGCAATGGTTCCATGCAATTTGTCCTTGCACCATCTATACCCCACTTAGTTCAGAGTATGGTCAAAGTGTTAACTCCTACTAGACTAACTACGTCACAACTAGTCCAAGTATTATTAGATCTTGTCCTGAGGATCTCATTACTCTATGTATCATTGAAGACCCTCTTCATGACACATATCTGCTCTAGCCAGAGACTCCCAAGTAATGACCCCGATAAGAGGCCGTGGGTATCTTCTCCTTCTATCAGGAGTGGTGAATCCTTTATTGGCTACTCAATTACCTTCGAATACCTCAATTTGTACCCATTCACCACCCTATAAGTAACCCCTAAAAGGCACCGATGAATGAAATCAAAGTACAAGATCAATATCTGAGGTATCCTTGAGCACCTCAACTCAAAGGATACTTGCACCATTGCTATGATGAGATTATCATTGACACTGGAATAGAATATCCATATGATTGTCTCATAGTAGGTTAATACAATGTACTTACTAACCTTAGAAAGCATCCACATGTTAACTCTAAACAACTCATGTCAACAGCTTATAAGATCTACCGCTTGATATAATCAAGGAGCATAACATGTGCTAATCTATCCAGATTAATGATGTCCCATCTCATTAATCCTTTGACTAGGGAAAGTTTAGATACTAACATAATTACACATGATAGGAATCTCATTATCATGATCTCATAATGATTTCCTCCATGTTATGTTTTGTATCAAGGACTTTATTAAATCAATTTAAGTTCAACATCAAATCCATAAGCATATGAACATCGAAATAATGAAAAATGCCTTCATTAATCATAAAATGATTTGTACAATAAGTGTTAAAGGTGATTGCCTTTAGAGCACTTCTCTAACAGCATCTCATCAGCACAGAATCATGAGCATCCTTGAACAAGGTTGACCAATAGAATCCACACTCTAAGATTTGAGCAATAGTCTTATTAGCTCCATAATGCCCTGTATAAAGTGAGCTATGACATTGCATTAAAATTTTGAGCATTTCATCTTCAGAGACACACTTGCAAATCACACTGTCAGCAAATATCTTATAAAGTCCAAGTTCATCCCATATATAATGAGAACATTGAAATAAGAAGCGCTTCCTTTGTTGATATGAAAGATCAGAAGGAAGAATACCACCTAAAGGTAGTTTGCAATATTTACAAACTAAGGATGAAAAGGATTATCTACCATCATTAAAGCCTCATCAGGAAAGTTTTCCTTAATTTCTGCTGCTTCTTTATGATGCCCCCTTCAAGTAATGATGGGTGATCCACTACAACATTTTTTGCTCTCTTCTCATCTTTAATCTCAATGTTGAATTCCTGGAGCAGAAGCACCCACCAGATGAGCCTAGCCTTGGCATCCTTCTTAGTAAAAAGATAGCATAACGTTGCATGGTCTATAAAAATAATAACTTGTAAGCCCAAAAGATAAGAATGAAATATCTTACATGTAAATACCACCACAAGCAATTCCTTCTCAGTAGTGGTGTATTTTAGTTGTGCTCCCATCAACATCTTGCTTGTGTAGTAGATGGCATGCAACCTCTTCTCCTTCTGTTGGCTAAGTACACAACCATTAGCATAGTCACTTACATCACATATAATCTTGAAGGGAAGAGACTAATCTGGCAACATCAAAATGAGTGCTATTATAAATGCCTTCTTCAATATGTTAAAAGAATCTAAACAGTCATTGTCAAACACAAAAGGCATATCTTTAACTAATAAATGAGTCAAGGGTCTAACAATAAGAGAAAAATCCTTAATGAACCATCTTTAGAACCCTATATGACCAAGGAAAGCTCATATACCCTTGATGTTGGTTGGAGGTCATAGTTTTTCAATCACTTCCATCTTAGCGCGATCCACTTCAATCCCCTTGCATGAGATCTTATGGCCTAATACAATTCCCTCTTTGACCATGAAATGACACTTCTCCCAGTTTAAGACTAGATGAGACTCCTCACATCTTTGAAGTACTCTGTCTAAATTAAGCAAGCAATGATCAAAAAATCTCTAAAGACAGAGAAATCATCCATAAACACCTCTATGAAGTCCTCATTCATGTCCACAAATATGGCCATTATAGACCTTTGGAATGTGGTAGGTGTATTGCATAAACCAAAAGGCATCCTTTAATAAGCAAAAGTCCTATAAGGACAAATGAATGTGGTCTTTTCTTAGTCTTCTGGGTGTATAAACAATTGATTGTACCCTAAATATCTGTCAAGAACACAGTAAAATGCATGGCCAACCACCCTCTCAATCATTTGGTCTACAAAAGGTAAAGAAAAATGGTCTTTCTTGGTGGCCAAATTGAGCTTCTTATAATCAATACACACTCACCAACCTGTGATGGTCCTAGTAGAAATCTTTTCACCATGTTCATTCTTTATCACTATCATGCCACCCTTCCTAAGCACACACTGTACCAGACTTACCTACTCACTATCTGAAGTGGGATAAATAATCACCACATCTAAAAGTTTCACTACCTCCCTCTTAAGAACCTCCTGTATGTTTAGATTTAACTATCTCTGTATTTCCTTTACCTACTCACTTTTCACCATGTTCATTCTTTATCACTGTCATGCCACCCTTCCTATGCACACACTGTACCAGACTTACCTACTCACTATCTGAAGTGGGATAAATAATCACCACATCTAAATGTTTCACTACCTCCCTCTTAACAACCTCCTGTATGTTTAGATTTAACCTTCTCTGTATTTCCCTTACAGCTTTACATCCTTCTTCTAGCTTAATCCTATATACATCACTACATTAGGGCTAATCCCCCTAATATCAAAAATTTGCCACACCATGGCTCTCATCCTCTTCTTAATGGTCTCCAACACTTTCTCTTCTTGCTAACAATCCAATTGGCTAGAAATAATGATGGGTAGGGTATGGTTCTTACCTAAAAAGGTGTATCTCAAGTGGGAAGGTAAGGGTTTAAGCTCTAAAGTAGGGGGCTTAATAATGGAAGGTGGTGTGGGTGTATTTGTTCTCTCTAGCTTCTCTAGATCAACTTCCTCATATAATTCCTCTTCTTTCACGCTCTCATCCCTTTGCACTTCATTAACTTCATCAACTTCCTCTTCAACCTCTTTATACACAACATCAATTTTCGTACATACATAGGTCTGATTATCCATACAAAAAACACAAATCAATTAACATAGGATAACACAATCAATTCCTAGTGAGAGAAAGAAACAACAAAAATAAGAAAATACACTTAACTCAGGTCGTCAGCGTCATTGTCACCTCTGAACCAGCATCGGGACATTTAACCGTCCATAAGTCTCTCCTGGAAAAATGCTTCAACCCCCATTAATATCCCTACCAAAGCTCCTTTAGTTTCTTCTTCATTTCCCAAGCTTTTTATCTCTTTCACTATTCATTGAAGTGATAAATAAAGATGGTGGTTTTTGGTCCACCTTTACTATTCACTCACGTCTCTTCTCTCACGCCTATGTTTTGCCTATTCCACTCCTCTCTTAGTTCTCTTCTGCTGCCTCCTTCTCTTCTATTTCTATTGCCACTGTGTATTGATTTGACAATTAAACTCTTGGTGTTTTTGGTCCAGCCTTACTATTCACACCAAACCCCTTCTTCTGACTTGGCCAAAACATCGACATGCCCTCCTGCATTTAATGCCAATGTTTACGTTTAATGCAAATTGCTACATTAAATGCAGACGTCATTTATGTCGTCATTTTATCCTGGCATCTGCGTTACATTACGCCTTGGTCTACTAGCTTCTCTTTATGCGCTGTCATTTTGGTCAATCTCTTTGATGCTTCTCTGATTTTTTTACTTTGTTGGCTGCATTATAAACAGCCTTTTTAGCTCCTAATTGCTTCAAAACTCCATGTTAATATTGTATTTGCATTCCATCATTAAATCTACATATAAAATTAATAGGAACATAAAATGAGCAATTAAAAACACAAAAAAGGAAATGAATTCAAGTGAAATAACATATAAAAATATAGCAAAATCCATTCATATCAAATACCCCCTACACTTAGCTTTTGGCTGTCCTCAAGCAAAACATTAAAATTAAGCTCAAAGACCCAAAAACATTTACTCAATTCCCATATTTTCCAAGATTATATAATCATAACCAAAGATGAATGACTTTCAAAAATTATAGCAACAATTCAACATTCAATGCTTCTACTCGTGATCAATTAACAAGCATCATCTTCAGAAACTGGGCAATCTAATGGTAGACTCAGAAATGTATTTAAGTAAAATATCTCTATAAGTACACTCAACACCATTCATGACCATGACAATCTATAACTTTGCATATCATTTCATTTCTCCACCACTAATGTTCACATGCAAAATCATGAATCAAAGGATTTTTCAAGGTTGTAATGTGGGTAAAGGTAAGGTAAGATGTATTTGGGTCAAGTAGCATGAAAGCCATCAAAGCTAGAGAAACAAAGTAACATTCGTCAAAAACTAGGTACCGTCAGCTATGACAAATGCAACATTTATATTTCACAACCACATTCAACTCTCACACACCAACCATATGAAGCTTACCAATTTAAAAGAATCACTCATACAATTTACATCCAACAATACATTTCACCCAGGAGAGTGAACCTTCCAAACCAACATCTACCTCATATCTAATATTCTCAAACAACTTATTCTTCATAACTTTAGGAGAATGCATTAATTATAAACAACTTTTCAACACATGTGCACTTGCTCCTAGATATATGTATTTAAACATTTTTCTTCTTTCTTTCTTTTTCATTTTCTTTATTTTTTATTTTTTCTTTCCTTTTTTTATTTTTCTTTTTCTCTTTTTTTTCTTTCTTTTCGTTGTAAAAAATTAAAATAAGCAACACCAACATGAGATTTTCAATGATAAGACATAACAAAACATCTCAACATTAACTAACCCACACATATGCACACTCCCACACTTACACTTTTGCACATTCACAAACTCACCACTCATAAATGTTCCACTAGCTTTATGGCTTGGGTAGGACATTTGGTTAAGTATAAAGCATATAATGTGGTTGATACAAAAAGAAAGGCGAATAAAGCTCAAAAGGGCTTATCAAAAAGGACAGTCATATAATGGGTAGGTTATTTAGCTAATGTAGTTCAGAAAAAGCAAAGAATGCCTAATCATATCCATATTAATGCATATGATAAATATATGGTCTCAAATAGAAACTCAACGCAAAATCGAGATGTACATGTCATGAAGGTCACACATTATCAAAAGATAGTGAAATTGATATGGATGTTTCAATCTAATAAGGCTCAAAATCTCACTAGCTTTATCTACCACTAGTCACTACTCTTCTAAAGATAGTGCATATCGATCAATCACAAGAGTAAAAATGCATGTTAAATTTACTATGAAATTCTCTAGTCAATTCATTCTCTACTCATCATTAAATAATCCTAGAAGTAATAGAAAACGAGAAAATGTTTGTTTTGTTTGTTTTATTCTTTCTCTCATTTTGATTGAAAACTTAAAACAAGCAAGAAACAAACTAAAAAAGAGCACACATACATATAAAAAGAAATGCAAAAATGTAAAGACAATAAATTTACTTCTCTTAGGTTGCCTCCCAAGAAGCGCCTTTATTTAGGGTCACTAGCTCGACTCCTTCATCTCCTCTTGTGACAAAATTATGATCTTCTGAGGGCACATATGGTTCTTCAATGTGAGGTTCATCAGGATAGGGTCTTAGTTGATAGTCGTTCCCATTTAGCTCCTTCCCTATCCTCAGACTTTCAATCTTGACTGATTCCATGCACTCGGGAAATATTTTGAAGATCTCTTTGCCTTTTTCTTCTTCATTTAATTCCTCTAACCTGCTAGGTAAAGGTAAAGAGTTAGCCTCAATAATAATTATGAACTCAGTTTTTACCTCTGAGCTAAAAGATGTGTCTTTTTCTACTTCGAGCTCCTCATTTGCTTCTTCTACATAAGCAATTCATTGAGGGTTTACCTCAAAATTCTCAAGCTCCTTATCACTTTGTAAAGTTTCTACACAAATGTTCCTTGGGTACGTGTCGAGTTGATACAGCTGCTCCTCTTCGCTTTGTGGTTCCAAATGATTGATATCTCCCTATCAAGGCAATGCATCTTGCTAAAATTGCAGAGCATCCTGTCAAATTTATTGTACAGCTTGCTGAAACAGCTATTGCATATTCTGTTGGCTCTCCAAATCTTAGGCGCTAGACCATATAGTTTTTAGAAATTGCCCTCTATCTTGTGGGAATTGTAGAGTATTTTGCTACAATTGTAAAATATTAGCATTCAAAATATTAATCAACTGTTCTAAAGATGGATCGGAGTTGTGATAAAAAAGCTTCTGGTCTATATGAGAATTGTTGTGCATCCTGCAAACTATTATGGAAGTAACTTTGTTAGTTACCCCATCCATAACTAAAGTTAGGTTGATCAGTCTGACATTGGTTATACGATTGAGAGGAAGAGTTAAAGAAAAAATTACTTCAATCTATGGGTTTTTTTGAAGTAAATCACTAACACAAAATAGAATAAAGAAATGATCAAGAAATAACTGAAAAGAAACCAATTACGAACTAATATAAAAAAAACACCAATTAAATCATAAAAAAATTAAAACACCGCACTCCCCAGCAATGTTTCCAAAATTGACCTATGTGTCATAACACTAGTCAAAATAAAATAACTAGACTACTACTGTAGCAGTGGTGAGCCTAGGTCGATCCCACAGAGAGTATGTGTAAAGTTTACGAAATGAAATTAATTGGTGTTTAGGTTTAACAAAGGGTTTTGTATTTTGAAATAAATACAAAAATGAAGCTAGATTAATAAAAAATTAAAGAAAACGTGCAAAAATTGGTAAAAATGGGGAATTTGATAGGGACCTAATTCTTTGGTTCAATCTTGGCCAACACCCTAATGAAGCGTATTTCATTGATTTTTTGTTCTCAAACCTCTCCTAGAAACTATTAATCGTGGGTTAATAATTAACCGAGTTTTCCCTTAGGTTATGTTTAATCAAGATACGATCGTTAATTAAACCTAACCATCGAATAACCTAGGATATGATCTCTAGATTTAATTAGGTAATAGCATTACGAATTAGGAAAACTGATTAATCAAGGCAACAACCACTTACGATGCTTCATTTAACCTAGTTCATGTTATCCCTAATGATTACAAATCATTAGTCGCTATACATGAATTTCAACATAAAAATTACGGATTATATCGAAATTCTAGCAATGGGTATACAATTGAACAATTCAATGAACGAATTAAAATCATCTTTTCACAATACCAAATGGGTTCATACACAAATAACCGAACAATAACGAAAATCTGATTATCCATACAAAAAACACAAATCAATTAACATATGATAACACAATCAATTCCTAATGAGAGAAAGAAACAACAAAAATAAGAAAATACACTTAACCTAGGTCATCGGCGTTAATGTCACCTCCGAATCGGCATCGGGACGTTTAGCCCTTTATGAGTCTCTCCTAGAAAAATGCTTCAACCCCCATTAATATCCCTACTAAAGCTCCCTTCGTTTCTTCTTCACTGCCTAAACTTCTTATCTCTTTCACTATTTATTGAAGTGACAAATAAATATGGTGGTTTTTGGTCCACCTTCACTATTCACTCACTTCTCTTCTCTCACGCCTATGTTTTGCCTATCACCACTCATCTCTTTGTTCTCTTCTGCTACCTCCTTCTCTTAGATTTCTATCTACATTTTGTATTGATTTGAAAATTAAACTCTTGGGGTTTTTGGTCCAGCCTTACTATTCACGCCAAACCCCTTCTACTGTTTTGACCACAAAGTCGGCGTGTCCTCTTGCATTTAACGTCAACCTTTGTGTTTAATGTATAGACGTTGTTTACGTCGTCATTTTATCCTGGAATCTGCGTTACGTTGCATCTTGGTCTGCTAGATTCTCTTCATGCACTGTCGTTTTAGACAGCCTCTTTGGTTCTTCTCTGATTTTTACTTTATTAGCTGCATTATAGATAGCCTTTTTAACTCCTAATGGCTTTAAAACTCCATGTTTTAATATTGTATTTGTATTCCATCATTAAATATACATGTAAAATTAATAGGAACACAAAATGAGCAATAAAACCACACACAAAATAGGAATGAATTCAAATGAAATAATATATAAAAATATAGCAAAATCTGTTCATATCAAGATCTTACAAGTTGTAGACATGAGTTGTTTAGAGTTGACATGTGGATGCTTATTAAGGGTAGTAAGTACATTAGATTGACCTAATATGAGACAATCATATGGATATTTTGCTCCAATGTCAATGATAGTCTCATCATAGCAATGGTGTAAAAATCCTTTGGCTTAATATACTCAAGGATATCTCATATACCGATCCTGTGCTTTGACTCCATTCATCGGTGCCTTTCAGAGGTTACTCATGGGGTGGTGATTGGGTACAACTTGAGGTATTCAAAGGTAATTGAGTAACCAATAAAGGATTCACCACTCCTGATAGAAGGAGATGATACCCACGACCTCTTGTCGAGGTCATTACTCCGAAGTCTCTAGCTAGAGTAGATATGTGTCATAAAGAGAGTCTTCAATGATACATAGAGTAATGAGATCCTCAGAACAAGATTTAATAACACTTGTACTAGATGTGACGTAGTCAATCTAGTAAGAGTTGACACTTTGACCATACTTTGAACCAAGTGGGGTATAGATGGTGGAAGGACATATTGCATGGCAACATTGTGTATGGAAGGGTTCGCAATCAAACCACTGACTTTTTGGTCAATTGGGGGTCATAACGTGTCGCTAGATATCCTTCTTGACTTACTTAAATTAAGTGTTAATTTAAGCAGCCAACATAATTAGGAATCTCATGGGTCACACACATAGGAGATCCGAAGGATGAGTAAAATGGTCTTAAATAGTGATTCAAGATATAAGAGAGTGTTTTGGGATTATATCGTGATGTGATCGTGATAGAAAATGTTGCATGGAATGGATTAGAAACAAGTGTTGTTAGCTTCCATTAATGCAAGCTATTCATGGTCATTAACTTCCCATAACTTCCATTAATGCATGTTATTCATGATCATTAACTTCCTATAACTTTCCATTAGTGGTAGGGTTATGGACGGCCAAATGGTGCAAAAAATAAAGATGATTTTCGTGTGTCTTGTGTAAGACACAAAATGAAAAACATAGGTTCTTTTTCTTATACACACACACTTTATCTCTCTAAATATCTCAAGAGTTGTTGTCACTGCTAGCACAAAGAAATAACGCTAGCCATCTCCTGGTAAGGTATCATCTTCCATCTTCGTGTGGACTTTCATTAGAAATGGTCTGTATTGATCATTGTGGTTTACAACAACCCAATATAAAGAAGATTAAAGAACGAAAGAGATTATCAGAAAGGTATGTAAACATCTTACATTTCATGTTATTATTTTTTTATATCTATGTATATGAGTAGATCTAGTTTTTGAGGTTCTGTTTTATTTCCACTGTATATGTTTGATATATATTATGTATGAGATCCACTATTGGAACATAACAGATGCCGTTTTCAAACATCATAGAGGTGGAGATATTTGATGAGTGGGGGTTGGATTTCATGGGACCATTCTCATCCTCCTTCGGTAACACTTACAAATTGGTTAGGGTAGATTATATTTCTAAATGGGTTAAGGTCGTAGCTACTCCAGCTAATGATGGCAAGGTGGTAGCTGCTCCATTTGAGGCTCTTCTGAGAAGATACAATGTTCATCATATAGTGGCTAACCCTTACCACCCCCAAACTAGTGGCCAAGTAGAGGTGTTGAATAGAGAGTTTGAGAAGATTTTGGAGAAGGTAGTGAGCACTTCAAGAAAGGATTAGGCTTTAAAGCTAGATGAAACCTTATAGGCTTATAGGACAGCTTTCAAAACACCCATAGGTACTATACTATGTCGACTTATGTATGGCAACTCTTGCCATTTACCATTGGAGTTGGAGCACAGGGCCTATTGGGCCATTAGGAAGCTGAACACAGAATGGAAACTAGCAAGTGAGAAGAGATAATTAAAACTCCATTGGAAGAGTTGAGATCTGAAACTTATGAAAATGTTAAGTTGTACAAAGAAAGAGCAAAAAAGTGGCATGATACTTAAATCAAAAAGAAAGAGTTTAAAAGTGGGGACTTGGTGCTTTTATTCAGTTCACGACTTTAGTTATTTCCTAGAAAGCTCAAGTCAAGATGGAGTGGATGCTTCAAGATCCTTCAAATGTTTCCCTATGAAGCTTTGGAGCTGGAAAATGACAAGGAAGAAGCATTCGAGGTCAATGGATAGATAGAAGCCATACATAGAGGGACATATTCACAAGAAAGGGAATTCATCTCTTTCCTTTATTCCACTTTTTTATGAATGCATGTGGAATGGTCAAGCTAATGACCTTAACTTAGCATGTTTACCTTTCTTTTTCTTGTCTTTGTTTAAGTTTGCTTAATTTATTTAGTTGTGATTATGTTTGATTTGAATTTGCTTAGGGTTTATTTGGATTTTTTTTTAGTTTTCACTTATTTTCTCTTCAAATTTCTTGTTGGTTAGATGATTTTGATGTGTTTGTAGGTTGCTTGAATGTTGAGAATGCATGCTAAGCTTGGAAAAGGGATAAGAAGTTGGAAAAGTTAGAGTAACCCATGAACGTGGGAATGTATTTGTTTCCCACGACCGTGGGAAGGCTCTAAAAAATCCTTCTGGAGCCTTAACCCACGATCGTGGGAATGCCTACGATCGTGGGGATGAGGCTGATTCCCACGACTGCAGGAATGCACTCTAGAATCTTTCTAGAGCCTTAACCCATGATCGTAGGGAAGACAGGGATTCCCACAAACGTGGGATACCCCATCTGAAAAAAAAATTAAATTCCTCCTTCTTTCTTCTTTCTTCTTTCTTCTTTCTTCATCCTTCAATTTTTCACATTCTCTCTCTAAAAAACATGACACCCACTCTAAAAACCTTTTAAGTCCTTCATCTTTCCCCTAAATTTTAGTATTTTCTCTACTTCTCCCATCATTCTTCAATCTTTTACACTTACTTCATATTAATCACTCAAGAATCCAAAGATTTGGTAAGATTTTCTCTCTTTCTCTCTAAAAAATGTGCTCACGTCTCTCTTTCTTAATTTTATAAATTTTTCTCCTTTGATGGTTCCAAAGAAGCTTATGGCCCAGAAACTAACCAATCATCTGTGCCTTCAAGTCTCCGGAGAAGGTAAACCAGATATGGTAGCCACTTTTTATGCCCTATTAACTATTTTTTCAGGAGAAGAAGGTATGTGATTTCAGGACTTTAAGGATAGAGAATTAATGCCTCCTACGTACTTTGATTTTGAAATGTTATAACTCTAGGATTAAGGCTTAACATTGAACAATTGGCTGTAAATATTGGTTGGGGTCGTTTAATTCATTATGATGTGCTGATATATCCAATGATGATAGTAGAATTTTTCACCAATGTGCGCTACAATCTTAAAATGGATTCATTTTAGTTTAGGATAGGTGGCCATGCTTATAAACTTGATTATACGGTCATTCGTGTGCTTTTTAACTTATTGAACATCAAATTTTTAGATGATCATGACGATTTTTATGTGGATGATTATTGGAAAATTATTACGGGTGAAAACAATTTCAGCTCTAGGAATGCACCTAATACTTTGGTTCATAGCATCAAGCACTTACTTCTTCATAATTTTATGTGCCTAATGGTTTTTAACAAAACTGAAAGCAATAATTGCTCGACTAAGGAACTTTTCTTCCTTTAGTGCATAGATCATAAAATCAAAATAAATACCCCTTATTAGATTTTTAGATCCATTGTGAATTACGTTAATAAGTAAAGCTCATATTTTGGAATGTCATACATTGTTACTGCTTTGGCTTTATATTATAATCTTGAAGTGGATAGTGTGCATACAGTTAGATATGATGTGTTTGACGTATCTTATTTGAGACGTTCTATTAATGAGTTTGGCACCTAGATGAGACAAGAGCATAAGGAGCAGCAGTACATCAATAAGAAATTCCTCAAGTTCATCTAGAGGAATATCATTCAAGTACCTTCTCCTATTTCTTCGCCACCACAATCTCCATGAGCTTTCTTACCCTAAACATTTTATGTCGTTTCATTTAACTTGTTAGTTATTTTGTCTGTTTGTTTGGTTTGATGTCATTTTACCTTATTATGTGGTTATCTTGTCACATTGAGGACAATGTATTCTCTAAGTGTGGGGAGGTCACATTTGCTTTGTCAATTACATTGTTTTAGTCTATTTTAGTCACTGTTTGCATTTTGTTAAATAAGATGAATGTTTTACGCATATTAGGTTGTTTTATATTGTTTTGTGTTAAGCAATGGAATCACACTTGAATCATTTTGATTTGTTTTGCCATGAGATTCTGTCATGCTAGTTGGAATGAGATTGAATGAATGCTTGAACTCAGATTAGGCTACTTGAGTAGAGAGTGAACCACGTTGAGTGATGAAAAGTAGTTGGTTGCATAAACTTACTCAGAATTTGGCACTTGAGCAATGTGGTAATATAGAGATGCATAATGAATTTGATTTAAGCCAATGTAAGGATTGAGCCTATGACTCCATCTATAGTCATTTTATTTCTTTGTTTGTATGATGCTTCCTTAGGTTATTACCTTCAGAACTTGTTTTAAATCGGTTTGAGTCTACTAAATGCATGTTTAATAGAGATGATTAAGGCCCTTTTTGTAACATCCCCTTACCAATAGGAAGGGTAATTTGGTAATTTGGCACGGGTTAGGAGTGTTTAATATGGCATTGAAATATTCATGCATTCA
>JANZXP010000003.1:22663048-22693242 GCA_027576715.1 Erythroxylum flavicans
ATTTCATGTGCAAAAATTCACTAATTATTATTCATATGCATATATGAATGCATGAATATGATAAAGACACTTTCAATATTTCTAACCCATTCAAAAAGACCAAATTGCCCTTTCCCTTAAGTGAGGGGATGTTACATATGATCTAGGAAAACAAGTGGTAAGGCGCTTCAACAACTACTTCGGCATAAGCACCCAATAACTATTGGTTGTGAGAACCAAAGTTCTTAATGATATAGGAGAGCTCCCTCTCTCTTCCTTCGATAAGGCCGAGTAAATGTTCAAATCATGGGTGAAGGATGGTTTTCTAGTAATTTCCTATAGTTGGAACCCATTATTGGTCCTAAATGTGTTGCTAATATTACCTTTATTGATCATGAAGCTGCTTAGAAGAACCAAAAAGGCAAGAAAAAGGGATAAGGTTGAAGAACATCAAATTCGAACAAATGGAGCAAGTTTGGAGTAGCTATCAAATGCCATCATTATTATGAAGTTGGTCATAATATAAGAGCATGAAAAAATAAGGATCAACCTTCGAGGCAACATGAAATTGTTAAAGTGATTGTTAATTTTCTTATTTGTCTTCATTTCAAATGTGGATTAAATGTCAATTTATTTATCATAAAATATATATACATGTATAATTCAATAAGAATTAGAAAGACCACCAAAAATGAAGTCCCTTCATCTAATATTGGTAACCATCCAGTTGAATACCCATACAATCAGTATCTACATGCTCAAATAACGCATCCTCTATCTTAAGAAGGGAGAAAAAGTGGTTAGTAAATATTCACATTTAATTTCAAGTAATTCTTCTCCAAATTATTTAACATCATATCTACTATATTTGTACAGGCGACCAGAGGATATGGAGTGACATTTAGGGAAGATAGTGAGAATACTTATTTTACAGTTTGTCACTTAAATACATCTTTACATTGCTTATATATAATTATATTGTTCATGTTAATACTATGATTTTTTTTATGCTTCACAGATGAGCTGAAGTCAATGTTAAGTTTTTCAACCTCCAAATAATAATGCAGAAAAAACTCAAGCTTCCCAAAATACAACTAGCAATACAACTCAAACCAGTAGGAGGATCAAATTGAGGGTTAAAAGATATGCTCTAAGAAAATCTTAAGTTGTTGATGGTGAATCAAATGAAAATTATATTTCTGTTTATGATTAAGAATTTGGATAGCCAACTTCTGGTTTAAATAAGTATTTTTACATTTATTAGTTATCCTTTAGTTAACAATTTGGATAACCTTTGTTTGACAATTCCGACATTGGTTTGATTGAGAATTTAAATATATATTAATTTTACTTTGCTTGACAAGTTAGACATGTTTTGGTTGACAATTTGGACATTAGTTTGATTGAGAATTTGGACACATATTAGTTTTGCTTTGGTTGACAATTTGGACATTGATTACCACTTGGTTTCTAGAGGAGGAGCTTTTATATCTTATTTTTAGTGGTTTGTAGGAAGAAGTTGCCAAGGATTTTGGTATACTAATTCAATTTCAGTGTCTATTAATTATAACATTCATCACCATCAATTATGAAACTTCTATCAAACTGTCATAACAACCAGAGTTTTTAAGTTATTGCGAAAAAAGAAAAATAGTCATTTCATAACTTTTAATTATTATAAACCAACATCCAAATCAACTTTCAAAATGTTGCTCTATTAGGACAAATTCTCATAATTAATATATAAATTTAGCTAATGCAACTCTTACGAGCAGCAATGCATCTTTGGCAGATATGACAATGTCTCCATACTTGAGCTAGGTACATCAGACATCTAAGATATGTAATCATATGGGACCTACAAAATAAAAATGTGAACATAAATATTACATTTATATCAAATTTGCATTATTTAGATGAATCACTATATATAATTACTTCTTACGAACAACAATTCATTTTGTAGACAAAACTTTTACCCAATATAGATAAGATGTCTGACATAGTTTTTTACAATAACAAACCTTCAACTCATTTACTAATACTAAATACCTACAAGACATCTACAATTTGAATATTGATTAAAATTTTGTATAATAATGGCATTGTTAAAACTATAATTAAAATACTTATTTTTGTATTAATGAGTTGATAAAAATGTTGACCAACATTAAGTTTAGTGTTTGATATCCATAACTTCATCTTCTCATTACAACTAGGGCAATCATTATAAGGAATATGAAAAATACATATAAATCACAATATAAATTAAAATTAAATACAAAACATATCACATATAATAATAAAAATGTTTAAATTATTTTACCATTGAATATAATGCTTTCTCTCTACAAATTGAAAATATATTCTTTTAGCTTATGCTAAATTATCAAAATAATAATAAATAATATTCTTAAATATATTGATGACCCCTTTACACTTTTTTCCATGTCAAATATATACTAAGTGCATAAGCAATGAAAACTACATATATTTAATTTCCACTCATATTTCTTTATCATGTTATAATGTCATCATATGAATATATATTATACCACATACGAATAATATATGATACCACATCAAAGAACAATGATAAAATGAGCAAATTGATCAAGAAAAAAATGATATCTTCTTTATATCAAAGAACAACGACACAACCACGTCTCTTATAGTAACGAGCAGATTATTAAGAAAAAGTGATAATTAAACAATGACTACCATGCCTCTAAAGAATGGAGTTCTTATATTTCATATTGAAAAAGGAAATTATCTTAAGCATCCATATAATACAAAGCAAATTGATCAGTCACTTTTTTATTTTAACATCTGATTCATATCTTTGTAAGTAGTTTTCAGATGACCAACGCATTCCCTTTATTGGATAAATGAGATTCTTACAAGATAATTGTTTTTCGTTTACCAAACTCTCCATATGTAATAGTCCTATTAATGCCAAAAATTTGATCTCCAACATTACCCTCAAAGATGTCTCTGAAATTGCAAGTTTAAATAAAATTGTATGCCTTATGTGATCTAAGATAAAAGAAACATACATCCAAATGTATTTTTTGCTATTTTTTTGTGTAACGATTTCTTTCTTATGTCACACGATAAATTTAGGAAATAGTCAATCCTTTTATCATTTACACCACCATGGATATCACTTCTGTGAAACTTTCGCACACTTAAAACAACAAATTTCTCTTAAACCAATTATCATTTCCTAATTTTAAGTTGACAAAATATTAAATCAAGGTAACCAAAATCACTTTTTCAACAAATAGAAGATTTAATATCCGATTTTTAGAACATGCTTAGGCTTAGAACCCTAGATTATTATGAATGAGTAATAGAATTAAGAGCATTGCAGATATATGCATAACATTAGCATACACAAATAAATTATAATTTGTACACATTACAAGCTAGCATATGCACTCAATTGACATGTCCTGGGGTATGAAAGATTTTAAAATGTCTATGATGTGAATTTTGAATTGCTATGTCTTGAATTTTGGCATGATTGGATTACAATTGGTAATTTGGAATTGATTTTGATTAATTGGGAGATTATTAATTAATATGTACATTTGGATTAGGAAAAACAAAAATAGACCAATTATTTTGTGACAAGTGGATCAATTATTAAGAGACATGTGGATTAATCATTAAGTGACATATGGCAATTTAATGTGTGGATTACCGGCAACATCTTAGTTAGGCAAATATCTTCTATGCCTTAAGACAAATGTTGAGATTAAAAGATGACACCTATCATGTTGATGAACCAAGCTTCAGCAGCCACATTTCTGTTGCCTTCATTCTCATTCTCCACTGAAACTTGTATGAAAATTTCTCTCTATAATTTGCTTAAACCTTAACTCAAAGTGTTACATAAAATTCACATGTTAATCTTTCACAAAATAGCCAAGAAAACTAGCTGAATGTTACCTACATCTTGCTGCTGAAAATCAATAAGTTTTCACCTTAGAATTGTGTTAAATTTGCTTGCTTGGAAGGATTGGTTATCTTGAAGTTTTGAGTTGTGTTGGAAGTCTAATAAGTAAGTAACAATTTGATCTTTATGGCATGTTTAATAGTATAAGAATGATACTTGAATTGGAATGAAATGCATGTGATGTTGGTGATGATATGTGCTGGAGATGTGTTGGATAAACTTAGAAGTTTTATGCTTGTTCTTAGTGTGGGAAAATCATGGATTATATAGTTTAATTCATGGATGAATTAGGTCTGGATTTGAAGTGTAATGAAGGTGGATTTATGCTTAAGAAAGATGTTAATATAGTGTTCTTGAATTGAGAAAGAATTAGGACTATATACATGATAATGTATGATAGTTCTAGTTTGATTTTTGATGCCTGAAAGACCATAATTTGTGAGCTATCAAATGAATAAATTGTGAGCTAGAATTGGAGTATAATTCAATTTTAAATGAGGATGCATAAATGAGCATGAATTCTGGAAAATTAGGAGTGTAAATGTTGTGCCTAACTGTGAAACATTCGTGCAGAATTGGAAGAAATCATGTAGGGCACAATCATGGCCTGATAAAATTTGGCTCTGTCATGATTATGATAGAGTTCCCACGATCATAGCCTGATGCATAAGGTTTTATCACGATCGTGGCAAGGCCCACCACGATATTGGGCAAGGTTTGAACATGAAAACTTCTCTTTTAAGTAATGTTTGAAAAAACTAATGATAAGGTACTTTCCTATGATGCATTTAGGCTTCAAATGAACTAGTTTGATGATTTATTGATGAATTTAGATTAAATAAGTTAATTAAGGTATAAACCTAAGTGTAAACAAGACATATCCAAGTGACAATATTTGAATGAGCATGAATTGTAATTAAGGAAACATACCCAAGAAAGTCATTGAGCATGCATTGAACGTGGCACATACATATATATGCATGATTGAATATTCATTTGATTGATCGACTTTGTCATGTGAATTTTATGTGTATTGAATGATTTTAGACACACAAGTTGATCAACTGGATCTAGACATTGTCAGATCATCTAGGCAATAGCATAATCTGGAGCGTTCTGTGAGTAGATGTTCTTACTAGGATTGATTTAATTCTATTTAACTTCCAATATTGAACTGTTAATAATCTGTATGTGACAATTCCGGACATTAATGGTTTGAGGAGTTTGATTTTTGGGAATGTATTAGAAGTGTTCTAATTGCATATAAATCTGAAAGATATATGTATTCTCAACAAATTGTTAAATGCCGGACTTAGATCTGATGACATGTGATTCTGACTATGCATCATAAATAAATGTTATTAATAGCATATTTTGTGATTTGATGCATCACATTAATATGCATGATTAGATAAAGACGTTGTGACAGAAGTAGCCAGTTTGAAATAACTTAAAGCTCAAAATTCTGCACTTAGAGCCACTAGCTCTGTGATTAATGAGACCGATATCCACAATAGGAATGGGACAGTATCTGAAAAGAGCTCAATATCTATAAAGGATATGGGACAGTGAAAGGCACTCGGCCACAACAAAATAAAAACAAAAGTGGAGTCTCATATGTATATTCATTTGCAAATATATATGATTGTAATCCATTTCTAAATTTGTGATGATAAAATAATATGTCATATTTGTGTATTTGTTGATAACATGATTGATTGGGATATGCATGAGCAAATTATGCTGATTATATGAAATGTGTGCAATTCATTATTTTTTGTTGAGATGCAAAATATTGTGCATTTGATTTATATTTGAAGTGTTTGATGTTCTGAATCAGTGAGCACATCGAGGATGGTTCACTCACTGAGTTTGCAAAACTCATCAAAATTGCAATGAGGCTTTTTCAGGTATGAGAGAGGAGAACTAGTTCCTAAGTACTCTAGAAGAACATTTTGGAAATTAAGATATGGCTCAAAGGTCGGTCAACTGACATCTGAGGAGCTGTCGTTTATGTTTATGTAGTTTCTTATGTCATGTAGAACTTGTGTATAAAGAGTTGTAAACTCTCAAATGTTTTCGTAATGTAAATATTTGTTTTAATGATTACAGTGTAAACTATGTTTGTAAATGAAATGAGGAGTTGAACCTTTAAGTTTTGAGTTATACTATATGATGCCATATAAGTGAAAGTGATTGCTCTAACATTCCATTGTCATAGGGTATGTTGGACCCCATTTTCAGAGCCCAACATCGGATTTAGGATCGTGGGTCTAGAGCGTGGAGGAGGGCTTAGAATTTGGAAATTTAAAAGAAAACTCCTTCGGAAGCAAAGGTGGGCTTAGCCGCGGCAAACATATTGGAAAATCCCTTGGAACCTTCAGGAATTTTATGCCGCAGCGAATATATTGAACTTTGCCGCGGTAAACCCGAAATTTTGTTATGTGAGTAAACCTCAATGACCTTTCGGGTGAATTACGCCACGGCGAAAACTCGTATGACAGAACCCTCAAACCTAAATGTCCTATATTACTACATGCAAACTTAAAATCTTTCAACCACATTCATCTGTACAACCCAAAAACAACAATTGATAAGAACCTAGCCACAAACAAGCTCTCAAAATCTTAATCTCATTTCCATAATTGAATACTTTGTAAAAACATAAGGAGAATCATATACAAAACCAACATATACTTCATTAATGTCAAAAATAGGAGTTTTACAATGCTTTAGTGGACATTTCAAGCCCCCTTACAACATAATCCAAAATACAAAATTTATAAAAACTAGAATCACTCAAAATGCGACTAAAGCATTGTTTTACAAAATCCAACTTCAAAAACTAACAAAACAAAACATGCAAACTGGAGTGATACCTTGACTTTTGACTTACTCGATCTCTTGCTCATCACCTAAAGATGGGACGAAAATGGGAGGGGTGAGCTTAAAGCTCGTGGATAACAGGTTTATAATCGATAAACAAGCAAAAACCATTTTCAAAAACTCATTGCCATTATACATTTTAGAAACTGTAGTAATTTTTTGCATGAAAAATCACCAAATACTTATTTCTCAAAATTCTTATTTTATCAAACAGTTCATGAGCAATTGTAAATCATGTATGCATCATAATTGCTAACATTTTAAAAACACATAAGCACATCAAAATGGTTTGGGTGAAACCATGAACATGACAAACTACACATTTCCACTTAATGGTCCTGTGTAGTCATAAAACTTAACGTACTATTGCAATTCCCCATAGGGGTCTTACATAGACGTAAACATGAGGGAGTCCATGAAGGAGCTCCGTGCCACTTGCGGGTAGATGGGAGAAGCCTTTTCTTGGTCAGTGTGCACGTGACATTCTTGAATGAATTACACCAAACCCACATAACATGTAATTCATGAATCGAAAACAGTTTGCTCAAATGGCACCTTGTTGGAAACTTGTTTTTCATGCACATGAGATATTTCAAAAAGAAACATTTCCGAAAACCTGATTTCCTAAACTTGCATCTTTTCAAAAAGAATCATTTTCAAAATGTTTTCATAAATCATCAACACAATTCATGTAACAAACATATAACAATTTCACAATCGAACCAAGAAGCAAACAAATGCAACATTTATGATGCAGTTGAAACCATTTAGCTTCCTTAATTCAAAGAAAACAATGAGTGGCTTATTTACTCTATTATAAACATGTACCCACCTTGGATTCCTTGCTTATAAACTTGCGTAGGGATGTCTTTGGTCTTGCTCCTCTTGCCTCTCTTGCCTCACTTGATCACCTTCTTGATTTCCTTTAACAATAACAAAATCTCAATTTCAATAGGAATTCCAATTTGGGAAAATACATTTGATAACTCTTCTTCCAGAAAGTATTCCCCATTGTCTTAAGTTTCCAATGACACCAAAATCATTCAATTTGGTTCAGTACTCTAAAAGTTAACATTTTCAGGCTGTTCTTATACGAAAAGATCATTCTATGCTCAACTTCCATCCAAATTTTAAAATCCTTAGAGACTAAAATAGAACTCCATTTCATCATAAAAGTTATATCCCTATGTCTTTATTTTATAACAAATCAAAAATTAGTCCATTTGGATAACTACACCAAAATTTATCCCCAAAATAACAAAGCATGTTCTATGATGGAAAGTTCGCCGCGGCAAAAACCAAGTTCGCCGCGGCAAAACCAAGTTTGTCATGGCGAAAATGTCCAGAAACCCATTCCGAGAACGTGTTTCAGGACATTTTCCGTTTTCTTACACCCCACCTTTCACATATAACGCATCTTATCACTAACCCATCTCTTCTACTTCATTTTCCAACACGAATCCAATCCAATATCATTCATAACAATTCATAATCTAGTTTTTGATTGTTAACCAAACACAACATTTACATAATCATTCATCAACAACTTCCTAGACATATTCACTTCTACCCAACCCTAAATATGCATCATTTAACAATCAAGAAGTGTTAATACTCATATTTACTTGTTTTAAACTCAAAATCTTCAAGCTCTTTAAGAATTTCCAAACCCTAGCTTCTTCTTCTTCTTTTCTCCACTTCTCTCTTTCTCTCTTCTTTCACTCACAAACAAGACTACAATTAATTCTTTCCCTTTTATATCTTGAATGAGTGAGTAAGATCCACTATGCCCTTCCATGTAATGCCTTAGCCTTTTAACCTTTAGTGATCTTCCAAAAATGCCCTTATGCACCTTACAACATTAACACTTTAATTCCATCAATCTATGAAAATAAATCCTCCCAAACTTGACATTATAATATAACTCCAAATAAAATGATTTATCTAGCAAGACCACAAAATTTAATCAAATCATGCTTAATAAAATAAATAAAACAATTTGGGGCCCAACAAGTTAGATCTATAGTTAGAATTATAGATGTAGTTTATATAGGATGTTTTAAATCCACAATTAAAGTTAGGGATGTAATTTATATATGATATTTCAATTATTAATGTATGAATCGTTATTGATTTGGGTGAACTTATTCTCTTTGTCCTTGATTCTCAAATTTATACTTGACTATCACATATTCAATTTTAGGGATTATATAAATGACTAAAAGGAGAAGTATAATTTGTTCACTAAAAGAATAAACATTGTAGATCTAAAGGAAAATAACTATAGTGGTAACTAGTATATTAACTATTCTTAATGAGTTTGATTAAGGTTAATTGCATATGTAAGAGATGGTACTTCATTAATTAGAGATGTGTCTATGTTCTTAGAGAAAGGGCATAGATCCTTAAGTTAATTATTATTTCAACTTTAATAAATTATCTTACTTGATAACTAAAATTCCATATAAGTAAAAAAAAAAAGCACTAGTGTTTATTTATATTGATTTCTTTTTATATTTAATCATTTTTTACCTAGTAGAATGTGAGAGATTACCCTTTGACTCACCAGAAGTAGAAGCTATTAATAGTAGGTTATCAAACTGAATATTCAGGTATCAAATTTGGTTTATTTTATATTACTTCGTATTTAAACTTATTAGTTTCTTCATTATTTGTAACAGTTCTTTACATGGGCTGTTGGAATATTTCTATTCTGTACATTGAGCTTTTTGAAATAAATAAAGAGAAAATAAGTGGCGTTTTTGAAACAACAATTGGTATCTTTATTAAGTTGATTAAAACCTATTTGTTCTTGTTCATTCTTTTTATATTTAATCATTTTTCTTCTGTTAGTTTCAAATTAAATTAATTTTCATAAAATTTTTTATTTTAATTTAATTATTTTTCTAAGATCAATAAGCTTATTAATTGTAGTTCTTGTGGAATCGATAACCTAAAATACTCCTGATTTTAAATTACTATAATCAATTTTGTGCACTTATAGATTAGGTCAATCAAGTTTTAAAAATTTTTGACAAAATTATTTTAATTACTTGTTTTTTAATTTTAGCTTTATTTTAATATTATCTTTCCTTTTCTATTTTAGGTAGTTGATGCAAGATAGGAGATCTAATAGTGAAACTTAGACGACATACTTTAATTGATCGTAAAATCAAGCGCACTTATAGGCGAAATAAAGTAAGCTATAAATCAACATAATGATGTTATTGGTACAAGGGAGTAACAAACATAAAGAATTCATTTGGGACATATTCAAATGCCTGTGATTACTGGTCAGTGCTAGCCCTTCATAATTTAGGTTGAGTTAGAGGACAATGAAATATAAGCTTAAATAAGTCCATCTTCACTTACTTTTGACGTTTATTAGATTCCCTAGGGAAGACACCACACATTGATCAAGGAATCCTATTATGTAATCTAAATACTTCCATTAAATGGCCTTACCAAAAAATGAGTTCTCATATGAAAAGCTTTCCTTACTACATGAGAGATTAAGAAAAGATGTAGTTGCTTTTGATCAAAATGGATTCATTTGAGTATTGAGACCAATTTTATTACGCCTTTATATCAAGATTCTTTCCACTATATAAAACCACCAAGTTAAGGATACAAACTTAGAGTTTTGCACAAAAAGAGGGAGAAGCATTCCATGAAGCTTAAGAGAGATATAGAGCTTTGCTTAGCCAATTTCCCCATTATCAATACTTATTATAGTTATTTATACAATTCTTCTATAAAGACCTCACTCTGATATTTTAGACTGTGGTTGGCACAACTGCACGAAGGAACATATCAATAAAAAATGTTTAGGAAGTCAAGGAGATCATTGAAAACCATGGCTAAGAATTTGAAAAATAAGGTGGTAAGGGTAAATTGAAAGCTTCCTTTTATAAGGTTCAAACATCAGACTTGGAATCACAAGTTACAGATATTTATAACCAAATTAAGATCTTACTGAACTAGGAGATGGCGAATAGAGAGGCATTTTATCAATGTCGCATGTATGAGTATCCTTCTTATACATGCAAATGTGTAGCTTACCTTAAAGTACTACAAAGATGCAAAATACATAGCTACCTATAGAGGGAAACATGTAGTCAATAATAATGATTTCTCTAATACTTACAATATGGGGAAAAGAAATCATCAAATTTCTCTTGGAAGGACGAAAAACTAAAGAAAGTAGATATAAATAACCACCTATGCTTTAACAAAGACCCCATTTTCAAGAACCACTTTCTTCACAGGAAATGGGGATAGAAGATATGCTCAAGTAGTATATATCTTCCACAATGTAAAATTTGATAATTTAGGGAAAATTAAGTCTCAAATGGGACAAATTAAAAAAATGATGCATTCAAATTATGCATATATTCATAACTTAATGATTCAAGTGAACTAACCAAGATGGTAGGTGAAAGAGGTCAAGGAAAGCTTTAGAGTAACATAGGGGTAAACCTTAGAGATTAAGGTGAGTCATTACGTTGAGGAGTGGCAAAACACTTGATGTTGTGGCCACTAAGGAGAAAGAGTGTAAAATTAAAAAAAGGCTTAGGAAGAGGGCAATAATAAGATGAAAAAAATATAATAACATCGATCTCATCTACATTTGGTGTCTATCTTAGTTTGGAGCAAATCCTTTAACTTCTTGTCAAACCATATATGTTGCCTATTTTATAATCTCTTGAAAAGGACGAAGTATGAAGACAACTTCAATAAATTCCATCATTTCTTTAAGAAAGTTGTATATTGACGTCCCTTTTATTGAAGAATTAGTCCAAACGCTATCATATGCGAAGTTATTAAAGGGAATCTTCTAAAGAAAAACTTAGGGAGCATACTACCTAATGAGTATGGTGTAATCTTGCATAATAAACTACCTATAAAGTTAAAGGATCTAAGTTTTTTCATTATTCCATATCATTTGGGGCTTCAAATGCTCATAATTGCTTATGTGATTTAGGTGTAAGTAATAACTTTTTGCCTCTATCTCTTTTCAGGATGCTTGGAATAGTAATACTCGAGCTTACAAGTGTGTCACTCCAACTAGCTAATAAGTCCTTTAGGTACCCAAATTCGGTTAGTGGAAGACCTATTTGTTAAATTATGGAAATTAATTTTTCTATAGAGTTCTTGGTAATAGACATAGAGTATGATGTCGGGGTTCCTATCATCTAAGGGAATCCATTTTTGCTTACTAGTAGGACATTAATTAAAGTGGTCAAGAGTAACTTAACACAAGAGTAAGTTAACACATAAGGTGGCTAAAGAAAAGATGAATTTTAACATCTTCAAAGCTTTGGAAGGACTTGACGTTAGTGACGAGTGCTACAAGTTAGATGTTACAGATTTTAGTATGCATGATGAATTACCTAAAGTTATTTATGATGATCCTTTAGAAACATGTACCACTTTACTATTTAATGAAGAAGAGGAGGATTTAAACCTTGTTGATTATGCTTCTAGGTTAGAAGTAGAGGGCTATTAACTTTACTTTCTTGTGTTTTTGAGGAGCTAGGAGAAAGAAATCCTAAACCTATGCCATTTACATAGAAAGCACCTAAGTATGAAGCAACTGCCTTCTCACTTGGGACATACATATTTAGAAAACAAACATACTTATCTTTTAAATATATTTTCTTCTATAATTTTAGTGTGAGAAGATAATTACGCTTATTCAATTAGAGATCTTAGATGAGTGAAGAGTTGAGTTTAAGAAGTCCAGCTAAAAAACTTCTAAAAGAGCATTTATTGAGAGCTAACCAACGTTCTAACTTAATTTTTCTTTTATTTCAGTTTATTGGTTCTGGTTTTCTTTTTACATTTTTTGGGTAATTTTTGTTAAAATTTCTTACCTTAGTAATCTTGCATGGATTTTGAAGCAATTTCTTTACCTTAATTATCTCTTATTAATATTTTTATTACCTTACTTTTCTAACGTGGAGGATAATTTCATGTTTAAGTGTGGGGTAAATTTCTAAAAGTATACTTTTTCTTTGTATATTCTAATTAACTAACATTTTTTAGCTATGTATTTAACCTAATTTTTCTTTTATTTCAGTCTATTGGTTCTAGTTTTCTTTTTACATTTTTTAGGTAATTTTTGTTAGAATTTCTTGGATTTTACCTTAGTAATCTTGCACGGATTTTGAAGCAATTTCTTTAACTTAATTATCTCTTATTAGTATTTTTATTACCTTACTTTTCTAACATGGAGGATAATTTCATGTTTAAGTGTGGGGTAAATTTCTAAAAGTATACTTTTTCTTTGTATGTTCTAATTAACTAACATTTTTTAGCTATGTGTTCGAGTGCTTTAGGCTTAAATTTTTAACATCCTTTCTTTTTGTCTTATGTTTATGATATCATTAGTTATAATAGGTTTATAGTATAAGTTTATACATAATTCTTAGCTAAGAGTGGTTGTTAAAAGTTATATACATAATATAATTAAGTGGTTGCTATACAAAGTTTGACTTTGTAATTACTAGGAAACCAAATTTGTTTAGTGACGATACTTGGATTTGACTTAAACTACCATGTGAAAAAAATTGAGTTATCATGCAAAAATTTTCTTATAAATATAGATATCTTCTTTGAAATTGGACTTTAAGAACTTGTTTATCATCTCTTTGAGATAATATGCAAGATATATACAAGCATTAAAATGATAAAGACATTTAGGATTTAAATTTAAGCTAAATTGCCTAACCTTTATGCATTGAACCATTAGTGAACTCTAATATTAAATTTCAAACTCTTTTTTGTTACTTTTCCTAAACTTTCATGCTAAATGAAAAACAAGTAATTGATTCCTCTATTCACAATTAGTAGAGCTTTTACTTGTGATTTCATATTATGGGATATGGTGTAAAATGAACTAAGTGTTGGGGATAAGGTGATGTGTATAAGGTAGTAATGTAAAAAAAAAAGCAAAAGAAAATTTAGTCAATTTTGAAATAAAAAGAAAGGAAGAAATGAAAACAAAAGGAGAAAAATAAAAATAATATATTGTTGAAAAATCAAGTGATATGGTTTTCTTTGCTTGAAAATAATGAAGGAAAAGGGAAGATTAACAAAGGTGTAACAAGTTGTTGGTAGTTTTTATTATTTTTCTAATATACTTGCAATGCTAATTTTGAATATTTTTATTTTTCCATATTCCTTTCTTTTGTTAACTTACTTATCCCTTTGTCCATGTTATAGCTTAATTTAAAGACCTGTTATATAGCTATTAGGGTAATAGAGATTAGATGATGTTTAAGCTTATAAAAAGTTTCATTTCACAAGAATGTTAGGAATGTACCTTACCTAAAATTTCAAACACTTATATGAATTAGTGATATCTTGTAAGGAACATGTCAATTTTGAATTATTTAAGCTTATTGAAAGAGGTGTAACAGTGTTTTCATTATCTTGATTAAATAGTGACGCAATTAAGAAATATCATGTGTTTTAGTTTTGCAATTCAAATAAAGGCTTAAATATGTATGTCTTATATTATTAACTACTAAGCTAACTAATTTATGGAGTTCAATGTTTGTGGTTATTATTTGGATAAATCTTTAAAAGACTATAAATCCTCTATTGGAGCACTTTGGAGTTTAAAGGCTTGTTGCATATGTTAAAAATTGTCATACACCTTCAAAAGTTGAATCATTTCTTGTTGTAGCTCGCCTAGTCTCTTTTCCATTTGTTTGCAAACAAGCAAAAATTAATTGTGGGAAATTTTGATAAGTCAGCATTTTACATGTTTATACGGGCTAAACCAGTTTGTAATTTAGCATTATATAGTATATTCTATTTTAACAATATGATTACTTTTACATTTGGTTCATTGAGTTACAAAAGAAAATTGGAGGTGAGATATTGGATTTGAATGTAATGTTCCCCTGAAGAGAAATTGAAATCAATTAGAAGTTAACATTGGTAGACAAACTCTAATTGGATTGTCAATTTTTTCTTATAAGTAATCAGAAAAATCTAGCACGCCAAGATTGAATACGTTAATGTAATTTTCCCCGTAAAGGCCATCACCAAAAGGATTAGCATAATTTGATAAATTTGTGTTAACATGTATGTTAAACGATATATATGATATTAATAATTTATTGTTATTTTATGAATATTATTTTATTGTTATTTCATATATGTGAGTAAATATTTCATAATAAATAAGCACAGTATCTAACATAACTAACTTACATTTAATTTTATGTAATTTATTTATTAATAATATATAACAGTGATATTTGAAAAAGTAAAACTAAAATCAAATTCATGAAATAAAAACTAAAAAGTTATGACAAAAAAAGTAAAGTCAAATGATGCTTATAATTCAATCAATTGGAAAATTAATTCTATAATAGTTATGAAAATAATTCAATTAATTTGGACATTTATTTTATAATATTTTAAAAATAGTGTATTATAAGGGTAGTTTTCCGTCTTCCAACATGGTTAGGTAACCAAATACGCACGTCCTCTCATGCCAACTCCCGAATAGTATCGTTTTCTGCGATAACCAAGAAGCCCCAATAATTATGTCCTTAATAATGATAAAGATGACAATAATACAACTAAAAATGGAGCACGTGCCAAAATGTGGTAGATAGTTACCAAACAGGTCGTCATGAGTCAATTAGTTGTACACGTATGCTTCCCTTATCTGCACGCATCCCACTGTCGTTGTAAACTCTACTTGTGTTACACGTGTCCCTTTCTTGTGTCATTTTGTTTGTTATGTCCTTCTCTTTGCTTTTATTTCGTGTGGACGGAATACTATTCTCAAGTCCGCAATTTCATCCGGCACGGTCTAATGGAGACTTGGATTTGCATTGTTGTTCCACCTTTATATAAATCGTTGAATTCTGCTATGTTTTCCGAATCGAATGTCTAAGATATGGTTTAAGGATTTGGTGGGGATTGGAAAACTTTATTTTACGTGATTGTGGAGATGGACACAGATATCCATATAAATGGAAAATTAATGTAAAATATAGAGTAGAAATTAAATGAATAAAAATAAGTTTAAAATTTTAAAAATTCAGCAGATTATAAAATTAATTAAATATTAAATAAATTAAAATTTTAAAAATAATTTTAAAAATTCATCTTCATTTAGAAAAGAATTTAATAAAAATATATTGTTAAATAAAAATTTATTTTTTACTTTAATTTATAAAAATTTATTAATTTATAAAAATTAATTTTTTAATTAATATATTGATTAATTATTGGGTTAAAATTTTTATTTTAAACCAGTAATATTGTGGAAAATAAAATATTATCTGTTCTAAAAACAACCACCATTGAGATATTTAGACACGTTTTAGGTAAGGCGAAGTGGGAACGGTCAATTTGTCAAAGGTTTTGTTAGAAACAATGAATTGTCCTTTTAAATGTAAGAAGTTCGAGGATTGTCTGAAGCGAACAACACCGCCACCCTTTATTCTTCCCTTTTGTCCTTTTCATGAATTAAACCTACTACCTATGGATGCTGTCGTTTCAAACTTATCCGTTTATATTCATATTCATTATAGAAAAATATAAACTAACAGCTCATCTCATCGTATCAACATTATTCAACAATATTATTTTTCAAAAAAAACATTATTAACAATATTCAACCATCGATCTTCAAAAAAACAATATTCAACCATCAACTTTTTTATTTTACAGTAGTTACACGTATCCCTATTGAAACAGCAATAAAATCCATAGGAAAAAAAAACTAGTTAAGAAAATAAATTGCCTAATTTAGTGTATGAGCTTATATTAGTAGAATTTTTGTCAGTAGAATTTTTGTTAATAGAATTTTTAAAGAAGCGCTTTTTTAAGAAGCTAATTGACTATTTGGTTGTTATTTAAAAAAAGAACTTTTTGAAAGAGCTTTATACAATAGACTGTTTGATAACGTAAAAACAAAAAATGCTTTTAATTTTAACTATATTTTATTTTGTAATAAAAATTATTTATGCATATAAATATTATTTAAAATATATTAAACAATATGCAAACTACAATATATTAATTGTTATATAATTTTAAACCATATGAAACATGAATGAAAATATATCTAACCAAATCTTTTGTATAGATTATAACATAAGTAAAATTAATATTAAAAATAAATATTAAAACATATAAAAAAGTCAAATAATATTATATAAATCTCAAAATAAAAGTGAAAATGTGTTTATGGGTATTGTGAGAATTATGTGTAAAACACAAAGATAAAAAGAACTAAAAAATAGGCTCATTAATTGATCTGAAAAATCTACCTAAAAACGTACTTTTTTTAGCAACTCCAAATTTGAGCTTCTTAAAGAGTTACATTTTAGTTGTCAAAAAAATTATATCTATCAAAAAAGTACATTTTTATTTTACAGTTAAATACTCATTTTAAAAAAAAAAACTTTTACAGTAAAAAAAATAATTATTCACCTTCCAAAAATTCAACCAAATAGGCACTTAATCAAATCAATAAGAAGAATTTGACAGAGCCACCTAGACTCGACTTCTGTGAATAGATATAAACACAAAATTCTGTCACTTACATTAAAAAGAATCGGTTCGTAAATACAATTTCTTTCACAGTTGGCTATTTTGGCTTAGGTCTATTACATGCCCACAGATTAAGACTCGCTGAACAATAGCAAGTAGAATTTTATTTTGTCAAGTTGCGTAATCTGTAATGTTCAAAACACGGATAACTCACATGGATTAGAGCTGACGATCATATCAATGAACATAAAGAAAACAAAATACTAGCCGTCTTTATTTCAACCTTTTGGCTATAAAGCATGTATCCAAAAGCTCCGTTCCTGTTTCTACAACGTTCGGTTGATTATGATACTTGGATAGAAAACATCAAATTTTTTGAGGACCAAGTCTGTCACTTTTTCCTAACTATCTACCTCTCTTTCTTTTTCTCGTAACTCTGTATCAAGCTCTGACCCATTAACTTGAAACAAATCATCCTATTCAAAATAAGAATATATATACTAAACCAATATGAAAACCAATTGAATGTGCAAATACAAAGAAACTAATACAAATGCTATTTTTTAAAATTAACTACTAGAGGAAGGGTAATGAGCAGAATGTGACCATGGAGGCCCTGGAAAGTCGGAACCAGTGAATTGACTGAGATTTTGAGGTGGCTGGAAATAACCCAATTGCTGACCAGCTAAAAGCAGAGGAAATGTAGCAAAGGAGGGCGATGAAACATAGGAATTTGATGCAATTGATGAAGATGATGGTAAACTTGATTGTAGAGTAGCCAATTTCGAGTTATATACAATCTGATCAAGCGTACTTGAAGCTTGTTGTTGGTCTCCATGAATCAAGTGATCGCCAGGATTCTGCAAAAGTTGATAATATTCTCCGTAGTCTCTCGTCGTCTCAGCCTGACACCGAAAAGACTTGTGCGAGGATAATTGTGAAACAACAGGCATTTGTGCCACCGGCGAAGGGATTTGTTGTGTATTATGAAACGATGACAGGAAAGGTCGCGGAGGCAATTCCTGAGAAGTTGTCGCTGACATTTCGTAGCCGGTGACTGTTAGAATTTGAGGTTCTTGTGGAAGTACTCTCACATTTTCTGGGAAGTTAAGTTTAGCTCTGCTTCCTCTGAACCTCAGCGCTGCCTCATCGTAAGCTCTTGCAGCGGCTTCTGCCGTTTCAAATGTGCCGAGCCAGACACGGGCCGCCTTGTGGGGATCACGTATTTCTGCTGCCCATTTCCCCCAAGGTCTCTGCCTGACGCCTCTGTATCTTCTCCTTCGCTCGTTGGTTTCGTCGTAGGTGGCGGTTTCTGTTGATTGTAAGCTGGCTCTGGTGGTGGTGGTGACGGTGGATGTGGTGGTTGTCGGGGTGAAGATGATACTTGAACTAACTCCTCCTCCTAGTACTGTGACCATGTATTAGATGATGTAGTATGAAAAATTAATAAAGGAAGAAAGCTGCGAGCTGCTATGAATATATAAATTTTGCTTAACTTGTAAGTAACTGAAATGCTAAGCGAAGGCGATATGTACACTGTTCCATTGATTGTTTCGAGAATATTTACAATTATAGTTTGAAGTGCAGCAGACAAGTTCAGACATTTTCATAACTCAGAACCAAGATGACAATAGAATCTCTGACGCATGCAATTCCAGAAAAGGTTTGTCCAGAAACTGAACATGAAGATAAAAAGTACTGTACGTAATCAAACGAAATTAACATGGGTGAAACTAGAGGAGAAAATGCCAAAAAATCTGTAAACAATTGCGAGGTTCATTTAAAATGGATGCAGAAGTGAGCATATTGATAGAGTGATTTACCAGTTGCACCAGATGAAAATGAATCACCTAAACTTCTGAATTCCCCGAACCCTTGATAAACCCTTGTGACAGACTCCAGTAATTGAGTTGCAACCTCTTGTTCACGACCTCTCTTTTGGCCAATGCAAAAATGAGGGCCACCACTACTGTTATGGGAATAAGTAGAGAAAGTAGAGGAAGCTAAATAAGACTTAGATGAAGAAACATGTCCAAAACTACTTGTTATTGTTGGACCTTCTAAATAACCACCGTCCGTGGCAAATTCAGCACTTTCCTGTTGACCGGGAACCGCGTGTGACAGTGGAAACCATAGCTTCTCTCCTGCACTAGTGCAGCCAGTGAACAAAGGCGACGACGATTCCTGCGGTTTCACCATCTCCACTTTGCTTAATTGCTGTAAACGGAACAACTGCGACGGTGATGATGGCAGCGGCTTCTCCAGCAAAGCTTCTTCTTGGCGGTGCTGTGTCTGTATCAGGACACCTAATTATGTACCGGTCTGAGCCTCTAGAATTCGCCAACTTCAAATGGTGACGTACAATTCTTGTCTCTGCCAAGTAGGTTTAATTGCTTTGTGCATAAACAAAATTGGATCTTTTTTCCTGGCAGATTAAAATAGAAGTGCCCCTTTTCTCGTTGGCGGTGGTGCTGATATATACACAACTTCAAAGATGATCAGCCGTCATTCAAACAGTGAACCCTCTTTCTCCAACGATCTCCTCTGTACCACTTTATTTGAAATATAAAAACAAAAGTTCCTATTTAGCACGAGTTTTGCCTGAATACTAAGGGATAGAGCTAAAGCTTTGGCAGTAAATTGCGGGTTTTGTTTTATCTGCGTACTTAGCTTTGTATTACCGATGAACTTTTGGACTTCACATCTAATGCGTGATTAGCCCATACTTAAATAAGTTTAAAGGGGGTTTTATGCTGAATATTACCCCTGCATGCGTCATATATATTGAAATATAAGCATATCAAAAATGCGTTAAATGCCTAGAGATATTAATTTAAAGCAAACTTTTGATGAGGCTTATTTTATTTGGATAATGTTCGTATACGGTCAGAGCACGTCTCTGGTCAGATATCTATCATATGCTCGGGGTGTCCAATTTTTCTATTAAACTGAATAAATAAATTTTCAATGAAAAACAGTGAATTTTGTTTCAATGACCTGGATAAATATCTCTGAATGAATTACTGATTGGACAAGTGCCAAGCAAGTTGGGAACTTGCTTTACTTGTGATAGTAAGAAGACTAAAGGCTAAAAGATGGAAAGATTTCCTAATTATAGTACAGGAAGACTCAATGTAGTTGAATTACTGTGCGTTACTAACCTTAACCCAACGAGTTAGGCTGAACTAACAAGCTGTCTCGACTTTAACGAGCGCTTTCGGTTCATCTAAGTTTGAGAGATTGATTTTCAGTGACTGTCGATGTGGCAATATTAGATTTTTTAAGAGAAAGCCGAAAGGCAATCACATGAAAATTGATAATGACAACTGACAAAGACAGATTTGGGGAAGGTGTTGTCAAATTGGACTAAACCAGACCTCAATAATAAACAACTAGATTTTAACGCACTATCGTCCCCCCCCCCCCTCCAGCATCTTCCCCAATCTCTCGTCGGCAATGGTATGGCCAGCCGCTAAACCCAGTTTCACCTTATACTTCCAAACTCCACGCATAACAAGCCCATCAAGCTTTCAAATTGGATCGTAAATATAGTTGGGGCCGCCACTTACCATTGTGAATTTTGAAGCACATATTATTTATTTTTAAATATTTAAAATATATTATATAATAACTAATATTTCTTATAATTAAATATTATCTATAATTTTTATATAACATAACAAATCGAAAATTGTTGTTATAAAATACTATAATATCACAAAGTAGGCTTTAATTCTTTTGTTTAATATTACATTATAAAAAACAATTAGTTAAAAACTGGATCTAACGGTTCAAATCGGTTTATATTTATAACCTTTCTAAGCAAAAATCAGCCGTCAAGTAATAAATTGACTGATTTCTTAAAAACCACCGAATTTTTTTTAAAACCGGTTAATAACTTACTCACAACCTTTTACAAAATGTAGGACCCACCATTTCTTAATATGGGACCTACCTCAAACAACAAAATTTTCTCTCCTCTCTCCGCGCACACCAACCCATGTTTATCGTGGTTTTTGTCAATGTTGTGACATTTCTTTGCAATGTAAGAAAGTTGACAATTTTCAATGAAAATTTTTAAAGTATTTCACATAATTTAATTAATAAATTATAATTTTAAAAATTTATATGATTTATTTATCTCTTTATATTTTAATTAAGATTTTGTTTTAAATTATTATTTAAAAAATGAATTACTACTTTTATCCTTAAAAAACTAAATTTATTTAATCTCAATAATAAGTTATATTTGTCAAAATTTAAGTTCTTTATTTATCTTCTTATATTTTAATTGAAATTTGTTAAATTATTATTAGTAAAAATTAATTATTATTTTTATCATGAATTTGTTTAATAAATTAAATTATTAATTAGTATATATAAATAAATTTGCTTAAAATAATTTAAGCATGTGTTAAAAATAATATTTAAACTATAAGGATTATATTTAAAGGACATTAAAAAAGAAATTAGAATAAAGTTAGAGTCATTCCTTTTGATTTTGTTTAAACATGTTTCAACTTTTATGAGTCTTTAAATAAATGATAATATAGAAATATTTTTTTATTTTATAATTATTTTAAATTTTATGTTATATTTATTCTTAGTTTAAATTATTAGATTTTTTATTAGATTTTTTATATATTAATAAGCATTATTAGTGTATTTTTATTTCAATAAAGTATTTTATTTTATTCTATATTTTTACTTATTCTTATAATTTTTATTCGTATTTATTATATACTAGTTTTATAGCAGTTTATACCAGTTGAACTTCTAAACCTTAAAACTTTCCTTCGACCGGTTTAATGTCCGATCTGATTTTTAAAACATTAATAAAAAGTGTAATTGTGCAAAACTATGAACCAAAATAAATCGATTAAGAAAGAACTATCTGTTGGATTAAAAATAACTATATGATGTTATTAAAATGTAGATGAAATTTTAATGTTTGAGTATTTAAAAAACTAATATTTTCAAAATTGATTGAATCTATCTCTCAACTAAACAAAAATTTTAATTTTGTTAAGGTTATATTAATTAATTTATGACTTAATTGTAATACGTAATGGTATCTTAATACGTATCCCGAATTGAACGTGAAAGGGAAAAAAAAGAAATGCAGAATGTACCTGATTTCGACTCTGAAACTTCAAACGAGCTTTTCGAAGCCGAAACAAGCCGGAATCTACCACCGTCTTCACGGGAATCCATCACCAAGACACGGGCTAGGTCTTTCTATAGTTTTCTCAAAATGTAAGCTCTCTTAATGAGTAAGAGATTCTTTATGTTTACGATTGATATGAGCAACTGCAAGAGACCTTAACCTATATATATAGTTTCCATATCTGGCTTCCTCATCACAAGGCCAATATGGACTAGGTCCACACTAAAAGGGATTCATTTTTCATCCAAATTTTGATCCATTGATTTACATCATTTATTGAGTCACTTTATTATCTTTATCTGGATCAAATTACATAACTTAACTGATAATTTATTTAAAACCAAAATTACAATTAATAATTGTCTACTTTACGAGAAATTGACAAATTGCCCTTAGGGGCAAAAATGTCTTACAATCTCCCCTTTGGACAATTATTAATTGCAGTTTTACTCAAAGTTTAAAACTAGTTTAAAACTTGGTTAAACTACGCTACTATATTAGTCAACTAAGTTTAGAAACAAAACATTTGATCCAAAAATAATGAAAGTCCAACATTTCATCCTGCAAGACTTTCGATACCGAAAAGTATCAAATACATGTGTCATATGTGACGCAGATCCAATACAATCATGCATATCTAATACATCACTAACATGAATGGGAAAATGGAGTGTGCAAATTACGATGATACCTTTATGATATAATATGTATCATCTTCGTCCGTAGGTCTCGATTTCTTCAACTTTATGCTAAACTGCATGTGCTAAACGGCACCAGAGAAATCTTGTTTTCTCTCACTGAATGCTAAACAACATTAGAGAAAACTTTCTTCCTCTCACTGAATGCTAAATAGCATTAGAGAAAACCTTTATATTCTCTAACTAAATGCTAAACTGCATTAGAGAATCTTTATAAGATTAAAAATTATATCCCCTATGTCATGTCAAACTTTAAAGATATATCTGTATAAAACTGTATGTGTCTAATGACATAGGCTCAAGGTCAATTTTTATAAATGCCCAACGACCTTTAAAATGCTTAAGACCAACACAAATTTTAAGGCTTCTATATGTATTATGACAATGTATGATAACATGTATTACTGAGAATAAACAATGATCATCTTTATTGATGAACCATCATACCGTCATAATACATCAAAATGTACAAATGTACGTGGAGCAAACATAACGATCTTTTAACTAACAATATCTGAGGACTTCAAAACACCCATACTGTATACTTGTATTCCAAACACAAGTGGGCAAAGTCGTTTATTTAAAGAATCAACTTTTACTTCCTCAGTTTTTAAATGCTCTAAATCTTAATTTCACCTTTTTGTATTAACTACTTTATGGTTAAAAATTTGACGTCAAAATGCTAAGACCTTGTGATATTCAATGTTATTATTAAACAACACAGAAGCTTGATTATCACATTACAACCAAATGAGTTTAGCCACTGAATCAACTATAGACAACTCAGAAATCAAATTTCTGAGTTAAACCGTCTATGAAGCAGCCCTATAGCATGTACTATACATGCATGGTCGAGGAAGTCACCCATGTCTACTTAACACTCTTCCACAACATTGTGCCATCTGCAACCTTAAAAGATGTAACCTTAAATGAACTTTCGATTATCTGAACGCATAGCTTAATTTGAATCTGAATTTTCTACGAGGTTTAGTCTGTTGACTTTTCTATGTGTCAACATATAATCCTTGGTTCCTTTTAATTATCTCAAGACTTGCTTGACTGCATTTCAATAGTCTACATCTGGGTTAACCAGATATTGACCAAACAGTTAAACAGTAAATGTAATATCTTACCCAGTACATAGCCAAGCATACATTAAGCTATCAATTGTACTAGAATACGGAACATTCCTCATAACCTCTCTCTTTACTTTATTCTTTGGATACTATGCCAAAACTTATCTCTCACTATGAGAGATAGATGTTATGACAGGTTTAGAGTTAATAGTATTAAACCTTTGTAACATATACTCAATGTATGCCTTCTATGAGAGGTATGATGAGTGTTAAGATATGTCCTGATGAATCTAAATACCGAGGACAAAAGATGCTACGCTAAGGTCCTTTAGGTCAAAGTTCTTGACCAAAAGTTACTTAACCTTATACAATATAGTCAAGTGATTTGACTTAAGCAATATATCATCCACATGTAGTAATAGGAAGATAACTTTGCTCCCCCTAACCTTATAGTACAAGCATCTTTTTAACTCTATTTTCCATAAAGCCAAAAGAGGTCAAACCTTATCAAATGTAAGGTATCATTTTTGGGAGATTTGATGTAAATCACATATTGATCGGCATACTGCGTAAACCATGTCAGTTCCTTTTGAATCCTGAAATCTTTCAGGTTGTACCATATAGAGCACTTTATAAAGGTCTTTATTCAGGAAAGCAGTTTTGACAATCATCTGATGTAACTCTTTATCATCATGAGCTACAATTGCCTTAATAACTCAAAATGTATCCTTCGAGGATGCGAGAGAAAAGTAAGACTAAAGTCACCATTTCTCCCTGATTGAACCATCAAGCAGCTAAGCAAGTCCATAAATCGTTGAACTTTATCCTGAAATCCTTTATGTCTTAAAACTTTATTTACAACTGACGGGTTTGTAGAATCAACTAGCTTCCTGATCTTACTATGCTTCATGGCTTGCATCTCATAAGTTATTGCAACCTACCACATTCCGCTGCGGTTACAGAACAACTTCTGTAAAAGTAACTGGATTCGTAATGTGTCTAATATCATAGTCCTTTTCACCTAATAGACTATGATATCAGATGGGATAACACGTCATCTCACTCTGGTGGATTTTTGTAACTGCATTAAATCTTGTACCCCCAGGAACCTCTGTGTGTACAGGTATGTGTTCCTGTTCCTATACAGGCACGATATAAAGACCTAGATCCATCGGATCTAACTATATGATTGGTGGGTACATAGTAATTGTAGTGCCCATCTTGTTATCATCCGAATGGTCAAACAGCCCACCACTATCATAGACATCGTATTCCAAAAACTTAGCTATTTGTGATTCCACTATTCTGGTCCCTCCTTCTCTATAGTGAAATTTGTAGCCTCTAAAGTAGTTAGGATATCTTACTAAATAGCAATGAACATTATAAGCATACAATTTCTCTTTATAAGGATTATACCACCTCGATAGGGCAGCCTCATACACCAATGTGTGTGAGACTAGGTTTTCATACTTCTAGATAATTAGGTAGATTAGTATTATTCTGCATTGACTTTTTCAAGTCCTTTAGGGTGCGATTATGCCTTTCAGCAATACACCATTTTGCTCAAGACTACCTAGTATAGTGAATTAAGTCACTATCCCAACTGATTCCATATATCTGGCAAACGAACCTTGTCAAGTCCTAAAACATCATGTTTGTCATGATAGTCTCCTTCATGGTTAGATCTGACACTTTGAATAGATTTTCCCAATTGGTTCTCAACCTTCTATCTTTAAGCAAGAACACATAACTGTAATGAGAATAATCATTAACAAATATTAGAATACATTTAGAATTGCACAATATAATCGTATAAGGGCTTCTGATATCCTTATTTATCAGACTCAATAAGTCAGAAGCATGAGTTGACCTTAATATCCTTATTAGGAAAGTTACCCTTACAATAGTCAACACATGTTCCCAAGTCATCATAATCTAGAATTGAGAGAATGTTTTCCTTAATCAATCTCTCAACCTTAGCTTTGGAAATATGGCTTAAACTTTTATTCCACACTATGTATGACTTTTCATTCAATAGGGTCCTTCATTTCATGACTTGTTTAGCAAGATACGAAGAAGCATATATCTAATTTAGGGTAAGACACATTCTCTACAAACCATATGACAAGAAAGTTGTATCATTATGTTTTGCATTAAACAAAACTGTATAACAGAAGCATTAAATACAAAACGTCAACCTTCTTTATCCAAAATTGATCCAAAGATCATATATAAATGTTTCGTGTGAAAAACCAAAATGAACCTTGCAAAATGGTTCATTTCATACATCCCCTATAGATATTACTTCCACTTCTTCAACCATTAATTTCTCCTTCCCTTTATTTGTCTTTATTATGGATATGAACTGATTCATAAATCAGATTCATAAATTGATAAGCTAAGGAGTTATCTGATGGTCACAGTTTTTATTTCTAGGCCTTATACTGATGGTTACTTTATGTTTCTAGGACCTTTACCAGCACTAGATTGGCTAGCATCAGTATATGGAGAACATTTAATTTTTCTACCTTTGATCTTAGCGTGCTTTATCTTTGCCTTCCCTTTAGTTGCATCGAGAGCTGTCGGAGTAATAAGCTTAAGTTTCTCCTCCTCAGCGATGCAATGGGCAATCAAAGCATTGAAGTCCCTTTCCTCATCCTGTGAACAATATGTCATCACTAGATTACTTAATTTTGAAGGGAGTGTATTCAGAGTCTGATAAACTGTGAAGACACCAGGAAGAGGAATGTTTAACATCTTCAGTCTACTGTGAAGATGTATCATTCTTGATATGTTCTCCTTTACTCCCCCTTCTTTCGTATACCTCATGGAAAATAATTCTTTATTCAAGGCACTTGTCTCAATACTAAGTGAGACTATGTACCTTTGGGAGACATTACCAAGAAATTACATATCTATGTCTATGTCCGAAAGTTCACTAAGCAGATGGTTAGTTATGGATCTCTTAATGGCCATAAGACTTAATCTATCAGACCGGTCCTGGGTTTCCTAGGCTTCTTTATGAGCTTTCGAGCTCATGGATGTAGGTAAAGATGGCTTGTCCTACCTTATGGCCATATGAACCTCAACTATTTCCATAACATTCAATACATCCTCAGTTTTCTTCTTTATATTGAAACCGGTCAAGTTTCAATGATGACACTAGTTTTATTGACCGAAAAGGTGACTGTAAAGTAACTATAGATCAGCACAAATGTAGGACAACATCGATACTCAAGGCCATTAAACAGTACCTTTACTGAAAATCTGGTCACACATATTATGAAACATTTATGGGCTGAGTATAATGTATGTAACTAGATCTTCACACATAAAAGCAATCAGAGTATAAACCATCAACTCTCTTGACTACCATTTATGGGCAAATTGATCATTCAACCAATTGCTTTCCTCTATCAAATGCCTTTATGCACATCTCAAAATCTCATATAAGGCCAACACTTGGGGGTAGAATAACCAAACATGAGATCAGAGACATCCCCTAACGTGTATGCAGAACAATTCAAAATACTGACTCGAAAGACCACTGTCATGATTACATCCTCATCAACACTCAAAAAGTCTACAAACACAAGGGATACAACTTTATGTTATTCTCACATTCTTAATGGGAATATGGTATGTGACAATGTAACTTCAAAAAAAGAAAAATTCGAATGCACAATCTCATTGTCACACACTCGTGCCGAAGACATTCTCTAAAAACTTAATTTGAGACTTTCGTAAAAGAAAAATCTCAATAGAGTGACTATCATGCATTACTGGATACTGAACCGACCGCTCGAGACATAAGAACCTCATGTATCTCCTTTATGGTAAGTTCGTTGCATAAAAATTCACTCAAAAATGACTTCAGAATGTCTCAATTCCTTTTCTGATTGACTATCATGTTATCCCGAACCTTGTATATAAGACTCGAGATACGAAAACTTAAAGTATCTCCCTCATGTGATGTCTGAATCATGAAAATTTACTTGAAATCGAATTTGGAATACCTTAATTCCTTTTTCTGGAGTTAAAATTTAATTTAGTACTGATGTAACAAATCCAGAAAATAGAAAAATTCACTTTAGGAACTTCCTAAACTCGAAAACTGACCCAAAATACCCCGGGGCACCCTTAAGGGAAATATGAAATTTTAATGTGTTTTTTTTGAAAATTACTGTAGAAAATGTTCGTACTGCTGACGTCAGCCGCGAATTGGCGCGGAAGGCACATGTCTGACACGCGCCTGTGCTGACATGCCAGAGTTAGTATTGGTGACACAAGGTTAGTATTGGTGTCTAACGCGCTTCACTCTAGAATTGCTATGATACCTTTTTCCTCTACACTTAGCTTGGATGGTAGTATTGGTGACACAGGGCTCGTGGGAATAACATGGCTTTTAAGTTGTGATATATGAAATAAGTCCTATATAAACATCTTAGGAGGAAACTTGAATATGATCCCACCTTGCCGATAATTTTGAAAGGACCATAAAATCTTAGGGACAACTTTTGATTGGGTTGCTTAAGTAGGGTTACTTACCAATAAGATTAGAGTTTGACAAACACCATGTCATCAATGCAAAATTCCCTTTTTGTTAGGTTGTTGATGCATTTTATCTTGGACCTTTTATAATGAAATTTGATCACCTGAATGGCCATTTATTTGTCTTACAAAATATTATTAACCACCATCAATTTAGGGACTTTGGGAAGATAGAGGATATATATATGTGGGAGATACTCGTATAACACCTCAAAAGGAGTGCTGTTAATTAAGGAGTGTTAGAGGGTGTATAACACTATTATGCCAATGGAAGCCATTGATAACACTTACTTCGATAATCTCTTGACATGTACCTTGGGTAAGTTTCCAAAGAGCAGTTGAGGGCTTCAGTTTGGCCATCTGTTTGGTGATGGTAAGTCGAGGAGAAATGTAACCCTAACCCTCATAGTTTGTAAAATTTTTATAGTAAATGACTTAAGAACACTATGTCTCGAGCACTTATGATTATCTTAGAATGTTGTGTAACTTAAACATATTGGAAAGGAAAATGTTAGCTACTGTCTCTACTAAATTAGGATGTTTAAGTGCTAAAAATATGTATATTTGCTAAAATTGCTGATAACCACTAAATCGTTGAATAGTGATTAGAAATAGGGAGACACTTGAAAAAATCCTTAAGGATATCAGTCGAACAACCTTTGGGAATGTGCAAGGGTTAAAGTAATGTAGCTTAAGGGATGGTTTCACATTTGTTAAATTAGCATGTTTGGCAATTCCTGACTTAGTTTCAAATGTCCCTTTATAGACCTTTTTTATGGTTCCCAATACCCCTAAGTGACTTCCTATTGAACTTTCAAGGCATTAAGGATATAATGCAATTTCTTAAACCATTATCATGACCAATTACCACCTTAGAATTCCATAGGTCCATTGATAAGAACTGGAATTCAGTTTGCTTTTAGTTAACTTGCTTGCTAAAAATTTGGACAATATAATCATTATCCCAGCTACTTTTTATTTCTTCCAATAGATGATTTTGAACTTAGGAGGCCAGTATACTAAGCTCAACACTAAAAAATCTAGATAAAACATTAGCTACTGAAATTTCTGTTAGAATTATGCCTATGACCCAATCATTATGTAATAAATTGAACACATATGTATTGTAATTATTAACTTTGTTTAATGCTAGTTGAATTATCATTGGATATAATTAAGTACCTATCTGGTTAGTGATGAGTCAAGATGAGATCCATCAACTATAGGTAATGAGTTTGATCTCTCATTGATCATAATGGTTGTTTCAAGACTTTGGCCAGGGCGATTGAATGAGTGAGGAAAAGGAGTTTTCTAAGTCATTCACCAATCATTAATGATCGACATGTAAC
>JANZXP010000003.1:22702868-22719623 GCA_027576715.1 Erythroxylum flavicans
CATGGAATGTAACAATTCTAAAAAATGGTTCAATGCTATGAAAGAAGAGTTGAAATCAATGGATGACAATAAAGTCTAGGAATTAGTTAAGATGCTGGAAGGTGCAAATCAAATGGGTTGTAAATGGGTCTTTAAGACCAAACGTGACTCACAAGGTAATACTGAAAGGTATAAAGCTAGACTTGTTGCCAAAGGTTATACTCAAAAGGATGGCATTAACTATAAAGAGACCTTCTCTCTAGTTTCAAAAAAGGACTCGTTAAGAATTATTATGGCCCTGGTAGCACATTATGATTTAGATCTTCACCAAATAGACATAAAGACCACCTTTCTGAATGGTGACTTAGAAAAAGAAATTTACATGGATCAACCATAAGGTTTTAAAACCACAGGAAAGGACAAGTTAGTGTGTAAATTAAAGAAATCAATATATGGACTGAAATAGGCTTCCCAAAAATGGTATCTTAAGTTTAATGATATCATTACATCTTACAGTTTTGTAGAGAACACTGTTGATCAGTGTATATACATGAAGATCAGTGGGAGTAAGTTCATTATATTAGTCCTATATGTTGACGATATCCTGCTTGCTGCGAATAATATGGTTTTGTTATATTATGTCAAGAATTTTCTTTCTAATAATTTCGAAATGAAAGATATGGGTGAGGCATCTTATGTGATTAGAATAAAACTCTTCTGTGATAGGTCATAAGGATTGTTAGGATTATCTCAAAAAGGTTATATCAAGAAAATATTAGAAAGATTTAAAATGGAAAAGTGCTCTGTAGGGATAGTTCCAATTCAGAAAGGGGACAAATTTAGTCAAATGCAATGTCTACAAAATGCTTTGGAATGTAAGGAAATGGAGTATATTCCTTAGATGTCAGTAGTTGGGAGCTTAATGTATGCTCAAACATGTACTTGACCAGATATTAGTTTGACTGTTGGAATGCTAGGTCAATATCAAAGCAATCCTGGAATGGACTCCTAGAAAGCTGCAAAGAAAGTCTTTAGATATTTACAGGGCACCAAGGACTATATGCTCACATATAGAAAATCAACTCATTTCGAAGTGATAGGTTACTCGTATTCAGATTACGTCAATTGTGTAGGCTCACGAAAATCTACATTCAGTTATATGTTCCTATTAGCTAGAGGATCAATTTTGTGGAAAGCAGTCCGTCATTACTACTTCCACTATAGAGGTTAAATTTGTGGCATGCTTTGAGGCCACGATTTATGGATTGTGATTGCGGAACTTTATCTTAGGTCTTAGTATTGTCGACAGTATTGCTAGACCGTTAAGAAATTATTGTGATAATTCTGAAGTTGTTTTCTTCTCTAAAAATGACAAGTATTCAAAAGGTGCAAAACATATGGATTTGAAGTATTTGTCTGTGAAAGAAGAAGTGCAAAAACATAAAGTGTTAGTTGAGCATATTGGTACAACTTTAATGATAGTGGATCCGTTAATTAAAGGCTTACTGCCTAAAACATTTATTGGTCATGTTAAATGGATGGGCATTACAGATAAGTCCTTGTTAGCATAGAGTTCTGACATATATATATATATATATATATAATTGTCTTGCTCGAATTGTCATGACACTTGTGAATTCAATTACAGTCACAGTTGTTTTTGCTCATTTACTTATTATTCATATTATGTTGTATACAATAATTGTTTATGTGAGATAACAATTGCAGAATTACCCATTTAAAGTTTTATGAGTTGAGTTGATTATGTGATATATGGAAGGAATCATGTTTTATAACTTGTGACCTCTATAATCCCATCATCTTAATTCACTTAAGGATGACTTGATCGATTCAATGTGTTGTGTGCACTGAAAGTTTTATTGTTGAATCACCAAATCATAATATGGGCCAAATGGGAGATTGTTAGGTTAATTTTAATAATTAATGTGGCCCATATTACTTTAATGGATTCTAATATAACGGTGGGCCTAAAATAATGGTTATTGGGCTTGTTAAAGGTAATTAGAATTATTAGGGTTGGTTACTTAATAATAACCCTTCCCTCTCCCTTCAATAGAAGTTAAGTAAAACAAATATTAAAAGAATATAAGTTCTTGCACTATTGAGAGAACGAAGAAAAGTAAGAAGGTGAGAGTGGATAAAGACTATCAAGATCATCAAACAATGTGGAGTCAGGTTTGTTTATATTATTGTTCAATCCATAAAAGTTTCTCACATATAGGACACAATATATATGATTTAGTCCTCAAAGGGGAAGCAAATTATGAAGAGGCCAAGGTAATGAAAAACGTCTTCAAGGTTAAGAGAAAAGTAGGTTTCATCAATGGGACGATCGAGAAACTAGTGGAACATTAAGATGAAGTGGAAGATTGATATATTGAAAACATTATACTTGTGCATCAAATCATGATCATAATAATGATAAAAACCATGGTCAGATTTGTGCTCACTTATATGGATAATGTCAAAGATCTTTGGGATGACCTCAAGGAGAATTTTTTAATTGGACATATAATGTGGGTTCATTAGTTTAAGGATGCTATATGAAGCTAAAATAGCAAGACAATAGTGTTACGAATTACTTTGGTATACTTGAGGCTATAGAGTTGGCCAGATACGTGAAGGTACTAACATGTCATTATAGAGGTCATAAGTGTAATCTTAGAAAGAAGTATCTAGAGGGGAGAGAAAAGGAGAAGGTGCATAAATTTTTAATAGGGCTCGACACAACACTGTACCAAAATATCTGTCCCAATATTTTAAGCATGAATCCTTTACCCTCTTTGAGTTGAGTATACACTCTCATGATTAGGGAAAAAAGGTATAAGGAAGTGACTCAAGTATATAATGAATGTCAGATTTGCAGGGTAAATAATACCTAGGTTCAGGTTGCAAGACAACGAGAATAAGAAGAAGGTGTATACGAACTACAAGAAACCTAGCTACAAGTTATGAGATTGTTATAAAATCATTGGTTTCCATAAGTAGCGACTTTTTAGTTGGGGGTGGGGTGTGGGGAGGTCCTGGTAATAAAGGATGAGGCACCAATAGTGGGGGACAAAGAGAAATCTGATAACTTCAATTTATGGCATAGGCATATAGACCATCCTCCTTTCCAAGTAGTTAAATTGCTTCCTAACACTAGGAATAGTACTAGTTTGAAGAAAATAAGAACTTTGATATATGTTTTCGTGCAAAACAAATGTGAGACGTTTTTCATTGAAGTAGTAGTAGAGCAACTGTGCCATTTGTATTGATTCATTACGATGTTTAAGGACCTTGTTGAGTAGTTTTTTTGGTTATACCTATTATTTTTAATTTTGTCGATTATTTCTTAATAACAATTTAGGTTTATTTGTTGGTCAGCAAAATAGAGGTTCCTAACATTATTCATAATTTTTACGCCATAACTCAAGCTCAATTTAATTGTTAACTTAAAACTGTATGAAGTGATAACGGGATAGACTTCAGCCTTTAAAGAAACATTTTGTAGACCATAGTATAATTTTCAAAGTTCATATATAGATATCCCTCTAAACAATGGGTAAGTTGAAAGGAACTATAAGCATATTTTGAATGTAGGTCCTGCATTGCATTTATAGGATGAGAGAATGTATTTTGGTAGTAAGATATCTTATTAATCAAACTTTGACTAGTTTAAATGGTAGGAAAACACCATATGAGATGTTATTCAGAAAGGAACCTTCATATACCTATATTTGTACATTTGGTTGTTTATATTACACTTATCATGGGTTTGATTGGAATAAATTTGGTTCATGGATTTAGTGGTATAATTTTTTTGGTTATTCTCAAACACAAAAGTGCTAGAAATTATATGATGTTAAGTCCATTGTTTATTTTCTCTTGCGAGATGTTAATTTTATTGAAGATAAATTTCCTTATATTAAAAAAAGGTGCCTAATTTTAACGAAAGTGTTGGAATGGCTTTGCCCATTGCAATTTAAGATGGTGTAAACCTCAGTTTATATAGTCATAATAATTTGCTCAATGATGTGTGGTATCGAGATAGTATTATTGCTTTGATTTTGATTGGTAGTTCAGTTAGGCAACATAAAGAGAGGGGAGCGAGAGGACTGAAAGTAATTTGGAGGCTAAAATGGAGGAAATGGGGAGTGATGTTACCAATAGTGAAAGTGACACAACACCCTTATAGGTTGATGTTGAGCTTATGGTATGCAGACACTACATTTGTCAGCCCTCCACTTAGCTTAGAGACTATGTTACCAATACTGTTTGTCATATAAATCTCATCCCATCCCTCCCACTTTATCTTCATTGTCATCTTCCTTAATTACTCCGTGTCCAATTGCTCATTATGTAACATATGATAACTTTTTTGTTAAACATAGAGCTTTCCTAACATCAATATTTATTGGGGTTAAATTGACTTAAGTTTTGAAAGCAGTGTATGACCCACGGTGGTGAGAGGCTATGAAATAGGAGATTGATTCACTTAAAAAGAACTATACTAAGATTGTCGAGACTCTAACCTTAAAAAAAAGGGATTGGGTATAAATGGGTTTAAAAGCTAAAGTGCAATTCTTATGGCATGATCAAATGATTCAAGGCCCGATTGGTGATCTTGGGAAATAAAAAATTAAAAGGTATAGGCTATAATAAAACATTTACATTTGTGGCTAATATGGTGTCTTTGAGAATATTTAAATATTGCAACTGCACAGAATTTGGAAGCACATCAAATAGACATTCATAACACCTTTCTTGGTGAAAAAGTTTATATGAAGCTTCCTTTTGGCTTTGTTGCTACTCATCTAAATATGGTTTGTCATTTAAGCAAATCTTTATATAGCCTGTGACAAATTCCCAGAACTTGAGTTTTTAAACTTTCTAATACAATCAAAACTTATGGTTTCATTCAATCCCATATTGATTATATGTTGTTCACTTTTCAAAAGGGGGTGACTATTATATGTGTGCTTGTTTATGTTGATGATTTGATTATTGCTGACAATGATGGTGAACTTTTGGCTACTTTTGAGTTTTATCTTAGTCATTATATTCATATGAAACTTTCAGTATTGAGGTGGCTAGAAGTTTGCAATGAATTTTTTTGTCAACTCAAATATACGCTTGATATTATCACTAAAACTTGATTCCTAGGTGCTAAACTTTATTGATTTTTCAATTGAATAAAGCAATTAGTTTGTGTTAGCTTCTAAGTAGTTACTTGATGATCCCAAAAGGTACTATCACCTAATGGGGAAATTGATTTATATAACCATTATGCGACCCAAATTGAGTTATTTTGTGCATATTCTAGCACAGTTCAAGCAAGCATCCTAGGTGAAACATTAGGGATGCAACATTAAGAATGGTTCACTACTTAAAGGCATATCCTGGGAAGGGTATTTTACTACTAATGGATATTGATTTGCAGCTGCATGCCTATTATGATTTTGATTGAGTTAGCTATACTCTCTCTCGGTGATCACTAACTGGGTATTTTGTTCTACTAGATATGTCTCTTATTTCTTAGGAGATAAAGAAACAAATCACGATATCTTGATCCGTTGATGAAGTAGAATATGGTTTGATATCTATAATATCTTGTAAGCTAATATAACTCAAAGCACTTTTTTGCTCATTCAGGATTGAGCATACACAACCTATACGATTGTTTTCTAACAATTAAATGGCTCTTTATATTGCCTTGAATCATGTTTTCCATGAACGTACTAAGCATATCGATGTTGGTTGTTATTATATGCATGATCAAATTTCGTCTGACAACATTGTCACACAATATGTTCGTAGTTATACTCAACTTACTGATATAATAACGAAAGCATTTAGCAAGCGTAATTTAAACTATCTTATTCGTAACTTGGGCTTTCGAAATCTCCATTCACACTTGAGGGAGTGTATTGGGATATATATAAATATATGATATACATAAATGTAGGATGTAAAAGCAATGTGCCTAATGTTGAAAGAAGTGTTGGAATAGCTTTTCCCATTTTAGTTTATAATAACGGAGACCTTAGTTTATGCAGTCATAAGAATTTGCTTTATGATATGTGGTAGCGAGATGGTGTTATTGCTTCGATTGTGATGGGTAGTTCAATTAGGCAGCATGAAGAAAGGGGGCGCAAGAGGACTGAAATTAATTTGGAGGGTAAAATGGAGGAAAGGGGGAGTGACATTATTAATAGTGAAAGTGATACAACACCCTTACAGGTTGATGTTGAGCCTTTGGTATGTAGACACCACATTTGTCAGCCCTCAACTTGGCTTAAAGACTATGTTACCAACCTTATACATCATAAAGACACCCCTCTCACTTTATCTTCATTTTCATCATCCTTAAGTACTATGTCTCCAAAAGCTCATTATGTTACATATGAGAACTTTTCTGTTAAACATATAGCTTTCCTTGCATCACTATCTACTAAGTTAAATTAACTTATGTTTTGGAGACAGTGTATGAACCATAATGGCCAGAGGCTACGAAATAGGAGATTGATGCGCTTAAAAAGAACTCTACTCAGATTATCAAGACTCCACCCCTTAAAAAAGATAATTAGGTGTAAATGGGTTTACAAAATAAAGTACAATTCTTATGGCATGATCAAATGATTTAAAGCCTGATTAATGATCTTAGGAAATAAGCAAGTTGAAGGTGTAGAATACAATAAAACATTTACACTTGTGGCTAAGATGGTGATTATGAGAACATTTATATCTATTGCAACTGCATAGAATTTGAAATTCCATCAAATAGACATTCATAATGCCTTTCTTGGTGAGGAAGTTTATGTGAAGATTCTTTTTGGCTTTGCTGCTACTCATCTATATAAGGTCTATCATTTGAGCAAACCTTTATATGGCCTATGATAGGTTCTTGGAACTTGGGTTTTTAAACTTTCTAATAAACTCAAAACTTATGATTTCACTCAATCCTATATTGATTATACGTTGTTCACTTTTCAAAAGGGGGAGGCTATTATGTGTGTGCTAGTTTATGTTAATGACTTGATTATTGTTAACAATGATGGTAAACTTTTGGCCACTTTCAAGTTCTATCTTTGGTCATTGTAGTCATATGAAACTTTTGGTATTGAGGTGGCGAGATGTTCACAGGGAATTTTTTGGGTCAACTTAAATATGCACTCGATATTGTCACTAAAACTAGGTTATTAGGTGCTAAACTTTATTGATTTTTTGATTGAATAAACTCATCAGCTCGTGTTGGCTTCCAAGCATTTACTTGATGATCCTAAAAGGTACTATTACCTAGTGGGGAAGTTGATTTATCTAACCATTACCAAACTGAGTAATTCTATGTGTATTCTAGCACAGTTCATACAAGCACCCTATATGGAACATTAAGATGAGGCATTAAGAATGGTTCGCTACTTGAAGGCTCATCTTGGGAAGGGTATTTTACTACTAGTTGATGGTGATTTGCAGTTGCATGCCTATTATGATTCTGATTGAGCTAGCTATCCTCTCACTCGGTGACCATTGACTGGGTATTTTGTTCTATTGGGTACTTCTCTTATTTTTTAGGAGACAAAGAAATAGACCACGATATTCTAGTCCTTTGCTGAAGTAGAATATCATTTGATGTCTACAATAACTTGTGAGCTAATATGGTTCAAAGCACTTTTTAACTCATTCGGGATCAAGCATACACAACCTATGCAGTTGTATTGTGGCAATTAAGCGGCTCTTTATATTGCCTCAAATCCTTTTTTTATAAGCGTACTAAGTATATCTACGTCGATTGTCATTATGTGCATGAATAGATTTAGTCTGAGAACATCGTCACACAACATGTTCGTAGTTATACTCAACTTGCTGATATACTAACGAAAGCATTTAGCAAGTGTCATTTTTACTATCTAATTCATAAGTTGGGCATTCAAAATCTCCATTCACCAACTTGAGATAGAGTATTGGGATATATGTAAATGTAGGATGTAAAGGTTTTGCATATCTTTATAGGTATTGTTTTCAGGCTACTTTCTATATTAGTAGACTTTCGGTTATTATCTTGTACAGTTGTATACTCATTGAACGGAAATGAAAAGGCAGAACATGTCCCACATAAATTCTTCGTCGTTGTTATCTATCTGTCAGAAGTGTTTATTTACACTTGTGCTTCAAATTAAGAATGAAAAACAATCCACATTTTTCCCTCTATCTCGTGTGTACCTGTTATTTTCTTTTGCACCATCAAACGTCATTAGGAGATTGAAGGTATACTTTTCCAATCCATGTTGTTCTAGTAGTACTTTAATGGCTGGAGATTTTCCAGTGTAACCAATAGTAATGTTCCGATTTAGAAAGCGTTACGCATAGCAATACCGTGCTATATTTACTTGTTGCATATAATTTTCAATTGTTTCTAGTAAGAATAAATTTCCATAAAATATTAATTTTTCAGAAAGCCCATGTTTCATGCTAACTTTATTTTGTAGAAAAAATATTCAACAACTATTAAATATCATATATAGTTACACTAAAGCAACACACTAGCAGACATTTCCATGAAAAATATTTTTTCAAACGAGAATTTTTACAAACTTATTTGCAATAAAAAATAAATAAATTCTTTAATTTGAAATGATGTACTTAACACTAAAGAAAATAATACTTTTATATCTTGTGAACAATATCAAAAATAATATATAACTCTTTTTATTTCTATCCTATAGTTTTAAACATATTAGTTCTAATTAAAATTTCATCTAATTAAGTTCTAAGAACCTACACGCTTACAAACTTATGGCCGTTAATTTCATCTGAATAGTTGGCCAATTTTCTTGTCATAAAATGAACTTTGTTTTGAAGCTTCTTTAGCAAGAAGTTACCTTTTTAAATATAATTTACCCTTTTTAATATCTAGGCGTACATGATTCCTTCTTTTTACTTATATTTTCCGAAATCATTCATATTAATGATTATTGAGATTGGTGCATAAGACAATATCTAAAAGTTTTAGATTAGAAATGATATCAGCAGAGGTTTCTATTTTATACTTTTGTTTTATATATGCGTCACTACCTAGATCTGTATGTACACTGGTCAATTCTTTTGATTATAGCATTCTAATTTCATAATATATGGTCTTTAAGTGACCCGGAAACAACTGCTAAGGATTTATTCAACCATTCAAAGCAAGTTACTTGTGAGATTTAATCACACCATAATCCTAAAAGGCTTTGTCACACTGAAAATTAGTTATACTAAAATTGTTAAAAATTCAGCCCCATCATACACCTTCGATCTACTAGCGGCTACATATTCATCTTTGTGAACAGCACCCTTTGCAGACAAATTAAAAGTGTAATCAGTAGTATAGTTATCTATAAATATAGGGTGTTAGCTTGTTTAGTTCTTAATATAGATCAATTAAATCGAAAGGGGTAGGTAAAGAAAGTCAAATAAAGCACCGAGTCATGTCTCCCTATACTTGCCTAGTTTCGCATTGCAGTTGCCGTGCAATAGGATGCAGGCAGTGCATGTCATCCATTACGTACTTCAAACATTTTCACCTTATCCTATATCTATCTATTAATTAGTAATCTAGCATTTATTATATTCCAGTTCGTTAGATGGGCATCCGGATGACCACATGCTATTCAAGGACGTGGGAAGTTTGTCTTTTGATCCTTCAAAACTTCACGATCCACCTTTAAATCGGTCCAATTGACTTTAGTTTAAAAAATTTTGTACACATGCTACTTTATTATTCCTTGTAATGTTTATACAAAATTTTATTTGATGCCTAATCAATTTCTTACAAAATAGTTAGCCTCTATAAACTTGAAATTTTAGATCCATTTATCTCGTAGCCGAAGAAAATTGTGTTCATTTTCATGGCAACGGTTAAAATCCTAAAAGTTCGGGTCAAGGACAATCTATAGAAGAAAATGATTTTCCTGATTAGATAGTTTATTTAAAATTACTTAAATAGGCTAGAAGGTTGAGGAGGTCCTGGTTAAAGAAGTGACGTCCAAAACTTCATGGTTATGAAGCCTATATATATGTGAGGAAACTTTAGATAGTGAAGGAGGGATTCAAAAAGTTGAATTAGAAACTTCATAGCAACATATACTAAGCAATCTTGAAGCTAAGAATATTGTTCTACAAAAAAAATAACTAAATTTTCCAATTCCTTGGAAATTAATCAAAGCAAATACAGTAGAGGATAGCTTTAATGGAGTATACTAATGTTCTAGAAATGCATAACTTTCTATTGAAGTAGATTTAGTGATTCAAAGATGGGAATAAGAACATCAATTTCTTCCACAAAACTATACTCTCTGAAAGAAACACTAACAAGATGCTTAAAGAGGATGGTCAAGTATTTAGAAAGTAGAAGAAGATAATTCCAAAGGCTCACAACTATTTTCAAATTACTTTGGCCATACAAATTAACAATTGTTCATTTGTGTACATTTTATAATCTTTTATTTTCATATAGACTACCAAAGTAGAAGCAGACCATCTCCTCAAGCCTTTTAATGCATCAAATATTATATTGAGAAAGCTCTCTTTGATCTTAATCTAAACAAGGCTTAAGGACCTTATGAGTTAAATGCATATATTCTTTAAATATCTTGGAACCAAATTTAATCGCAATTCAATAGCTATAGTTTATAATTTTTTAACAAGTGCAAGATGTTGAGAAAACTTAATAAAACGTTTAATAGCCTAATTCAAAAGATTCCAATTCCATTTTCATTAAAGAATTGTCGAACAATCTCATATTGTAGCACTACATACAATATCATATCTAGGCTCTTAGCTAACAAACTCAAACTAGTCCTAAAATCAATCATTAAACTAACTCATGGATCTTTAATCTAAGGTGAAAATTAGATATAATATCTTATTAGCTCAGGAACTATCATAGAATTAACACAAAAAGCATTCACTTAAGAGTTTTACAATGAATATTGATTTTCGTAAAGTATTTGATATATAAAATTTGCTTTTATCATACATTCTTTAAAGTCTTTTGCTTTCCCTATAAGATCTACCAATGGGATTGAGCAATATACTTCAACCACCTCTTCCATAATTTTGATAAATGGGAAACTATCTCATTTAATCAAGGACCTAAAGTTTTGAGACAAAGGTATCCTATTTTCCCTTGTTTACATTAGGTATTGAGGTGCTAATCAAATTAATCATCTATAATATAAACAAAGATGGATGACTCAAATATCGCAACAAATTCAAGAACTACATGATTTACAATCTTTCATTTACTGATGACTTACTTGCTTTTTTATGGTGTTAACTCTAATTCAGTTTATTATTTAATGAATTCACCAAAATATTTCAACAATCTCTTAAACCTCTTGATCAATATAGATAAAATTTACTTATTCCTTTCATTATGTAATAGTCATCTAATGAGTTTGCTTCCTAATTTCTTAGGATGTAAGCTCAAAAATCTCAAATTCACTTATTTGGTAGTGCTAGTCACTACTAAGAGATGTTCTTACAAGGATTGCCAACCATTGATTGAAAACATTCAAAAAATGATAGGTCATCAGATATTAGAATCTTTTAAATAAAGTAAGGGCTCAAATCATTAGCTCTATATTCAACAACTTAGATTTATATTGGTTCTCCCATGTAATTCTCCTTAAAAATTTTATTAACACAATTGAAGGAATGATTAGATCCACTAAAGAAACCAATAAAAAATCAAATAATTTGAAATGTTTCTACCTAAAGATGTGGAAGGCCTTAACATTATTCTCATTTGAATGATGAATAAGATGTTGAATGCAATAAGAATTCAACGACTCTATATAAACAACGAATCATTGTAGTTGAAATGGATTTATATGTAATATTTGAAAAGGAAGAACTTTTAGGTAGTAAAACATAAAGTTGATTTCTGTTGGACCATGTTATAGCTTCTAAAGCTAAGAGAATACATATATAAAGAGATACAATATAAATTAGTAATGGTAACATCACGTGGATATGGTATTGCAATTGGAAAGAACTAGGGCCTCTTCACCTAATCAATGAGTTAAAATAACTTAAGACATATGCTATCAAATCGTGCTAAGGTAAAAGAGTTAATCAAAGGGAATGATTGGTTAAACAATATTTGGGGGGTTTCAAATAATGTACCTAATTATAACCATAATGCCAATTTGGAAGAATTTTTTACATAGATGAAACACAGCTAAAGAGTAATCACTAGAAAATCTTTAAATCCCTTTCTCCTTAAGTCTTTATAGGTAGAAAAATCTTTAAGTCCCTTTCTTCTTAAGTATTCATATGTTATCTTGGTTTAGAAACTCCCTAAAAGTTTCTTTTATTATATGGTTTGCAATTAGATAAAGCTAAGTACAAATGATAAAACAAATCAAAAGTTCTTAATCTCTTGTGTAAATTATACAATCAAGAACCTAAAACTATCATGCACTTATTCTTTCAATGTTAGCATGCTAAGCTAATATAGAGTAATATTCAGCATTTATGCAACCTCTGTTACCAATAGATTGATCTATCTTTTTTATAGAATGGATAAAACAAAGATATCAACTTTGTAAGGTTGATTGTATAATCTTTAAAGTTATTTTAGAAGTATGGTGTATGCAAAATATAGATAATGGAACTTGAGGTCCTTTCAAGAAGAAAAGCAAACAATTAATCATTTCATTTAAGTTACCAGTAGTTGAATACTCTACAGCCAATCGATTGGTTTTAGTTTAGTGAGAAAATATTTTAATGACATTCTTTATCTTTTAGTTACGAACTAGTAGTTATGAACTTGTAGTGATTAATCATTATGTTTTATAGAATGAGTATTACATTTAGTAATTTAATAATTTGCCTTTAATTTTATAGCTAGATAGATAAAAGTTGGATGTCTCATTAGAAATGGTCCACTGAATACTTAGAAGGAGTTAAGAGTTTCACGTAATTTGTAAAAGATCAAACGGGTGTTGAATGTGTTATTCATTGTCTATGCATAGATTGCTTAAATGTGAACATTCAAAGTCAAGATGCGGTATATAATCACCTACTAATCCCAGGCATAGGTAAATTCTATACTCCGTGGCTTTATCATGGCGAACTTTCAAAAGCAAGTTATAGTAGAAGTGTTGATACAGGTGTTGAAGATAGTAACAATAATGATGTAGAAGATTGAGATATTAACGACGATGGTGATGATGGGATTGGAGAGATGTTAAAGGATTATGAGAATTGTATGGAGACTGCGATTGAAAGTGGTTTGCCTAACATAATTGTTAGTATTACAGAACATAATTTTGGGAAATTATTGAAAGTTACCTAAGAAGAAATATATCTAGGGTGCTCGAAATTCTCACAGGTATCTTTTGTTGTGAAGTTGTTGCATTTGATGTTTGACTTATGTTTATGCTTAATATTGATATTTGAGTTATAGACATCCAATAAAATGGCACCTAGTAGAAATAAAGGAAAGAAGGTGGCAAGTATAGAAGTTCTCCCTAGTTAACAACAACCACATCATAGATCCTCCCCCACAATAACCACATCAATCAGATCCTAGCCAACAACAACAATCGACCTCGTCCATCAATGAACCAACTCGGCAACAACATCCATCTACCTCAATTAGTACTGAGAGATTTGCAGTGTATTAATCTTTAACACCTATAATTAGACTTATGCTCAAACATATATTTACATGTTTAATGTATACTTTTTTATCATTATTCATTTATTGTCAGGTACTAATACTGCCACCAGAAAAAGAGGTAGAGGTATAACTAAAGGCTATGAGTTACAACGCACGAATGTTGCAATGAACAACAATTTGTATATATATATTGATACCTTACAAAGTCATCTTATAGATAAGATTAATTGGAAAAATTGTCTAGTGAGTTGTGTGTAATTACTAGAACTAAATTGCCTTGCCTTAAGCATGCCAAGTAGTTAAAGGAAGACAACTTGCTACAGAATGCTTTGGAAAAAGTTTTGGTAAAATTTGAATTTCTTTAATCATATGCAATAGTGTTTTACTTATTTAAAGATTAATTACAATTCTAATAATTGCTCGCAAATGAAGTTAAATATCGTTGATATTGACAATCCTGATGTTTTAAATTGTATCACTTCACTTTTGAAAAAAAGGATCAAGGATCATCATTGTCGACTGCATAAATATTACAAATACTTGCTTTCAGATGAGGAGGCAACGAGACATATTCTAGAATGGATGTCTCAAGAAAATTGGAACAGTTTGTGTGATTATTGGGCCTCTCCAAATGTTCAGATTTGTTTTCTTTCACTTCATATTTGCTTCCATTAATCTTGTTAGACGATTTAATGATTGCTTTTTTTTATTTAGGAAAAATGTGAGAAGGAAAGGTTAACAGAGGAAAAATGAAATAAACTCCTCTCAATCAAAGTTCGGAATCATTTATTGTCATGCAAAATAAATATGTAAGTTCTTTGTTTACAAGTTATAATTATAACAGTATATATAGTATTATTTATTGTGTTCTATTTCTTTTTCATAAAACAAAGTTAGAAGGAACTACATAGAGAAGAGTTTGATAGGATCACATTCTACAAACTGACACATTATAAGGAAGGTAAGTGTTGGATGTTTGAAGAAGTACAAAATAATTATGTAAGTATAAAAATTTGTTAAAATTCTAAGTTTATTTGTTTATGTAATACTAACTGATAATATTTGAATTAAATATTGATTTTGTTTTAAATTTTAGAATAAGATGTAGGAGTTTTTACAAACACTAATGTCTAAAAAAAACGAGCCCAATGTAAATGATGTTTGCAACAAAGTGCTCGGTACAAGATCCGACAACCTCAAAGATCTTGAGTTTGGGCCTAAGTTAATTGCTTCATCCTCATCAACACCAACATATGTTGACCGTCTTCAAGAGAAGAATCAGTCGCTTAAAGCTAAATTAGAACGTAATGAACAAAATTACAATATAATGAAAAAAAGTTGACCAAACTTGAAAATATGATCAAAAAATTACTTGGCCTGAATTATGCAAGTAGTGACAATGAGGATGAGTCTTAGTCATTAAACTAATATTTGTATTTTTTATTTTGTACTTTAGTATTTTTGTTAACGTTTGTAATTAACATTTAATGATATTTAATTGCTTATATAAATTTCTTATCATTTTTAATTATTTTTATTATATTTTTGTATAATAACTTATAAAACAAAAAATCTAAATATTACATACAATAACATGGATTAAAATGCCACCAATAATTATAATTAACATGATGAAATATTTAGTAATAATGTATATGATCAAAATTTTCAAAACGTAGCTAAAAAGATTTGGCTATGTTTCCAAATCATCGCAATTAAATTTTGGCTATGTTTCCAAAAACGTAGCAAAATAAATCTCGTTACGCCTACCTAATCGTCGCCAATAACTTTTGGCCACCCTTATCTTTCGTTGCGAAAAATAATTAGATACATCACAAAAATGTTGTGAAATTTTTTTGATATGTTCCCAGTACGGTAGCTAATAGCTTTTTGTCACGAAAATTAAGCTTAACAAAAAATTATTGGAGGCAACTTGGTATATCGTCGCCCATCTCTTTTGGCTACGCACACAACTCGTAGTTAAGGATGTCAATGGGTCAAGCTGGGCTAGGCTAGGAACACGAGCTAGGTGGCACATGACCTGGCCCATGGCCCAACGGGCTTAGGATAGTTGGCTAGTGGCTCGGCCAAACCACGGGCTGACAGACCTGTGGCTTAACCCACCTTATATATATATATTTTTTTAAATGTCAAAAATGACGTTGTTTTTGACTTGATTAACCCAAGCCAAAATCGAGTCAGGCCGGGCAGGCCGAGCCAAAATTAATATCCCTACTTATAGTAAAAAATTGTTAGCGACGATTTGGCGAAAACATCGCCTATAGTTTTTTCCTATGGGAATTTCGTGAGGATTTATGCGACAAAAATAATTTGTCACTAATTAGTATTAGAGATGATATTTTAGCTTTTAGCAACAAAAATTTCATCCCTAAATATCCCCTCTGTTGTAGTATTTGAAATATCTCCAAGCGATTTCTTTTTCTGTTCCAAATCGAAAGATTTTTATACAGGGAAGGAGAACAAAGTATTGACAATGAGCACAAAAGCCTTAACTAGCAATTGGAAATAAATATATTAATTACTGATCTTATGTCAACTACCTAAAATAAAACAGTCTGGCCTAGTATATTATTCTGGTCGGAGGAAATTAAAGCCCATCCCGCCTTAAAAAAAGTACAGAACACATGGAGGAGCTCATCAACAGATTTAAGAAATACCCGTAAATGATTTAACCAGGACAAACAATCCAGAGTAGTTTTTATAATTAAGCCAATGGAACCGAATCTCCCATTAAGTCAGTCAATTGTTGTAGTTGTAGTTGTTGTTGTTAAAGCATCATCTATTTTTTTTTTTCTTAAGTAGAATCCTTAAAGACTTGATCTTATCTACCGCTACACATAATGTAGAAACATTCAACTGAAGTCATCTATAAATAGCATGTTTCGCAGGCGCCACTACTCATCCCTCGGCAGAGCACCAAAAGCTGTATACCAAGAGCTACAGCTAGTTTGCTCTTGTAAACCATGGAAAAGCTTCGCTACCTTCTTCTTCTCACTCTTTTGGCTCTAACTTCTTCACTAGTTGCCTCTGCCTATGATCCTAGTCCTCTTCAGGACTTCTGTGTAGCCATCAACAACCCAGTC
>JANZXP010000003.1:22719723-22756494 GCA_027576715.1 Erythroxylum flavicans
CATATCCTTTTAATGGTTAAGTGAAAAATGGGAAGTGAGAGCTTACATAATTCATTTACTTCATTAAACAGGGCTTATTTGATTCAAGTAATGAGAGTGAAAGAACTAGGACATTAGGAAATTTTAGACTAAATATAATGAACATTGTTAAAGTGAGAGAATACGTAGTTAGGTAATGACAATCCTAAGTTGTTAAATTGATACTTTGATTCACCATTTTCCAAATTTGTGTTCTTAGTTTTTTGATAACCCTAAAGTGTGTATATATGACTCTTAATTTTTATATTTTGGATCTTTCAAATTTAATTATTTGAGTTTACTGAACAAAACAACATTTGAATCATTTCGGTAACTAATCAATCCCTGTAGGATGATACCTATCTATCATGCGATTTCCGATATGTATACTTGCAGAATAAGAGGTATTAATTTAAAATTTGAAAAATTATCTATCAATATGGTATGCAAGTAGCTAACTTTGAGTCTACTAATAACAAATGCTAAAGTCTTTAACAAAATTACTCAACATCAACAACTTACATTCAATAGATGCATATAATAACATTATTAAATAAAGCTAGTAATTAGCAGTCAACATTGTCGTCACTAGCTACGCTCTCACAGGACTCAAAAATTAAGTTGATTCTATAAAGGATAAATTTCAAGCATACTAAAATTATGCATCTTTTTTGAAGAACTCTGAAGTTACTCGAAAATAATCAAAGTCCACTACGTAGATAAAATCCAAAAAAACTAGAAAAGTTGACAACACCGTTTAAGCTACAATAGTTTAAGAAAATCAAGTTACAAGCTGTTTGGAAACCTTCAAATTAAATTCATTAAAGAATTGGATTCAATTACATTAATGAGATTGAATTGAATTCAATTTATACCGTTTGAAACAAACCCAGTAATATTGGAATTGAATTCAATTACACTGTTTGGAACACAATCAAAATGAATTCAATTATTTTATATGACATTTTTACCGTTAACTAAAAAATAAACTTATTAAATAATAATATTATTTTCTTTATTCCAATTAATTCTAGTTTGGTGACCATAATAGATCTTAATTACATCAAATATAAAGAAACTATTCTTAAGTAGAAAACTAAATAAAAATAATATATGAAATAATCAAATGTACTTTTTTGAGAAGGATCAAGAGTATAAAATATGCAAATTGTTACAATTAATGTATAGTTTAAAGTACTACTCAAGGCAGTATTATATTAACTTTCATAATTCAATTATATCATATGATTTTCGATTGAATGACAAAGATTATTGTATATAAGTAAAAAGATTCATTGATAATTATAAGTCAGTAATTAATATATTATTAATTATTATTAAAATATTATAATTATAGGTAAAATTAATTAGCATTATATGTTAAAATTATTTATTTTTATAATTAATGAAATATAGTAATAATAACTCGATAAAATAATAAGAATAATTTTATTTATTAACTTAAAATCAGTAACACGTATATTTTTATTAAATTTTAATAGATTTAAAAAAGAAAAATTTATTTTATGAAATTAAAATTATAAAAATAGGTAATTTTAATATTAGAATTTTTTAAGTGAGTTAAATGTTTATACAAAAATAGAAAATAAAATTTAATTTTTCATATTCATATATTATAAAAATTAGAAAAATTATAACTAAAAATAAAAATTACAAATTTAATTAAACATATTTTTATTAAAAGTTAAAACTCACAAGTCACAATACACTACAATCAAACTCACGGAAAATATCAAGTAGGATAAAATCAAAAATTATATTATTACATTATAGAGAATATAGCATGTGGAAAGAAAAAATTTCCAACTAGTTTACAATCAAACATAAATTAAATGTTTAGCAATGAAAACTGTAGCGTAGGGTTTGCAATTGGTAAATAGAGAAGAGAAGAGAGGGGAGATAGGGCATAGAGCACGGAGGAGTGAATTCAATTCCGATATTTGGAGAAGTGAATTCAATTTATAAAGGAGATGAGTTTCAATTACATGCATGAATTAAACCCATATCTTTTTTGTGTTTCCAAACACCTGCAATTGAATTCAATTCAGACAATTCCAAACAACTTGATAATGATTTGTTCTAAATTTTTTATAAAATATTCGAGCTTCACGGTTAAATACGGTATATGTGCTTAGTTTATTTAGACCTAATTATATAAAATTTCACATTGTATCAGAGTATATTGCTCTGAGTTACTCGTCACTACCTCGTCACAATAGACTGTATTACGTATTAAGTCATAAATTAGCCCATGCATAAGGGGTGCGTGTTGAAATATAAGTGAGACTTTTTCCCACATGGAAAGGATATATGGCCTTGAACATACATATAACCCTAATGAGTTACTCCTTTTAGTACCAATTGATTTTAGGATAAAACCTTATTTAGACTTATATATGCTCCGTTTATTTAAACCCAATCATATAAAATTTAACGTACGACGGTTGTCGCTAGTACGAGGATTCCAAGGAGCTGTTCCCGAATAGCATTTGACGTCTGTTTAACAACGATGACGATGGTGACGGCATGCCACTAAGAACCAACACTTGCCTACACATTGAAGACTGAGTCTTATGTCCTACTACTCTCGATATCAATGATCATACGATCATAAAATGGGTACTAATAATCGAACATAAAGATTTCAAAATTTTCGGCTTTCTCGATTCAGTTTTGGTTAAAATTAAGCTCATCTTCTCATTCATCTTGCCATTTCAACCGCGATCATGCACTAACATGGAAGACTATTGAACTCCTCCTGGTCTAGATGGGCCGTCGGAGAGAATAGCACCGTCAAAGAAAGTGATGGTGGAGGTCCATGCCAGTGATGAGCTAAGGAGGAGTGTGAAGAGATATAAAGAGAGGAAAAGGATAAAATAAAGGTAAAAGAGACATGGGCGGAGCCAGCCAAGGACAAGTCCCCGCTCTAGCCCTGGCTTGTCCCTGGCTGAACCCCTTGTCCCTGGCTTTGCGTGGAATGTTAGAGCATAGCTACACAAGCACCTTTGCTGTCCGGATAAAGCAATCATTAGGTCTCTTTCACTCTTTATGGAAGTAAATTACGTCCGTCCTTGTCTGCCACTTTACGTGGGACAAAATTTGTTACTGTATATAGCATGTAAATATGTAATTGTATATAACAGTTATTTTTTTTAAAGAATTTAATACTTTAAATTTTGATATGTGTGTAAGTATTAATAATAATCTAATGTTATCAATTAAATTTTAAAATTTTTGTTTGAATAAAAATATTTTTTATAAATTAACAAGACTTAAAGTTTTGAAAATAAATTTAAAAATTGTTAAATTTTATTTTAAACAAGTTGGTAAGTTTTATTTGGAAAATTTTAAGAGTATTATAATAAAATCTAAATATATATATTTTTATAGGTTCATAATATATAATATCATAAAATTAAAATTAGAATATATTTAACATTATTGAAAATTCAAAATCTTTATGGTTAAGAAAGGATATGTTTTTGGTATCATGTAATCTTAGAGTTTCTTCGACTACTAACTCAGCAAATCGCTAATCGATTTTGCAGCATATAATTCAATGTGTGTTGATTACAAGATAAATACAATTGTAATGTGGAAGTACCAAAATAATTGATTTATCTCTAAAAATGTGTAAAGACATTGTAATCCAATAAAACATGTTACTTATGTACCACCCTCTCATCATATTCTACTTGATTTCATAATATATACAACTGTCAACTTATTGATCAATGACTTTTATCTCTCTTCGTAAAGTAATTCAAATTATTTGTTTTTAAATATAAAAGAATGCCCACATTTATATATCAAACTTGATGAATTATTAAAAATTTGTAGAAAATAATAATTGGATGACTAATACAATATAATGGATTTAGAATGACTGATGAATACTCAATTGGCATTAATGTTTTCCACGATACTATATAACATTGAATGCTTCAAACATGATTAGGTGGTAATACTTGCGTGTCAGTAGTCTTTACTTTCTATTGAATACTTCAAACAACGCTCTAATTTATTTCTTCATTTTCACGTGTAGCAATTCTTTTCTCTTGAATCATTTGTCATCAAATTAGAAATTGAAGTTACGTCGTCGGTCCATTAAATGTTGCCTTAGATTACTTCATCTAGTTATTAATTAAATGTGTTCATCTAATGAACTAGCAAAACTAAAGATATGGCTATATAATGCATATTGCTTACTGACTATGGAAAATGAATCCTTATTTTTAAGTTGAAATTCTGGTTTCAATGTATGCATAATCTGTAAGTAAAATATAAATTTAGAATAAGACTAACTAAAAAGTGTTAAGACTAGAATTAGATATGATATCAACGGAAGTTTCAAATTTATGTTTTTGTTTTATATAAGCGTCACTGTTTAGATCTAATATCTAAACTGGTCTACTCTTATGATTCTAGCATTCTAATTTCATAACAGATAGTGACCCGGCAACAACTGTTAAGGATCTATTCAACCATACAATGCGAGTTGTGAGATTTAGATTAATGATATCATAATCCAATAGGCTTTGTCAAGTGGAAAATTAGTTAAGCTAAAATTGTTAGAAATACGTGCCGATCATACACCTTTGATCTACTCGCGGTACCTGGACTTAAGGCGTCTAAAACCTTAGGCATTGTATTCATCAATGTAAATAGGGCCCTTCGTAGATAAATTAATAATGCAATCACAAGCACAGTTATCTCTAAATATAGGGTGTTAGCTTGTATGGTTCTTAATAGGGATCAATTAAATAAAGGGGTACATAAAGAAAGTCAAACATGTCTAAAGAAAAAAAAAAACCGCTGAAAGCTATGTCTCACTATCCTTGAGTATTGCAATTAAAGTGCAAGAGTATGTAGGCAGTGCATGTCATATGTTACGTACTTTAAACATTTATGACTTATTTAGTAATCTAGCATTTATAATATTCCAGTTCTTTAGATGAGCAGCTGGATGAGTAAATGCTATTCGTATAGTATAACGTGGGAAGTTTTGTCTTTTGAGCCCTTAAAACTTTACGACCCACAACTTCGAAATCAGTCCAATTGACTTCAGTTTGCTAGCTAATTTTGCACACATGTAACTTTATTCTTCCTTGGAAAATGTTATACAAAATTTTATTTGATGACCAATCAATTTATTCGCAAAATATCTACCCTCTATGAACTTGAAATCTTAGATCCATCCCTCTCATAATATAAGAAATTATCGTGCACTTTAGGATTGTTTCAATGATTGAAAAGTTTGTGATTTATTTTCTTATTTCTAAGGTAGAAATTCTAAAAGTTTCACCAAAAAATCTATAAAAATAAATAGTTGTCCTCATAATATAGTTTACTATTGATTAGTTGAGATTCATTATGTTTAAAATAAAAATTATAATTTTATTGCATATGACTCACGTACCCGAGTGTTAATCTTGAAATTTTACGATAATTTTATCGTTTCTATAAGTTTTTTTTTTTTGTAGACACAAGTTAGGATATGGGCACAAAAGAGGTCATGCCACTTTTTTAGAAATTTGAGGTGAAGGCAAATGATAAAGATATGAACATGTTGGTGTAAAGGTGTTTTCGGTGAAAGAAATCTATAAGACATAGTTATGTATTATACATAGAAAAAGTAGTAAGATCTATAGTTTAGTACACAACCATATCTCAAGATAGAAAGAAATACGATAATAAGCATCTCAATGACAGAGCAAACTAGACACTGTGTCATGTTATTGAGAGAGATAGTGAGATCCATACTTTGGGACACGATCGTGTCCAAGGTCGTGTGGTTACAACTATTAGCTTTATCTAGAAATATGTTTTTGGAGTATTTTAAACTCTGAAAGGACTAAAAGATCCATTAAATTCACAGTTAAATTGGTAAGGCAATATTTGAGTAAAATTATGCCAACTAAGGTTTGCATATATATATTTATTTATATTTTTATACATAGTTATATAGTTATAAACTTAGTTTCTTGTAACTATCATCATAATTATTCAATAGTAGGTTAACCGCTACTAGATTTTGAGGACGAAGCCATACTCAAATAGATCAAACTTTATTAAAACTTCTTATGTTCCTATTTTCTTTCTTTAATGATTATATATTTCTATCTATTTTCTCAACAAGGCGTATTAGAGCATTTTTAGGCAACAATAACTTTTACTGTAATTATTGAAGTTGGAAAGTTCAATGAAACTGGGAATTTCAAACTATAGCAATTGAGAGTAATGGATTTGAAGTATAACAAGGCTTGTTGAAGTGGCTAAAAGTTCATAAACTAGAAGATATGGATGAGTTCTATTGGTAAGAGTTACAGGCACGAGTAGTTGTAACCATATGACTTTATTTGGTAGAAGAGGTCATGTGCCATATTAGGGAGATTGTATCTCTTGCAGAGATATGGAAGAAACTTGGGAGTCAATTCTTATCAAATTCAATCATAAATAAGATGTATATGACGCAAAATTACACAACCTGAAGATATAAAATATAACATATCTAGAATATATCAATGTATTCAACGAAATAGTTAATGACTTGTTGAGACTCGAGATGACTACTATAGATGAGCATAAAGTAATGATTTTGATTTTATATTACACTTTTCTATAAACAGCTGATGGTTAGGATTATATTGGGTAAGGAGGAAGTTACTTAAAAGTCAACAATATTGAGTTATTAGCTTATAGCTAACAAACACTTAGTACCAGTGAAAGGTCCAAAGGTAAAAGGTTGCATGTAAATGAAAATTGTGATTATAAGAGGAAGAAGAATAAAGATGGCTTATCAATGAAAAGTATTAAACCTTTTATTTAGATTGGAAATTACAAAAAGATGGCTTATCAATGAAAAGTTCTAAACTTTTTATTTAGATTAGAAATTACAATCTAGTGCTGTAAGTGTCAGGAAACAAGATATATATAAAAGGAGTTTAATGATTTATCAAGGTCTACTAATATAGTATAAAGTAAGGACTTAGATTGCAATCATACTTATATGTTCTATGCTCCAACCAATTAACTATAAATCACATGAAGACTAGATTAGGGTGCTTAAATTACATGTCACTAAAAAGAATTTATATTATACATATTAGGAATATTTCGCACTAGTTGATTGGGAGAGGAAAAAACTTAGAAAATTAAGATGTTTGATGGTAATATCAAAATGATGTATGATGCTCAATGTATACTAGATTTATGGAAGAAACTGATTTTTTAAAGCACTTTATATATGAATTGTTTTAACTATAAAATCAAAGAGAAAATGTGGTAAAACATACATTAGTTGTGATGAAAGGGCCAAGATTTGTGGGAAGCATGTATAAACTAACGGAGAGCATAGTTATAGGTTGAGATTGTTGTACTAGAGTCAAAAGATGACAGTACTGTGCTTTATATTATGAAAATGGATCGTGTCAGTAAGTGAGAAATGACAAAAGTTCAAAAGAGGAGCTTACTAAAAGGTTTAAAACATTAAAAGCAAGATTTCTAAAATGTTTGAAATTCTTGACCATGAACATACTAATATTTAGGGCCTTATTAAAGAGTTATTATTGGGTGGTCTAAGTACTTTGTCACATTAATGAATATTTTTCTAAGAAAATTTTAGGTACACTTTATGAAAAAAAAAAAGGTATTTACAAGATTCAAAATGTGTAAGACTGGGGAGAAGAATTAAACAAGTAAAAAGGTAAAGTACTTAAAATGAGATAAAAGTATTGATTACATAGATTCACTATTCCAAATATGCTGTGAGAAGTATGGGATTTAGAGACATTACACAGTTTAGGAAACAATATAACATAATAGTTTAGAGAGGATGAACAAATATATAATTAAAAAGGCCAAGTGTTTGAAGCTAAATATAATGCTCTTTAATTTTTTTAAGAAAAAACATTGAGTATGGCATGTTACCTCAATAATAAATCACCTCAAATTTTACTAGTTGGGAGAGTGGTTGAAGAAGAGTGAGTAAGAAGTAAAATAGAATTTTCTAGATTTAAAACCTTTCATTGTCCCTTTTATATGCATGTTTCCAAAAGTGAGAGGTTTAATTTGATAAAAAATATGAGAGTGTATCTTTAATAACCACCCTAAAGATGTGAAGGGATATAACTTTTGGGATGGATTTTAATAGAAGATGGTGATTAGTAGGGATATAGTACTTGATAAGCATCATACATTTAAGCGATCTTATAGAGAGGATGTGCTAAGATAAGAAAATGGCAGTACAAAAATGTTACAAATGAAACTTTTTTATCTTATAGTATACTTAAAAGAGTATGAAAACTCTAGTTTAGAAAATAAACCAATATTAAGATGAGAACAACAATATAATATAGTCACCAATAAAGCAAGATATACTATTATGCCACCAAATAAATAGTTAAGAAGCCATATCATCCTTCGCACTCACTATAAGTAATGAGAATCAAACTAACTTTCTACAGACTTTCAATAATTAAGAGAAGGATAGATGGATGGGAGATATGGTGGAGGAATTGGAGATTTTGAACAAGAACTAGCCATGTCACTTATTGAATATTTTTAAAGGGAAAAGGTCTATAGGATGAAAGTGAGTATCAAAAACAATCCAACAGCAGTAGAAAGAAGGGGAAAAGTTCAAGGCTTAACTATGAGTAAAAGAAGGCACACAGTGAAAGGGGATTGATTATAATGACTTTACTCCTCATTGTTTATGTTACTTCCATTAGGTTTTGATGAAATTAATAACAAAGTTTAGATAACATTTGAAGTTTAAGATAACTTTTCTTTATGGTGACCTAGATGAGTAAAGGTTTAGTATACTTAAAAAGGAGCATGTAATATGTAAATTAGAGAAGTCATTTTATGGATTAAATTTAGTCTTCACAATGATGTTATAAAATTTTTAACCCCTATATAACCCTAATTTGCTTCAAGAGATGTGAGTATAAATATTATGTACAGGTTACGATCCTTGATGATGGATATTCCAATAAATAATATGATAATTGATGTAAAGAACATTCATGGTATGAATGAACTTATTGGGAAAGGAATTTTAGATGAAGAATTTTGGAGATATTAAAAAACTACTAAAAATATATATTTAAAAGGATATAGGCTATAGAAATTTAGGGTTAATTTAGTTATATTAAAAAGGTATTGGAAATTTTGAAATTATACAAGCTAGGTCAATAAGTCCTCCAGTGGCATATTACTTAAGGTTTTCCTAGAATAAGACCCAAAAATATATGTAAAGTTCAATGATATGTCTATTGTGTTATATGCTAGTGCTCTTAGATGTTTAATGCATACAATAGTTTATGCAAGGATATATTGAGCTAATATTGCAAGTGAAGTTAGGAAGTACATATCAAAACTTAGAAGAAAACATTGGAAAGCAACCAAGTGAAAAATTAGATATTGGAGGATTACGTTAGAATATGATATTGTGTTTGGTAATTAGTAAGATGATCGTTTAGTTATGAATATGTAGATTCATAATATGAATGAGATTTTGATTATAAAAGGTCTATTATAAGGTGCGTCTTCATTATTATAAACGGTCCTATTGGTTAGAAATAAATATTATAGTTTATAATTATATTATCTATTATTGAAGTAAAGTACATGGTAAGGAGTATTGCTACTAAGCAAGCATTATGGCTTTTAATGCTAGTGAAAGAGGTTTGAATCAATCAAGATAAAATTCAAAAAACGTTGTTATAGTCAAAGTGTCATTTATTTGGCAAAGAATCAAGTATATCATCTATGGACTAAGCATATAGATGTGGGGTTTCACAATATCAAAGAGTTGATTGTAAATGGAAAAATCTTAATAGAAAAGTTTCACATTTCATACAATATAATTGATATATTGATAGATCTATTTACCATGAAGAAGTTCAAACATTGTTTAAACTTAATTAATGTCATAAGGTACTAAAAATGGTATAACATAACATATAAAGAGTATATTCTTCAAGGTAGAGATTGTTATGCATGGCTCATATATAAAAGTATGCAATCTTTGAGTTTTGAGATGGAAACGGTTATTTCCTAAATTTTTTTATATGGAAAAGGGCATGGATATAACATGTTCCTTTTTGGAAATCAGAAGTAAAGGTAGGTGTGTTGGCATGGTAAGTGTATTTTTAGAAAAAGACATGGCCTGAAATATGTTCATGTCATAAATGATGTCTTAAGTATAAAAAAGGTAGTAAAATTTAGGACTTATGATATGGTTGTGTATTGAATTATATTTTACTATATAGATAAGTAGGAGGATATATGAACAAAAAACACCTATGTGTTAGATAGTATATCATATTCTAAAGAAAGATTTTTAACCAAGAATTGAGAAGTATCCCAAACTGTAGTTATAATAATTAGCCTTAAATAAAAACATAGCTTTAGTAAATTTTAAACTCTAGAACAATTTTAGTTATAGTTAAATTTCGTTGGACCTGAAAAGAGACTATTTGAGTAAAATATTACCAATAAAGATGTGTGTGTGTGTGTGTGTGTGTGTGTGTGTCTATATATATATATATATATATAATTAATTAATAATGAATTAGCTGTTGTAAACTTTTAAAGATGTAGATACACCTAAATTAGTCGAACCTCAATAAAATTTTCCTGTTTTTTTACTTTTTTCTAATATTCTTTATTCTTGTAAGCTATTTTCTCAAGAATTTTGAATGTCGTAAACAACGTATAATAAGAAATTATGCCATATACTTAAACATATGGTTGAATATTTGAAATCAAGGCTCTTTTCCTTATTATTCACCTAAGGTCAGGATAAACTAATATCTATTGTAATTAGTAACTTAAAAATGAAATGGGTAAATTGGATCTCATTTCAATGTTAGAATTGTTTTTAAATTTTTTATTTTGAATAACTAAAAGATGTTAAATAAATTTTATTTTAATATCGTAAGTAAATTCAGCACTAATGTAATCAAAAAGGACAACATCTCTTTAATTTTAACCTTATTTTTATCAAATGGTAATTTTACATAAGATTTTAATATGCATATATATAATTTTAATGCAACTTATTCTGAGTTTGTCCACTTACTAATTAATTAGTGATTTTTAACAGGTTCTAAAATAGGAAAAATCTTCATATCCCTATTTAGGTTTTCCCTTATTTATATTTTTTTTAGTTTTAAGAATATAGATCATATTGCATTTATTATATGCAACAAAACGTCATATGCATAGATATTGCAGCATTTCCTAATTTATTGCTTAATATAAGTTGGTTGTTCTATAAACAATTCTAAACTCTGATTCAAGGTCTCATAAAGTGTTGTAGAATACAAAAATATATTGTTAGATATTATCATCATTTTAATATGAACCAACATCAGAATGGTGACATTAATATGTGGTGGTTTCTATTACATTTTCTAAAAGGCGATTGTTGGTAAGATAAAATTAGCTACAAAGTCACCAGATTGTATATAAGATTAATCTTGTCTCTTTACAATGGTAACTTAGTTACACAAATAAGGAGGAGATAAGGTTTCTCCCTATATAGGATCTCTTTCTATATGCTCAATTTAATTAATTGCAGAGATGATGAAGAAAGTGAAAGACTAGTTACGTATAAGACCATGCCTTAATTAGCCACTCCTTAATTAGTTGCATTCATAAAGGCATAGACTAATTAAACTATCACGAAGATTATGGTTAGTATATATATATGTCTAAAGATATTTGTATAAAGAATATACCCTTATTTTATGTAGCAAAATATTCAATATCAATTCATATTGTAATATTGGGTGAATTGCAAAATGCTAATACCTTCATGCATGATTTGATGTTGATCATCAATTCATTTATAATCATAATTTTAGGTATCCATTTACATGTCTTTAAAAAAATAAATTGGAATGTGTGAAATTTGATGATCAGTTTCCTTGATAATTGTCACAGACTTAAACTTCTTACCATTGAACTATGCGACACTTAAGTGTTATTCTACTACAATAAGTTGGTCTTCTTGAAAATGCTAGGTATAAAACTTGAACAATGAGAAAATAACTTAAGAGACTAAAGGAAAGCTTAGAGAATGCTTATAATGAAAGTTTCTTATTCAATGTTGGATGTATGTTGTAAGATGTATGATGCTTACAAATGAAGCCTCTGAGGATATTTATAGTCTTCCTTCCCTTAAATTGATGGCAATGATCTTTTAATTTAATGGACTACTTTGATTCCTTAGAATATTCTATATTATTCTAGTACATCATGTAAATCACGTACTTATTTACAACTTTATACATTCTTTTATAATGTTCCATAAGCTTCCACAAGATTTTATAATGTTCTAGAAGCTTCCAAGGTCTTCCATAAAACTGCATAAGATTCTAGAAGTTTTTAGAGTCTTATTTCCTCTTTTAGAAATTCAAGAAGAATTATATAAGAATCTTAGGGCTAAACCCCTTTATGTGCGCGTTGAAACATATTGAACATGACATTCTCCCCTATTCAATTTGGCATCATCCATGATGCATCCTTCTTGTAACTATTTGATCTTGTCTTTTTAGTTCCACAATATGAGCTCAGATTCCTAGATTGCTTCACTATTATATAATCCCTTCCATTTGACAAAATACTCAATATAAATTTAATAAGTACCTCTCCTAAGTATAACATGATGCTTCAATATCTCTTTAACTTCTTTTTCTGGCATCATAGTGATGGTAATAGGGTTTCTCTTTAATTCATTCTTGTTGGGCTTGTTTTTATCTTCATTGTAAGGTTTATGAAGGTTTACATGAAATACGGTGTGCATCTTTAAATAAGAAGGCAATGTTAAATGGTAGGTTAGTTTACCAATTTACTACTCTATAGGAAAAGGTCCCTTATAGTGCCTTATTAGCCTTTTATGTTCCTTAACAAATCTTTAACTTTGATGAGGGAGATGTTTCATCAAAACTAGGTCTCCTTTATTAAACTCTACGTGCCTCTAGTTAACATCAGTCCACTTCTTCATTTTGTTTATGACATTTGCTAAGTGTGTTTATGCCATATTGGTCTTCTTCTACCAACTTTTAACAAACCTGAATGTAGCCAAATTTAGACCTTTATATATGACAGTAAGAGTGTATGGGTCATTGGTTATTGGTTAGTTACAATTTCAAATGGGCTAGCAATTATCAACTTTCTCTTTTGCAAATTATATGAAAATTGGGCAACATTTAGCAACTTTGCCCAGTTATTTTGATTGGCACTTATATAGTGCCTTAGGTATAACTCCAATATTGTATTTACTCTCTTTATTTGCCCATTTGTTTAGGGGTGAAAACTGGTGAAGAAGTTGAGTTTGAACTCTATTAGCTTGAATAACTCCATCCAAAATCTCCCCATAAAGTGAGTATCTCGATCACTCATAGTTTTCTTTAGAATAACCTAGTACTATACCATATGCTTAAACAATAAAGTGGCGTCTTCGACTGTGAATTTTACCAGTATAGGGAGAAAACTCTGTATTTGCTAAATTGGTCTACCAACCACTGTTATGATGTTACCACATTCTTTAGACTTTGGTAGGAATGTAATGAAATCTATCAAGATACTCTCCCATAGCTTCTGGAATAGATAATGGCTCTAGTAAACCATCTGATTAGCATTGATCAGTATTGTCATGTTTCTATAAAAGACATGTCCTTACCTAAAGCTCAATTTCATTATGCATTGGTGGGCAATAATGTATGTGCTCCATAAGATCTGATGTGCGAGTTACTCCAGGATGTCTTGCTTACTTAAAATCATCGAACTCCTTAACAATCTTTTTTTTTGCCACCCTTTCCATTTAGGCATATAAATCCTATCAACTTTGATGATAAGCATGCCATTTTAAAGCTAAAATTGTTGTATCTCCCTACATCTATCTAACTCTACAAAGCTCTTAGCTTGTGAATGTTGCTCAAGTCCCTCTTATTTTTGGTCAACTAAACACAAACTTGGACTTATGATGGTGCCAAGCTCCCCTCTTGTACTAAGGGCATCGATAACTAAGTGGCACTTTTTAGGCTTATACTTTATTTCAAATTTAAGCTCTACTAGGAATGCTTACAATTTAACTTATATAGTGGTCAACTTCTTCTGTGTGAGGAAATAGCTAGTGACAACATTATCCATCTTCACAACGAACTTAGGTTCTAATAAGTAATGTCTCCAAGTTTGTAAATAATGTATAACTGTTGTCATCTTCTTCTTTTGGACAACATAATAACATTCAAAATCATTTCACTTATGACCCCTAAAAGTAATTGGATGTCCACCTTGTATCAAAACACGACCAAGTGTAAAATCAAAGGGATTAATATGTACCTCATATAGTTTACTGAAGATGGTGAGGGTCAGCATCGGTTCTCTATCACCTTTTTCTCTAAAGCCTTAAATGCCTTCGCATGCCTTGTATCCCAATTACATTCTCTATTCTTCTTTAATAGATCGGTGAGTGGAGAAATGAGGGAGGAATAACCTTTGACAAATTTCTGATAATAGTTAATGAAACCAAGGAAGGAACATAATTTTGATGCCATATTCAATGGTTCCTAATGGTATATAGCTTGCACCTTAGACTTGTCCATTTGTAACTTGCCCCCTCTAATAATGTGCCCTATAAACATAACTTTAGGTTGTGTAAAAGAACGGTTCTCCTTGTTTATGTACAACTCATTTTTCCTTAAGACTTGGAAAACTTATTTTAAGTGTATAACATACTCTTCCAATGCTTTTCTATACACCATAATATCATCCAAGTACACCACAATAAATTTATCTAAAAAGGGTTGTAACACTTGATTAATAAGGATACAAAATGTGGCAAGTGCATTAGTAAGTCCAAAAGGCATTACTAAATACTTGTATGAACTATACCTTATAACACAAGTAGTCTTTAGTACATCTCCCTTTGCGATCCTCACTTAATAGTACTTTGATCTTAAATCAAGATTAGTAAACCATCTCACTTCACTAAGTTGGTCAAACAATTTGGATGAGATACTTATTCTTTAGAGTGATCTTATTAAGTGCTCGATAATTAATACATAATAAAAGAAAACCATCATGCTTCTTTTGGAAAAGAATAGGTGCATCATATGGAGCTTTTAAAGGTTGGATATAGCTTGTATCTAATAGCTCCTTAAGTTGCCTCCTTAACTCTTCAAGATTGGAAGGTGTCATATGCTAAGGTTCTGTATTAGTTAAGGTTCCAATTTTGGTGGTAGATTCTTTAATAATTTCGAAGGCATCACATCCTTGAACTCTTTAAGGATGTTAGATATTTCTTTAGGTAACTCCATTAGTGAAGATTCCACTCCTTCATTTAACACAATAAAATATATGGGTTGTTTCTTCGCTGCACCTTTAGAGAATCGTATGGTAGATAAATAAACTTCCTTCACGTGATAAAGGTATCATAAATGTATTTTCTTTCTCAAAATATGCATAGTACTAACATAAGGAATATGTATGGCCTTAACGCGGTCCATAAATTCTATTCCAAAAAATATAAGATAATCTTCTATATGAACTATAGAAAAATCTATTATACTACATCGTTCTCCAAAACATACCTTGACATTCCTAACAACTCTAAAAGTAGTTCTTGGCTATAAGTTTACAGCTTTAAGGCACTCTCGCTCTTTGCTATAATTTATTCTCAACTTATTTGCTTTTTCTACTTATATGAAGTTGTTGGAAGCTCCAGTATCTACTAATTCTTTTATTATTTGGCTTTCAACCTTCATCGCAACATATAAATGTCCCTTCTTCTCGATTTTAGGAACTTCAACCTTTACTTTAATGGCACTAAGGCTATTTAAAGAGTCCAATTTTTCCTCCTCTCTTTGTTTCTCTTGTACATCCCTTTCTTCTACTAAAGCTAAGATTTTTCTCTATTCTAGCAATCTCTTGTCTTATATGGTCCCTCATAAAAGGAACAGTTAAAAGTATACTTACTTTTATCACCTAAATTTAGACTTACCTAATTTATTGAGACTTTCTTTATTTTAGTGTCTATTTCCCCACTATTCCCTTTGTTACTTTTGTCCTTATGGTATTTAGGCTTCTCAAACTTTTTAAAGTCAATCAAGGATTCAAAAATGTTGACAGCAATAGTAGTATCTTGGGTACCATGTCTTTGAATCTCCATATTCACTAATTTTGTAAACATCATTGAATGAAAAGAATGCTTCTTTATCTAGATAGTAGGGAATTTACAAAAGTACCTTAAAAACTCTTTCACATACTCCTAGATGTTTCCTTTTTTTATAGACACCTTAGCTTAGAGCCTCTTTTTCGGAATTCTTGACATACAGGAGTTTGTTCTTAAACTTACTCCACGTCTTAATGGTTTAAATACCCCTTTCAATATTGCTATGTCACCTCCTCCATTATATCAATGTGACATCTTTAAGGTAGATAGTATCATTACTAGCATCCTTCTCTATGTCAAGAGCCTTGAAATATTGCTCTAAGCTCCATATAAATTGTCCATCTCCTTTGCATTCCTCAACTTACGGTACGTCTTTGGTTTGGGAATGTTTACCATTGAAGGAGTGGAGACCACCATAGCCATAACATTGCGTCCCCTTGGGCAATGGTCTTTTTCCAAAGGACCATGTCCTCTTTTGTCTCTTTGAGCTCTATAACTCTTTTATGGTATGGAATCTCAAATTGGAGAGTCTCTCCTCTTCACATCAATATAACATTTAGATATGACAATTGATATATACTTAATTGGTTTTATATTTACTCAATAATACTTAATGATTAATGATACAAAAATGCTTAAGGTACTCACTTTAGTCATCTATGGTTTTAGGCATAACTTGGACGTGAAGGAGCTAATATGAGTCGAAAGCATTATCTTTGAGCCATTTTCTGAAGATTCCCGCTTGTTTGTCTTCATGGAATAAGAAGAAGAAAATTAAAAGCAAGAAGAAGACAAGAACATCAAAAGATTATGAAGAAAATTTTGTAAACATGGCTCACGACCATCTAAAAAATTGCATAGCCATAAAACGTGAGATATCATTTACAGTGTGAATATTTTAACCCAGCCATCCTATTTATACCACCTATCCCATACATATTAAACCTAGCTATTGAATGTAAAATAGGGGGGTGTGTGACGACAAAAAGGCTGTTATACTTGGAGAATAAAACAAAGAGTGGATAACTAGAGAATAAAAACGTGGGATGCTTGTAATAATAAATGCATCACGTTACAGCTGTCCAACAAAAGCGAGACAACAGCTCCTTCATTTGGGCGTCCTCAGTTTCCAAATGTGTCAAAGCTAGAGAAAAACTGAATAATAACTACTTTTTGATTATTTCCCTTTAGTTTTCTATAAAAACAAAGGTGTTCTTGGCTGATGTTTGGAGACCTTTGGAGAAGATGAAGGGCTAAACGTCCTGACGCTAGTTCAACAGTGATCTCGACAATAAGTCACGATTAAGATATCTAAACTTGTTAATGTTAATACTCTTTTCGGATTGTTATTATTGTTTATGCTTATTGAATCCGGGTTTGTATAGGTGATTTTAATACGTTATTTAGATTGTTCTATTTTGAACTGAATGCTATAATGTTGAATGTAATCCATAATAGTTACATTTGATGTTTGTTAATAGCATATAATAATCTTGAATCGTTAGGAATAACATAACTTAAGTTAGATAACTTGAAACTATGAGGTTACGGCCTATATTGGTCATTTTCCACTTCATAATGGAGCTGCCAAATTGAATCTAGAGATTGTATCCTAGGTTATTCAGTGGCTAGGTTTTATTAACGATCTTATCTTAATTAAACACAACCTAAAAAATAATTGGGCCTCACACAGGATCTCTCTCGGTATAATAACTGATTTGATTAATTGCTTGGTCTATTAGATCACTTAACTATAATTAACCCAACTAAATCATTTGACATTCGATTCACTTTCTCGATTTATTATCGAAGCATGAACCTAGCCTTATGACGCGAAGGTAAACTTTTGCGATAAATGTCCCCCAATTACTCAACTAGGTCACATTTTTATTAAGCAGCTTAGTTGGAATGTCATTATATCCTTTTGACGCGAAGACAAACATTTGTGATGAATGTCCTCCAGTTACTCAGTTGCATTACAATCTCAACTGGCTACTAGCTCTATTTATAACCCGATTTGTTTCAAAAAGGGCCAGCAGAATACTTATCTATTTAAGATTTGCACATTTTATTATTATTATTATTATTACGTACCTCATTTCTTAAGCTAATCAATCTCATGAAAAGAAACTAACATGCTATGTATCCAATTGGCCTAAAATTATAAATGAATATGGTAAATTCCTAAAGTGAATAAACTAATATCATATCCTAATTAACATGCACATTTAATTGAAACAACCTAGAATACTAATTTCATAAGCTAATAAATCTTCACAACCTAAAAGACTATATTCAAAGCTAAATCGATTATGATAAGTCTTAGCCATTGAAACATTCACATGAATCACATCAAGCAAACCTAAACAAACTAACATACAATATGCAAAATTCACATTCAAAATAAAAGCTTGCATACACACAATCCTCCCCACACTTGGACAACACATTGTCCTCAATATGAGAAGATCAAACAAGCAATACATAAGGTAGGAATAAAAGTGAAATAATACTGAAACATAATGACAAGATAAATACAAAACTTAAAAGATAAGGGTTAATAGCCCAAAGCTCGTCATGGCAATTGAGGTGGTGATGGCGGTAGTATTGAGACCAAATCTGCTTGACAACAAAGAGTTTTTTCCTATCTTATAAGTGATTCAAGAGAGTAAAAGAATTAGTAATCCAACCAATTCCAACTGATTTTGCAATTGAAAACAAATCTAACTGCACAACAATTTAAATCTAACTACTAAACGTGCTAATTTAGCATTACCTTGACCTTGAATCCTTGGAAGCGTGTTCAAATGTTTGAAAGGAAGGAAATTACTTCCTCTTCCTTAGAAATCACTCCTCTGAGATATGGTTTGCAATGATATCTGTTAACCTTAAAAGTCTCCTTATTTGAGTTTTCCAATTTAAGGGCTCCATGAGAAAACACTTGAGTTAACTTAAAAGGCCCACTCTAACACGATTTATGTTTTCCTGCAAATAGCCTCAACCTTGGATTGTATAGCAAGATCATATCCCCAGCTATGAAATCCTTTGGCCTTAAATGAGAATCATGTCACTTTACTTTTTCTTTATAAATTTTGGCATTTTCATAGGTATTGTGGTGAAACTCCTTGAGTTGTAAAAAGAAAAGTTTCACCTGACTACTTCTAATCAAGGTTTAGGATCTTCATTGCCCAAAATGTTCGATTCTCTAATTTTACGAGCAAATGACACACCTTACCATAGACAAGTCTAAAAAGGGTAGTGCCGATAGGAGTTTTGAAAGCGATTTAGTAAGCCCATAGGGCATCATCTAGTTTTAATGCCTAATCCTTTCTCAAGCTATTTACCTTTTTTTTTAAATATGCTTGAGCTCCCAATTTACATCCTCGACTTGTCCACTAGTTTGTGGGCTGTAAGGGTGGCAACACGATGGTGGAACCCGTATCTTTTAAGGAAAGAATCAAAAGATCTGTTAGAAAGGTGTTCTCCTCGGTCACTTATTATAATTCATGGCACACCAAATCGGTTAAATAATCTTTTTATAAACTTTTATATAACTTTCCCATCATTATTAGTTAGAGATGCCATGGCTTAGGCCAATGAGATACGTAATCCACCCCCACTAGAATATACATGTTCCCCTTGGAGGATGGGAAAGGGCCCATAAAGTAAATGCCCCACACATTAAAGACTTCAACTTCCAAAATATTGGATAAAGACACCTCATCTCTTTTGAAGATTTTTCCTACTTTTTGACAGCGATCACATTGTAGCACAAAAGTGTGAGTGTCTTTAAACAAATGTGGTCAGTAAAATCTACATTCGAGTACTCAAGCTGCTTTTTTGTTTTGTTCCATAATGGCTAGCATATTGAGCTTAGTGACATTGTGTTAATATATCCAACATTTCTTTATCCAAAACACATCGTTTTACTAAACCATCAACACATGCTCGATACAAGATTGGTTAATCCCATAAATATTTGGTGCATTCATATAAAGATCATTTTCTCTGTTGATATGATAAATTAGAGGGGAGTTTACCACTGGAAACATAATTTGCAATATCAGTAAACCATGGTGTCGCCAGGCTGTTAAGTAACATCAAGGTTTCATAAGGGAATTTCTTATTAATATCATCACTTTGCCCGCATTCCCCTCCATCCAGACATGATAAATGGTCTGCGACCATATTTTTTACTCACTTCTTATCTCGTACTTCGATATCAAATTCTTTTAAGAGGAGTACCTATCGAATAAGCCTTGGTTTCACGTCCTTCTTGACAAAAAAAATTTTAAAGCAGCATGATCAGTGAATACGATCACTTTTGAACCTAAAAGTTATGACCAAAACTTATCATATGCATACACCACAGCGAGTAATTCCTTTTCTATGGTGGTGTAGTTAAGTTGGGGTCCCATGAGGGTCTTACTTGCATAATATATCATATGCAACACTTTATCTTTTCTTTGACCTAATATGCAACACCTATAGTTTAGTCGTTTGCATCATACATGACCTTAAATAGGAGTGTCCAATCAGGTGGTGTCAAGATTGGGGCTGATGTTAATGCCTCCTTTAATTGATCTAATGTAGATAAACAATCATCATCAAAAAGGAAGGCTATATCCTTGATGAACAAGTTTTTGAAGGTCTTGCAACCTATGAAATATGTCGAATAAAGCAACGGTAAAACCGAGCATGATCTAAGAATCCTCACATTCCCTTAACGTTGGGAATTTTTCTATAACATCCATTCTTTCCCTATTCACTTCGAATCTGTGGTAGAAATTTTGTGCCCTAACACTATTCCCTCCTGCACCATAAAGTGGCACTTTTCCCAATTCAACATTAAGTGTGATTCTTCATATCTTTAGATTACCCTATCTAAATTGGTTAGGCACATTTCAAAAGAATCTAAAAAAACTAAAAAATTCATCTATGAAAACTTCCATTATGTCCTCAATCATATCCACAAAGATAGACGACATACACTTTTGAAATGTTGCTGGGGTATTGCATAATTTGAAAGGCATCCATCTATATGCGAAGGTAACGTAAGGATATGTGAATTTGGTATTTTCTTGGTCATTGGGGTAGATGAATATCTAATTGTAATCCGAATAACTATCCAAGAAGTATTAGAATGAATGGCCAGCCACTCTTTCTATCATTTAATCTATAAATGGGAGAGGAAAATGATCCTTTTTGGTCACCTTATTGAGTTTATGATAATCTATACACACTCTCCATCCTATGACTATTCTTATTAAAATTAATTCCCCATTTTCACTCTCTATTATAGTCATTCCATACTTCTTTGGTACACACTGTATCAAACTGACCCCATTTACTATCGAATATGAGATAGATTATCCCCACATCTAAAAGTTTAGCTACTTCTTTCATGTGAGGATTCAACCTATGTTGACATTCCCTCACTGCTTTACATCCTTCTTTAAAGCTTATTCGATGCATACAAACATTAGGGCTTATACCCCGAATGTCGAATATTTGCCATCTTATGGCCTTAACTTGCTTCCTGAAAACTGCTACCACTTTACTCTCTTAGTTCTCATCCAACTAATTAGCAATGATGATGGGTAACATTTGACCTTCACCTAAAAAGGTGTATCTGAGATATATAGGTAGAGGTTTAAGCTCTAAGGTAGGTGGTTTCTTTGTGAAGGGTGGTATGGGTGCTTCAGTTTAGACTAATATGTCTTGATAAGTTTGAACAACCAAATCCTCAATCTCATCGTCTCCTTTAGACTCAGCCTTGTTCATATTCTCAGCATCATTGTCTATCTCCATTTCAATTGGCTTTACTTTTGCAACGTAATTCTATACTTGTTCTTACATACTTGCATTCATCATTTCAATTTTCATAAACAGGTTGCCTTCTTTAGGATTCTTTATGGCCTTGTTCATATTAAATTCCACTTGATCTTCACCAATTTGAAGTGTCCTTTTTCCTTCATGGACATCAATTAATGCTTTTCCTGTGTTTATGAAAGGTCACCCAAGAATCAACTGACAATTCTTATCCTCTTCAATTTAAGAACCACAAAGTCCACAGGGATAATGAACTTATCCACTTGCATAAGAACAACTTCCACCACCTTAAAGGGTCTTTTAATAGATTGATTCGCCAACTGAATTATCATTGATGTTGGCTTAACCTTATCGAGCCCTAGTTTTTTAAATATCAAGAAAGGCATCAGGCTGATACTTTCTCCTAAATTATAGAGGTATTTTGTGAATTCAAGGTCACTAACTACACAGGATATTGTGAAACTCCCTAGATCTTTCAATATGGATGGTTTCTGACTGGTGACTATAGAACTATAAATGCTAGTTAAAGCTATCGTTTGGATCTCTTCCCATGTACACTTCTTTGATAATATGTCCTTAAAAAACTTAGCATATTTGGGCATGTGTTCCAAAACCTCGTCAAATGAAAGATTTATCTGCAACGTCTTTAGAATTTCTACAAAATTCGCAAATTTTGCATCTAATTTATTCTTTTGCAACTGTTAGGGATATGGAACTTCGGGTGGGTATGGTAGGGGAGCAACATAAGGTGGTTACTCACTCATATCCACTTCTATCTCCTTTTCTTAGTCTTTCTCAATAGGAGGAGAGGATGTAACTTTTGTATTTATGGGTGGTTCTAGTTCTTTCACACTTTGAAGTGTGATAGCTTTAAGTTGCTCCCTTTATTTTGCTTCAGAAGTGCCTGGAAGGTTACCCACATTTTGTGCGAATAGAGTGTTTACCAACTAGCTTATTTGAACCTCTAAATGATGTATGAAGGAGGCATGACTCTTTGTCACTTGTTCAAATTTTCCTTCTAGCCTCTTAGGAGCATCTTCTATACCTCCAATCTATTCTAAGATCTTATCCAACCTAGTGTCCATAGAGTTTGGTTTCTCCTATTAGAAACCCAATGGTCTTTGAGGTCAGAACTGGCCTCCCACATTGTTCAACTAAGAGAAGTTAGGGTTATTTTTCCATCCAGGGTTAGTAGTGATTGAATAGGGATTGTTCCCTCCACCTCTATCGAATTGTGCGCCCATATAGTTAACTTGCTCTACTTCTTGGTCCTTCATCAAGAAACAATCAATAATCTCATAGCTGTCCTGTCCACACAACTCACATCTTCTCTGAATAGGTTCTACAAGGGCTGAAAAAGAAGCCTTCATATCGTTTAGCTATCAAGTTAAGTTGTCAATTTTAGCTTGCATTTCTATTATCTGGTCGACAGCTATAGTTCCTTTCTACCCTTAAAGGGTTAAATGTTGTTTATTTTTCTCATTCATCTATAAATAGCTATTATTAGCCATTTCTTCCATCAACTCCTCCACTTTGTCAGCAGTCTTTCATATAAGCAATCTGGCTGATGCTGCATTTATGGTACCTCTTATGGGTGGATAGACTCCATTGTAAAAGGTTTGTAAAAGAAATTCTTTTGGTAAGATATGCTGTGGACACCTCCTTTGCAACTCCTTATATCTCTCCCACTCCTCATAAAATGATCACCCATCACTCTATTAGAAGTTCATGATTTCTTTTATCATCTTCGTCATCTTAGTGAGGGGAAAATACTTATCTAGGAATACACATACTAATTGCTCCTACGTTGTGACGTTTAAGGGGCTCAGCAAGTGATAACAAGCTTTGGCTCTACCCCTCAATGTGAATGGGAAAAGTCTCATTCTAACAACGTCTTCCTACATCTTATGATATCAAAAGATATCACATATTTCAAGGAAGTTTACAATATGTGCATTGGGATCCTCGTTGTCCAGTGCCCATAAAATTGCACATTCATTTGAAACATATTCAATAAGGCCGGTTTAATATCAAAAGAAATAGTTTGAACTGGTGGTTGAGTTACTACTTGATTGGCAACATTGAACCATAGTCTCATGAAGTCCGTGAGGGTTCGTGGTTGGTTGCCTTGATGTCCTCCTTGATTTAACTCTTGCTAAATTTCTTCTTCCATTGCTTCCTCTATTTCTTCTTATTGGCATTTGGCCTGTCAAATGGCTCGTTATAAGTAAGTGATGTAGACTACTAAGGCTTTCGCGATCTAAATTGTACTTTGAGTAACTCTTGTTTTTATGCGATTACATAGATATAAGAGTGGTGAAAATGTCGCAGACTATAAGAACTAAACTAGTCCTACAATTTACAATTTTTAAGCCCTCAAAATACTGCAACACATAGGTCATGAGTGTAGTAAGTGAGGTGTTGATCCCTCGAGGAGTAGTGAACTAATTTAATTCTAAGTTATCTAAGGCCCTAGGAATTATAAAAATGAAAATAAAAAGTAAATAAAAAAGTAAACACGTTAAAGATAATTGGAAAAAAAATAATTTGTAATTTAACATGAAAAGAAATTAAATTGAGCTATACCAAATTTAAAATGAGAAATCACACAAGAAGAAGTTCCAAATTATGAGAAAGGGGGATTTTTCCTATCATTAATGCTTACCTTGTCATTTATATATTAATGAGGTGTTAGTTCTAGACTATCAAAGGGAGGATTACTCTCTCGCAAGTTATAATCACAAACTTTAATTAATAATCCCTAATTATGTTAAATACTAAACATGTAATCTCTTAATTACGAATAGCTCCAACCTTAATCAATTATTAAGCTTTCTAAAAAATAATTAGTTCTCACACATGATCTCTCTCCATATAATAACTGATTTGATTAATTGCTTAGTCTATTAGATCACTTAACTCTCATGAACCCAACCCAATCAATTGGCATTCGATTCACTCTCTCAATTTATTATCAAAGCATGAAGTTATAGCAATTAATCACAACACCCAAATGATTAAACACAAAAATAACTAGATTAACATTAAATCAAGTCAAAATCCTTAATGAAAATTAGAATATCATGATTAAACCTAAATCCATTAACATATTCATATCCATCTAAACATTCAAAGCAAAAGAACACAAAAATAAATGAAATACACTTTGGAAGGGGATCAAGATTCCTCGAGAAAGAAGCAGCAACAGAAGCCAACTCCTCTCCCCTCTGCTTCCTCTTCTCTCTCTTCTTCTTATCTCTTCTTAGAGTTTACCCAAAATTGGTAGATTAGAGAGCTTCTTTTTAGATCATTTCCCTTTCTTTATATAGTATTTTCCATTTTGCGTAAACCATAGGGTTTTCTTATGCCTAAAAGGTTTGAAAAGTCCCTCGAATGTTAGAGTAGTGCTCTAAAGGCAATCAGCTTTAACATTTTTGTATAAACTTTATTTTGATTAATAAAGTGAAAGGTAATTTTTCATTAATTTGATGTTCATTTATTTATGAATTGATGTTGTTCTAAAATCGAATTAATGAAGTCTATGATACAAAATGTAACATGATGGAAATCATAATGAGATCACAATAATAAGATGCCTATCATGTGCAATTGTGTCGGTATCTAAATTATCCCTAGTCATAGGATTGATGAGACAGGACATTGTTAATCCAGATAGACTAGCACATATTATACTTCTTAATTTGATCAAGCAATGGATCTTATAAACTGTAAGCATGGGATGTTTAGAGTTAACATATGGATGCTTATTAAGAGTAGTAAGTACATCGGATGACTAGCTATGAGATTATCATATAAATAATTTATCAAATGTCAGTGACTAATCTCATCATGGCAATAGTGCAAATTTCCTTAGATTTGAGGTACTCAAGGATATCTTGAATACTGATCCTGTGCTTTGACACCGATCTTGTTGCCTTAAGATGAGGTTGCTTATAGGGTGGTGATTGGATATAACTATTGGTATTTGATGGTAATTAGCTAACCAATAAAGAATTCACCACTCCTGATAGAAGAAGATGATACCTATGACCTCTTGTCGGGGTCATTACTTGGGAGTCTCTGCCCAGAGCAGTTATATGTCATGAAGAGAGTCTTCAATGACATATAGAGTAATGAGATCCCCAGGACAAGAACTAACATCACTTGGATTAGAAGTGATATAGTCAGTCTAGTGGGAGTTGACACACAGCCCATACTCTGAACTAAGTGAGGTATAGGATTATGAAGGGATGAATTGCATGGTAATTGTCTCCAAAAAAGTTCGTAAGTAGGATAATTAACTATCGAAGAGCTCATATGTTAATTTACTTACGTTTTAGTAAATTGGAATCATGAAACCCTTTATGATTTGCTTAGATTAAGAGTTAATTCAAGTAGCATGAAACCATTCAAGATATGCTAAGATTAAGAGTTAATTCAAATGCTCAAAATAATCGAGAACTTAAGGGTCACATGCATAAAAGATCAGATAAAATACAAAGTTTGCATGGCTGTCATTTTAACCAAGCCACGATCATGACCCACTTTATGATAGGTAGTAAACAAGTGAGTTTTTCACTTATATACACACAAAATTAAGCTAAAACACACTCAATTGAGAGGCTAAAGGTCCACAAGAGTTCTGGAGGTTGAGAGGAGTGATCTTGAGGTTTATTTATGCAATTTTTGGATGAGTTTAATTGCATGTAACTTGTTTATGATCTAACTATCAATTGAGAATCTACTTGAATTCATCTTGTTTGGTGCTCTAACCACCCTTACACACTAATTTTTCTTCTCTTTGCATGTTCTTCACTGGTTGTTGAGGGCGTTTGGTGTTTGATACAATATACAAGTAGAAGATTTGAGAAAGGAGGAGCATTTACAAGGTACATATGTTGTAATTTCATGTTTTTACATTCTTTTTATACATGCACATGGATTCTAAATTTTCTGGGGATGTCGTGGTGTTAGAATTTTGATTCTAATGCTTCTGCTGCATACCATGCATGAGATGTATGGACCCATGGCTCTTTATCATTGAATACTTAAGTTTGGAAGGTTGTCCACACTTACTGTCATCGTGGCCCAAGATTTTGCTCTCTGTCACGATCATGGTAGATCCACTAGGTTTCTGTCACGATCGTGGCATATGGGCCAGAATGTAGACCTTGGTCAAGTTCTGTACTTCCTCTTATTCTTCTCTGTTCTTTGATATTTGATCTGAAACATTAACAAACACATCAAGGCATATCAAATACACCAAATTTAAGCTCAATGGCATACCTTAACCTACAAAACACTCAAAACACAAATGTCTAACTAAATAATGACAATCCTAATCTAAAAATGCACTAATTATTCAATTTAACAACTAAACGCATGCTAAACTACCCACTAAAACATATGCAACCTACCACCATCAATATGTTTATTTGTGTTTAGGCCGAGATTGATCCTAGAACTGGACTTTACTTATATTCGACACTTTAATCATTTTCGATTGTTTGATATATTTTTTTTGCTAGTTTACGTCTACTGTATTTTCTAAACTATGTAAAACCCAAAAGCCCCCTTTTATTTTTCTTACATCAATTAATTTCGTAGCAAAAATTAACCAAACATTCCCTATGGATACAATCCTAACTCACCATAACTACAAATTTTAGTGTACAAAGTTAGGTAAAGTTTTCAATGCATTTAACAACTGTTATCAAAATTTGGCACCGTTGTTAGGTAATGTGGTGCTTTAATTTTTGTTTTTGATTTTAGTTGGTGTTTTGTGCATATATTTGTTTCTTTTCGTTATTTGTTAATTTTTAAACGTTTGTTAGTGTTGGTGTATGGTAGTGACCAGATCTCCTTCTAGAGAACTTGAGCAACCTAATCCAAAGATTGAGAAGACACTGCGTATATTGCAAAAGGAAGTAAGAACCACTTTGGTAGGAGAGTCAAAATCTGAATCCAAGGAAACGATGGCAAATCTGTGAACACTAGGGGAGTTGGCTGCACCAGACCTAACTCAAAGACCATTATGCTTTACATTTCTAAATTTTGTTGAACATGTTACTTTTGAGTTAAAGTCTTGATTAATACATTTATTACCTAATTTTCATGGTCTTATAGGTGAGGATGCATACAAGCATCTAAACGAGCTTGATGTGCTTTGTTTGAGCATGAAACTTCTCGAGGTTATGGATAAGCATATCATGTTAAGTGCCTTTCTGTTCTCACTCAAAGATGCAACAAAAGATTGGTTGTTTAATTTACCAACTGGGAGCATAAATACTTAGCTAGAGATGAAGAGGCTGTTCTTGAAGAAATATTTTGCAACATCAAAGACAACAAGTATTCAAAAGGAGATTTGTGGCATCAATTAGCATAATAGAGAGTCTTTTACGAGTACTGGGAGCTTTTCAAGAAATTGTGTGCAAGTTGTCCACATCATAACATACTAGAGCAACTTCTCATCCAATATTTCAATGAAGGATTACTACCGATGGAGAGGAGTTTGGTTCATGTGTCGAGTGGTAGGGCATTTTGTGAGAAAACTAATATTGAATCTAGGATTCTACTTGAGTGGGTGACTGCTAACAAAACACATAACAATTCGACACTCGCAATGATGATTGATGAGCAAATGAGGTAAGTACTTCATTTATCGAACATCGTTTAGGATGAACTATTATCTTTTATGAGACAGATTGCAGATGGACAGGCACAATTTAAAGCATGCAGAATATGTTCGAACATTAGCCATTCAACTAATAAGTGCCTAACATTGTAAGAGGGAAGTATAGAGTATATTAATGCTGCGGGAGAGAACTTTCTACATTAATACAACCCGTACTCATAGATGTATAGCCCAAGCTAGAAGGATCATCCCAACTTAAGTTACAAAGGGAACAGGCAGCAGAATTACTTACAGAATCAGTCATTTTTTTAGCTCAACAATTTTAACTAAAGCCGCAAAGAGCACAAAGAGCATCCTCTTCTAGTTTAGGTACATCTCTTGAAGAATTTATCAAGACCTCATCTTCTAACAATCTTTAACTTAGTCAAAGTGTGCAATAACTTATTCAGGGTATGCAACAGCTTTAACAAAGTATGATGCAGTTTAATCAGAATATGCAATAGCTTAAGTAGGGGACAAAATAGAGCATACATAATATAGAAAACCAAATGGGTCAGATGGCAGTGAAGCTCAATCATTTAAAATCACAAAGTAGAGGAAAACTACCATCCCAACCTGAGGTGAACTTGAAGAATGTCAGTGTCATAACCTTAAGGAGCAGAAAGGAGATTGAGAGTCCCAAGAAAACTCCACCGAAGATTGCTATTGAGGAAGAGATCAAGAAGGCATTGGGAAAGGAAGAAAATCTGTCATCGAGTATAAAGATAAAATTTGAAAGCCCTAATATCATTAAGACTAACCCTCCACACTTTCTGAGCAGATTCAAAAGACCTAACAAAGAGGATAAGGATAAAGAGATATTAAATACTTTTCATAAAGTGGAAGTCAACATACCTTTGCTCGATGGAATCAAGCAATTACCAAAGTACGTCAAATTCCTCAAGGAACTACATATACATAAGAGGAAACTGAGGGGTGATGAAAAAATGATGATGGGTGAGAATGTGTCTGTGTTTTTTAGAAAGAAGATGCCTCCAAAATGCCTAGACATAGGTATGTCTACCATTCCTTGTAAAATTAGTAATACTATGATCAATAGAGCTTTGTTGGATTTGGGAGCTTCAATCAATGTGATGCCTCGTTCAATTTATGCTTCTTTGAATTTGGGTCCTTTAAAAGAAACAAGTGTTATCATACAATTGGCTAACTGCACAAGTGCTTATCTTAATGATGTGGTTGATGATGTTTTGGTGCAAGTTATACCTACTAGGGGTATTGAGGTAGACAAATCTAAAGTTGACGTTATTTCTTCTTTACCTTACCCCTCTACTATGTGGGAAGTGTATTCTTTTCTTGGGCATGCAGGTTTTTATCGAAGATTCATTAAGGACTTTACAAAGATAGTCGCAACATTATGCAAGCTCCTGTAATAAGATGTGTCCTTTGAGTTCAACGAAAAGTGTAAGGAAGCATTCAACAAACTTAAGGAGCTTCTGACATCCCCACCAACAATTCAACCACCAGATTAGAACCTCCCTTTTGAGATCATGTGTGATGTAAGCAATTGTGCATTGGGGGCAGTTCTAGGACAAAGAGTGGGAAACACGTTGCATGTCATCTACTGTGCTTCTAAAACTCTAAACCCATATTAATTGAATTATTCAACTACTGAAAAAGAACTGTTATTTATAGTTTTTTTCTTTAGAAAAATTTCAATCGTATTTTCTTAGTGCTAAAGTAATTGTTTATTCTAACCATGCAGCTTTACGATAAGCAAAAATCAAGGCTGATCATATAGATTCTCCTCTTTCAAGAATTTGACTTGGAGATCAAGTATAAGAAGGGAGCAAAAAATGTGGTGACTGACCATCTCAGCCATTTAATAAAGGAAGGAGATGATATCTCTCTGTAAGAGACATTTTCGGATGAACAATTATTTGTTACTTATGTACACCACCATAGTTTACAAACAATTTAAATTTTTTAGCTACTGACAAATTACCTGTTGGTTTGTTAACGACTCAAAGAGATAAGCTGCAAAATGAAGCGAAGTGTTACATTTAGGATGACCTGTATCTTTGAAGGTATTGTGCAGATCAAGTCACCTAGAGGTGTGTACCTGAAAGTCTAACACCCTTGATCTTAGCCCTTTATCATTCGTATGCGTGTGGAGGAAAATTTGGAGTAAAAAAGGAAGGTTCATAAAAGTTCTAGAAAGTGGTTTCTACTTGTTTTCATTGTTCAAAGATGTATATACCTTCCACAAATCATGTGATTGATGCCAACGTTCAGGTAACCTGTCCTGTAAGGATCAATTGCCACAAACCCCTATGCTTTTCTTTGAAATTTTTTACATTTGAAGTAATGGCTTTATGTCTCCTTTCACTTTGTCTTTTGGCTTTACTTATATATTTCTTACAATTGATTATGTTTCTGAATGGGTGGAAGCCAAAGCCACAAGAACTAACGATGCAAAGGTTTTTGCAGATTTATTAAGGCTAACATTGTTTCTAGGTTCAGGGTGTCAAGGGCGATCATTAGCAACTGAGGAACCCATTTTTGCAACAGGGTGATGAAAGCAATGTCCAGAAAATATCACATCACACACAAGGTTTCCACCTCCTACCACCCCCAAACTAACGAGCAAGCTGAAGTCTCAAATTGAGAAATCAAGTTGATCTTAGAGCAAATCGTGTAGCCCAATAAGAAGGATTGGAGTGTAAGATTAGACGACACGTTAGGATGTCTCCTTATAGATTGGTGTTTGGGAAGCCATTTTATATTCTGGTGGAGTTACAATATAAGGCATATTAGGCTATCAAAAGATGCAACATGAATTTGGATGATGCGGGTATGCATAGGAAGTTGTAGCTTTAAAAGTTAGAGGAGATGAAGAATGACTCCTAATAGAACGCAGTGGTATATAAGGAGAAGACGAAGGCTTTTCATGAAAAGATGATTACAAGGAAAAGTTTCTCGGTGGGCCAAAAAGTGCTACTATATCACTCCAAACTCAAACTATTTTCAAGTAAGTTATGTTTCCAATGGGTTAGTCCATTTGTTATCACTCATGTCTTTCCTTTTGGTTCAATAGTGATACAGAGTCTAAAAACTGACAAGACATTCAGAGTGAATGGTCATTGCTTAAAGCCATATTATGAAGGCTTTCAAACAGAGGATTTGGAGGTGTTGATGCTGAAGGATGTAACTGGTGTCACTTGATGCACATGATAGGGAGTCGAGCCAATGATAATAAATAAAGGCCCTACTTAGGAGGCAACTTAATGGAAGTTAATTTTTATTGTTTACATTTTTGCATTTACTATTTTCATAAACTACTCCATTTCCTGCATTTGATGTTGTATTGAGGACAATGTAAGTTTTACGTAGGGGGTGGGTTTTAGTTTTTATGCATGTTTTGAGCTTAATTGTAGTTTATATGGCTTCTTAGATGGTTTTCAAAATCAAACAAACAAAATAAAAAATTTTCTTGTTTTCTATTGCTTTTAAGATTATTTAATTATAATTAGAGTGTGAATTGACTAGAAACATTCTTGACAATTCTTGTGGTTGGTTAATTTGTATTATCCTTAAAAGAGCGATGACTGGTGATAGACAAAAGCTAGTGAGATTTTAAGCCGTGTTAGACTTACACATCCATATCAGTCTCACTATCTTTTGTTACATATGACCTTCATAACATTTCTTCCGGACTTTGCTTTGATTTTCTATTCAAGAACAAATTTTTATCACATGCATTTTCATCAAAATGATTAGGTATTCTTTGTTATTTACGAGCTACAATAACCAAAGTAGCCTACCCATATATATGGATTTTCTTTTGTTAATCCTCTTTGAGCTTTATTAGCCTTTCCCTTTGTATAAACCACATTACATGCTTTTAAAACCTAACTAAATGTCCTACCCAAGCTTCAAAACTAATGGAAATTTTGTTAATTCTTGATGACTATGATTATACAAAAGCCTAAGTGTAGGGGATGCATACATATGAGTTGGTTATATTTGTTAAAATGCTATGTTATGAATTCCCATGTTGATGTAGCTTCTATCACTATTTTATTTGAAAAAAAAGAGAAAAAGAAAAGAAAAAAGTGAGTTTGAATGAAAGTATCATGGAGGAAATATAATTTCTTTGAAAATTTGTTAATTAATGGTTTGTCCTCCTTAAGTTATATTGACTGGGTGGTTTGAATATATTGCATATGAGGCAGATGTTATTTTGGATGGAGCACTCTTTGTGTTATGTTCATGTGGTTTATGATATGAAAGCTGAATTAAGTTGTGAAATATAATTGTTGCATTCATCATAGCTGATGATACCCAGTTTTGAATGAATGTTAAACTTGCGCGCTCGATATCTCATTGAGTGTTACTTTTTATTCACTAGCTTGATGACTTGTATGCTACATTACTCAAAATAACCTTACCCTTTCCCATATTACAACCCTAGAAAAGTCCTTTGATTCATAATTATGTACGTGACTTTTAGTGGTAGAGAAATGAAATGATATGCAAAGTTTTGGATTATTGTGATTATAAATAGTGTTTGAATATACCAGTGGAAATATCTTATTTAAATACTTTTATCCAAGTCTATCTCTAGATTACTCAGTTTCTAAGGGTGATGAATGTTAATTGATCACGAGTAGAAGCTTTGAATGTTAAGTTTTTGCTATAGGTTTTGAAAGTCATTCATCTATACTTATGATTATCTATTTTAGGAAATATGAAAAATGAGTAAGAATTTTGGTTTGTAATTTTGATTTTGACGATTTACCTGAGAACGGTCAAAAGTTAAGAAGTCATTTGGTTCTACTTATGTTTTTCTCTTTTAGTTTTCAATTTCTGTTTTTAGTTTTTAGTTTTTGTTTTTCTTTCAAATAAAAACAAAAACCTATCTGTTTGTTAATATTAATGTAGTTATATTTTTATCACTAATAATAATTACATATTAGATAAAACTTAAAGATAAATTATTTTTAATTAAATAAATTTATTTAATCTCTTACATAATATTTATTTTAATAATATGTTATTTTAATAAAATAAATCATTTATATTTATTTGAAATATATTTTAATTATTAAATCAATTTTTATTTGAATATTTATATATTTTAATTACAAAAATTAAATAAAATTAAATAATTCATAATTTTATTGATAATTTATTAAATATATAATGTTGAATTAAATTCTTCATAATTTTATTAAAATTTAAATAATTAAATAATATGAAAAATAATAGTAAATCAGTTTATGAAAAAAAAAAAAAACTATTTTTTATTGTTTTCATAATTTTTAAAAACCGACGGAAACTAAAATCAAAAATAAAAACTAAAAACTCAAACAAATAAATATTTTTACTAAATTTGAAAACAAAAACAAAAAATAAAAAAAATAAAAACAAACACCTCCTTAATTAACTCTTCAAGTGATGTACTTAAAATAATTAATTAGTAAATTATAATGAGTGATTTTAGGTAACGGTCGCGGTTTCACAGCCATTATAGCGGCAAGTTGGAGTTGGATGCAATATGAGATGAGAAGGTTCATTTGGTTGGTTTCTTTGTCAATGCCTATGGATTGGGTTTGCTACTTTTGCTCACATTGCCTTGTTTCATGAAAGGTTTGGTAAATAATTAACAGAGTTACACATTTTTAATTAAATATATCAATATAAGAATTTTCAAATTAGAAAATTTTAAATTTGTGCTTGAACTTGAATTTATAAAATGATAAAAATACATTATATATTAAATACAAAAAGTTCATTTTAATAGTTTATTATTTAAAAATAATAAAATGAATTTATAGACAATTATTTAACTAAATATACTACTACTTTTCGTAACTTTATAATTAATTCGTTTACACTTCAAGCTCTAATGAGACAAGTTTAACTTTATTCACTTGGAATCTTATTAAATGAAATTTAGAATAAGATTTGTATTTGATTTATTTATTGTTGAGTTGAGAAAGACTCCTCATATTTTAATGAAAATAGATTTATTTGCATTTTGCAACCCTAATTTTGGACATTCATGAAAGTTGACTTCAAAAGGAGCTTTCTAGAACGTTAGCAAGCTACTGCTCAATTGTTTTTTTGGGTTAGTTTATAAGGTGTTTTAGGAGAGTCTCAATTTTGAGAAGACGTCTTTAAATCATCCACATTCAGATTAATCCTTGCTCGTACTGAATTAGCCCGTAAGAGATAAAGTACTGGTCAAACAGATTTTTCTATTCTCAGGATTCGAACTCGAGACCTTTGGTTAACTTTTTTTCTTTTTTCTTTTATGAAATAGCAGATTTTCATTAATGGTTAATTGTATAAATCGGTTGCATTATCTTCTTTTGTGCATTTGAAAAAAGAGAAAAAAACTACGTGCCAAACAAACCACGGTAACTAGATTAATGATATATATATCTGATATTAATATTACATAAACTAAAACAAACTTCAAAGAAAAAGGTATATAGTAGTATAATCAGGTAATGTTCCATGTAAAAAAAGGTCTTTGTGTTCAACGTTATTAGAATCCTGGTTAAACTATATCAAGGATGCATGATTAGTACTGGAATCTGTCAGTTTATAACCACTATTGCCCCGCCTCTTGTTCTCTCTCGGCACAAAAACAGAGTGGTGACATACCTACTGGCTTGGTTACTGCCGGCGAGAATCCGCAAAGAGTCTACTGAAACACTTCAATTACAATGGCTTACTTGGAGGTTGAAAGCAAAGAGTCAGTGAAACTGAAACCCGAATTCGACCCGACCAACAACGACGACGTTTCTCCCATCGAACAGGTCCGGCTCACGGTGGCAACCCACGACGACCCGAGCCTTCCGGTCTGGACTTTTCGCATGTGGTTTCTGGGCATCCTGTCTTGTGTTGTCCTCGCTTTCCTCAACACTTTCTTCTCCTACCGAACTGAGCCGCTCACAATCTCCATGATCTCTGTGCAAGTTGCGACCCTACCCATCGGTAGGTTCATGGCCAAGGTTCTCCCGAAAACCAAGTTTCAGATTCCGGGTTTCGGGGACAGAGAGTTCTCTCTCAATCCGGGTCCTTTCAACGTGAAGGAACACGTTCTGATATCTATATTCGCTAATGTGGGTGGTAACACCGCGTATGCTATTAGTATCATTGACATAATTAAGGCCTTCTACCACCGGAAGATCTCTTTCTTAGCTAGTTGGCTTCTCGTTAACACTACCCAGGTCACGATTCCATTGTCTTTTCCTATGCACTGTTTCTATTTCTTATACAAGTCATAATCTGCTAGTGAAACTTACTTTTTTTCCCCTTTCACAGGTTCTGGGATACGGATGGGCCGGCATTATGAGGAAATACGTGGTGGAGCCGGCGCAGATGTGGTGGCCGAGCAGCTTGGTTCAGGTTTCTCTTTTCAGGTACCAACTAGTTGTTTGTATAAAACGGAGTCATTGTTCAGTTGTTTGTCTTATTCATATTCCGCAAGCTCTTGGATATTGTGATAATGCTAGTTGATGCCGTCTCCTAACTCTTTGCATTACAACAAAATAAATATCTAGAGGAAATAAAAAACAAAACAATTACTAATTAAAGATGGCGGCATTGGTTGTTCTCACTTTTGAGTTTTGAGAAAACTATACTCCCTCCACTTTATCCCCCTACGGCAGTTCTATTCAAGTCATTCTTCTCACATAATTTCTACGTAGAAGTTTCTATTTCACATAATTTCTACGTAGGAGTTTTTATTTTGTATTCATTCTTGCGCAGTAGAGCGGGACTTATATTGAGTCTTGTTGTTATTTGTGTTGAGTAGATAAAGTTGAGTCTGTTATAATTATTTAACCTTATTTTAGTTTTTAAAATATGTGTATTATAAGCTAAGGGGCTATTTAGTTCTACTTTTATTTTTCTGTTATAGTTTTCGTTTTTATTTTTCTTTTAAATAAAAACAAAAATCTGTTTGGTTGTTAATATTAATGTAGTTATATTTTTATCACTAATAATAATTACATATTAGATAAAACTTAAAGATAAATTATTTTTAATTAAATAAATTTATTTAATC
>JANZXP010000003.1:22805762-22819040 GCA_027576715.1 Erythroxylum flavicans
TGCTGTGTTTTGGAGCCAATTTCTGGGCTGATGTGGATTAAATTGAGTTAAGTAGTTTTCTGGAAAGTTATAGAGGGATTACATAGCTTTCCAATGAAGTATCATGTATTGGCTTTGGATGAGGGAGTAGAAAGATATGGCTTATTGAATTTTAGGACAGATGCTGCAAAAATTTTCATTTTCTGGGCAGAAAATTTTAATGAATTTTTGATTCTCATAGAGTTTGAATTTGTTCCTGAAGTCTTCATGGAAGTTGTAGATTTTCTTTTTCTCTTTCTGATGATATGAAGTATGTGATTTTTCACCCATAGGGTGGAAAGTTATAGTGTTTAGAAATTCTGCTGCTGTTAAGTTGTTCTTTATTTTCTTTGCTTAGGCAGATCTTTTGCAGTGGATTTTAAGGCTCTTAGAAGCCAAATTGGTTTTTGCATCCTTCAAGAAAGTTGTAGAGTTTTCTTTTAGCTTTTTATTGATACCAAGTTTGAATTTTTGGAGTTCTGAGTGAGAAATTATGAAATTTTGAAGTTTGCTGTTGTTTTGAGGGGTTAAACTCGCGGCCACTCGCGAGTGCGAGTGCTCGCGACCGCGAAACGGTCGCGAGAGCGAGCAAAGCTCGGACTCGCGGTTCCTCGCAAGCGCGAACGCCTCGAGCCTCGTGGGCGCTAGCGCCGCGTGCTAAACTGTTGCGAATTTACGGCCATGTCTGATATCAACTCTGGCGAAGCTTATGGGGTTTTGTTCACTAACACTCCTCCACTTGCAGCATCAATGACTCTCCTCTCATCTTTTATCAGCCCCTCATAAAAATACTGAATAAGGAGTTGTTCAGTAATACCGTGCTGGGGGCAACTCGCACACATCTTCTTAAATCTTTCCCGATACTCATACAAAGATTCAGAATCATGCTGCTTCACACTACAGATTTCTCTCCTCAAATTCGCAGCTCTAGATGCAGGGAAAAATCTCTCTAAAAATAATCTTGCCATGTCAACCCACGTATTAACTGAACCAGGAGGTAGATAAAATAACCATTCTTTCGCAGCACCCTCAAGAGAGAATGGAAACACACGAATCTTGATCTGATTTTCTGTAACTCCTCGTGGTTTAAACCCAGTACAGATCACGTGAAATTCCTTCAAATGTCGATTTGGGTCTTCAGTTTGCAACCCATAGAATTTCGGTAGCAATTGAATAAGTGCGGATTTTAACTTGAACACCCATCATCCCCAGTCGGATACTGAATGCATAAGGGTTGAGTGTTCACAGGAGGTGCAAGCATCTCTCGAAGTGTCTCAGGATGTGCCTCTGCCATGTTTAGTTCTGAATCGGAATCTGACCTAGATGAAGATAAAGCGATTTGCTCTTGTTCTGGTGGTGGCGCAGGAAATATGGTGGGTTGTTGCCTACGCAGTCTAGCTTCCTTTTTTAGTCTTTTAGTAGTTTTCTCTATCTCAGGATCAAACTGACGTTCACCTGCAGAAGAGGAAGGCTGCATACAAAACGCTAGCAAAGAAGTTAGAAACACAATCAAATAACTCTTTACACACAAGTTCCCCGGTAACGGCGCCAAAATTTGATAGCTTGTCAAACTACCAAAAATAAAAATATATTTCCAACTCTCCAAAAACTAGGTAGCTAGTAGTGAATCGGGTCAAATCCATATGGAATTAGTCCAGAGTTACTCAAATGCTCAGAAAATAACAAATTAAAAGATTGATAGTGCAGGAGATGTAAATAAAAATAAAAGCAACGTAGAAAATTAAAGGAGAACTATAGTGGCAGATACGACGTGAGCATGTGATATTGGTGCGAAACAGATCTGGACAACAAATAACAAAATAAAACAAGATTAAAATGCAATATATGAAAACCTAGCTAAGATACTCTTCAATTCAGCCTGGAAATTCGATTGTTGACATCATAAGATAAATTAGACAATTCAGATAGACAAAGTTATAGCCAAAGGTGATGCAGTCATTGACCAATCTTTTCTTACTTTGTTGATAACCCCAGGAAACAAACTGACAAGATTAATCTCTAGTTGCATTAAGAACGAAAAAGACCCTTGTCCTAACCAATAAATTCGGAAACACCGTTATTCATTAAGTCAGATTATTTAATTCCATCGATTTTACCACCAACATTCATCGTTCGCCAGATAAAACTAATTCGCTACTTTGATAGAATAATATCCATGACAATACTATCCTATTTAGCAGTTTATCACTTAATCAATCACACAACTCATAACTTTGCATAATAAATTAAGTAATAATAAATCTGTTTCAAGCACAGGAATTAAATAATTATCTAAATTGCATAAACAAATAAAAACAGTCTCACAAATCACCCATGGCTGAATATCCAAGCACCCTGACTAGAAAAGGGTTTAGTTGTTCATAGCTAACCTAAGAACACAAGAAAATAACATGAAAACTACAATTACGATGGTGGCTGGCTACTAACTATTGAAAAACAGAGGAAAGACGAGAGGACGTTCAAAAGTGAGAAGCAAAAGTTGTAAAAAGTTCGTCCGATTTCCTTATGCCATAAGGAATTTATATCTTCCAATTTGTAACCCTAGCGAAAATTAGTAGAAGTTTCCTAGTTAGTCTTCAATTTGGATTCTTCATTATGGCTTCCCAGTTGGTGTCTGGCGTCTCCAACAAAGATCCAGCCCAAAATAAATAATGATTGGGCTTAAAAACTCATCCACAAATTCGGCCCAATTCTTGCTCGATATGACATGGGCATGTCGTATCTGTTTCCAACACGTAACTTCTCCAAAACAACCCAAATCTCCTACATTACGATTTCAATCCCCATTTCGATCTCCTGCACACGTAACAAACATAAAAGCACATAAAAACACACAAATAATAAACAAACACATGCAAAATGAATGCAAACTATCCTGTAAACCATGCATGAAATGCAACCTGTCACATGTTGTGGACAAAAAAGATTTTGTTAGCCAAATCAGCAAAATACTAATATAATTAACATTTTGAACTGAGTTATTAAGGTTATAAAATATTGATCACTTAATTGAAAATTTTAAAAGCTTGGGCATTGAATTTAAAAAATTCCAAAAGATTAGGCACTTTAGAATTTGTTATCCCCAAAATTTATTATCTAGAATAATAATATAAACCTCTTTTTCTTTCACAGCCTTTGATAAGTTATAAATAGAATGTTTACTTTTCCCTAAGTTTTGAAGTACTTGATTGTGATCATAAACATTTTTCAAAGTTATAATTTAGTTGCAAATCTAGTAGTAACATGACATATTCTCAACCTAATCTTCTTACTTTCTTAACAAAGATAAAAATGTAATATGATTACACAAAAAAATTTTGATCTTAGATATACATGAAACAAAATTAGAAATATAATACATACAACTAATATCTTTTAAAATGATATTTATATAATGAGAAGTACATAGAGGTTAATAAATATACTCATAATTTGACTATAACAAATACCTAAGTAATACATTATTAGCTACATTATTTGTAACAAAATACATACCATTTTTTGGTCCAACCGACTTGAAAATTTTAGAAAATAATCCAAATAAAGTATAGTCACTTTTTACCTTGTCAAAAGCATCATATAGACTTGATAAACATTATTCTAATATTATAATAAATTAAGAAATTAATCAATGTTCTTTATCTTTTATCAATCCACCCATAAGACATAATAATGTATCTTATTATTCCCACACTAGAATTGTATATATCCACAACCAACTAATATCGCCTCTTCATTTCTTGAAGTAAAGATACATGAATCTCATAATAAGAATGTGCCTTAGATCTTGGACTTATCGTTATAATAACATCTATTACCTCTTAAAAAAGGATGAATTAAAAGTATTTAAAGGTATACATGAATGATATAACGAGATAATCCAAGCTCTTTTATATCGTAAAATAACATCCTTATCAATCAAAATATTTTTTAGAATTATATTGAGAACTATGAGTGGTTTTTATATGAAAATAAGAATATGTCGATAATAGTTTTCCTTTTTTCCTTTATATAATACTTGTTGTATGTCATCACCTCTGAAAGATACATTATAAGCCTCCTTATTCCTTTTTTATTTGTTTCTTGAAATATTTTCAATCTTCTCATTTACATCAAATAATACTTTTTTTGCAAGAAATATTATCCTTAGTATTGACAAGATTTTATTTTATTCTATAAATTCCTCACTCTTTAAACATCCTACCGTAACATACACTTATATGAAATATTTTCATTAGAAGTTTGAGAAGAAGAAAAATAATTCGAAGTTGGATTAACTTTAATATGAATAGAGGATATTAAGTTCACTGAATTTTTTTCTACAATTCCATATTCTTCATTATAATTTCAAATTGAAAATATGAGAAAAATGGTTTATGTTTTGATTACCAAAATAGACAAATGTAATCATTAAATCTAAAAATCAAGGATTCTTACTATTTTAAATATGGTTTAAATATTTTTAGGATCAATAAGTGAACAAAAAATAAATTTAGGAATGAAATAAAAAGGCATGTGAGAAGGGGTTAGAAATTTAGAACACAAAAAGAAAAAGGATGAGTTATGAATTGCAATTTGAATATTTAAAAAAAAGAAGAAAAAATACTTTAGTTATAACAAAAGGAAAAATAGATGATCATACAAAAAGGGCAAAATAAAGCAAAAAGAAAACATATTCATAAAAGAGACAAAAAGTAATTGCCATTAGAGAGGCATGGATGAGGAAAAACTTTAGCAATATTGAGTTTACATGGAAAAATGGTAATAAAAATTGTTTCAGTTGTGATAACTGATCAATAGCTTTTAGATAAAATGTCCAGTAAGTTTGTAGTGACACGAAGTAAACACTAGAGAAAAAGACCCTAAGCTGGAAAGTTGATTTTATTGGAAATGATAATACTTCTGTTTATTTTTTGTTTCTATGTTGTTCACTATGATGTATTCTATATGTGAAATTGAAAATGCCCAATAACAGTTGAATACAATATTTGATTTAGCATGTTTGCATCTTGATAAAACTTGTGAGTTATTTTGCAGCTGTTGTATTGGTTTGCTATAAACATATTGTCTACTAATTTCCTTATTGATGTCTCTCGAATTGCAAATATGACATGGCCACAAACTACTAGAAAAAAGAGTCTAGTGTATGGAAAGATATTAATTTTTGCATTTGTTATGTAAGGATCAACAAAAGCTTTCTAGTGAGAAAACTTGAAGATATCTTATTCGACATGTATCACCCACCCCGACTTCTTTTACAAACATAAATGACAAAGATAGTTGTTGTTATCTGTTTATCATCAAAGAACTGAAACTATGCTAATGGACGTAAAGAATAGAAAAGAAAGAAAAAGATCGCAAGAATAAGTTTTGTTTCTAGAAGCAGAGAAAACAGGGAAGCAAGATAGATCAAAAAACTCAGTGATGTATTGAGTTTTATTGCATATGAAATTGTATACAACTTTCGAGAATACAATCATTTATAATTTCTCAAAACTCCTAACTGTCACTTAATAAAAAACTAACTCAAATAACTTTTCTTGAATCCTTATACATTGCTTGCATGCTAAGGAACTAGCTAAACCAATCTTCTGAACTTCTAAGACATTACTTCTACATACTCCTCTTTGGCTTAGAAATTTAGTTTCTTAACACCTACCATCTTTCTCAATTGTTCAAATCGAGAAACATGAAAACCTGTAGTAAACAAATCAGCAACTTGATCTTCTTTATTGATATATTCAAGCTTCAACTCCCCTTTTTGTTGCACATCTGTCAGATAATAATACCTAAGCTTGAAATGCTTAGTTTTCCCATGAAAGACTAAATTCATGGATATTGAAATAGCAGTTTGATTATCAATATACAACATAGTAGCAGATGTCAAATGAATTTGCAAATCTTCAAGTAATTTCCTAACCCATATCACTTGTTTAGTAGTTGTTGTAGCTACCACCAATTCAGCTTCTGCAGTTGAGAGAGCCACCAATTCCTACTTCTTTGAGCTCCATGAAAAACAAACTGATCCCAAAGTCAAACAATACCCTGTAGTACTCTTCATATCTTCTATTGCTCCACCCTAATCACTATCCACAAAACACTTCAGCTCACACTCACTCGACTTCTCATACAACAGTCCATACTCGGTTGTGCCTTTAAGATACCTTAGCACCCTCTTGACAGCAACTAAGTGTTGCTTCCCAGGATTGCTCAAATACCTGGAGAGCACATTCATTGGATACTATATATCTAGTCTGGTAGCAGATATATACATTAAATAACCCACCATACTTCTGTAATTTTTGTTATCAACTTCATCTCCATGTTCTTTCTTCACCAGCTTCTCTTTCGGACATATGGGGTGGACACCTGTTTGCATTGATCCAGCTTGAACTTCCTCAGCACATCACACATATACTTCTTCTGACTCACTGCTATACCCTTTTTAATCTGATGTATTTCCATTCCTAGAAAATACTTCATTAACCCTAGATTAGTTATTTCAAAGGTGCTTCTAAATTGATGTTTCAAAAACTCAATTTGTGCTTCTAAGCTTCCAGTCAACAGCAGATCATCCACATAAATCAAAACAACTGCAATATCATCTAGTTGTAGGCTTACATAGAATGTTGACTCACTTCAACTTCTCTTTAAATTGATCTCCAGTAGGAAAGTATCAATTCTTGAATACCAACATCTAAGGGCTTGCTTTAAGCCATAGAGTGCTTTATTCAGTCTATACACACTCGCCTCCTTCCCTTCTATCACAGAACCCTCTGGTTGTTATACATAAATCTCCTCCTCCAATACACCATTTAGGAAGGCAGATTTTACATCTGTTTGGTGTACCTTCCAACTTTTCTCAACTGCAAGTGCTAAGAGAAGTCTAATTGTTTCAATCCTAGCCACTGGTGCAAATGTCTCTCCAAAATCCACTCCTTTTATTTGTGCATACCCCTTTACCACTAATCTACCTTTATACTTGTTGACTGAACCATCCGAATTTAGCTTGATTTTGAAGACCCACTTGAGCCCAATTGCCCTTCTGATAAATGGTTCATCAATTAAAGTCCAGGTTTCATTTTTGTTCACCATTGAAATTTCTTCCTTCATGGCTTCAAACCACTTCAGATCTCGAAGTGCTTCCTAAACTTTTAAAGGCTCTGACATTGCTTCTCTCATAAATCTCTGCTAAACTCCTAGTTCCTCTTACTGGTATATGATCTATCTCATCATCTAGAATCTTTGGAATTTGCTCCTCCTCAGAATCTAACTCATCCTGCTCAAACTAGTTCTGATCATCTGCATTTTCTTCTGCAATTTCTAGAGTAACAGGAGGTAGCCTGACAATCTGCCTTTCTTCTTCATTTTTCTGATTTGCATCAAACCAATTCCAGTGTTCATCTTCAAGGAAATGAACATCTCTACTCACCTTCACCTTCTTCAGTGTTGGATAATACAGCCTATACCCCATAGTTACTTTAGAATATCCCACAAAATTTTCAAGTTCAGATTTGTTGTCCAATTTGTTTCTCCTAGCTTGAGATATGTGAGCAAAACACAAGGATCCGAACACCTTCAAGTTTTTTAACTTTGACTTCACTTCATACCATGCTTTATATGGTGTCTTATCTTCAAGAGCTCAAGTGTGCAATCTATTGAGCAAAAAGCAAGCAGTGGAGGCTGCTTCTACCCAAAAAATTTTAGGAAGCTTTTTGTCTTCTAGCATGCACCTTACCATCTCCACCACTGTTTTATTTCTCCTCTCCACCACTCCATTCTGTTGTGGAGTGTAGGGTGTGGTCAGCTGGTGCTTGATTCCTACATCTTTACAAATCAATTAAAACTTGTCATAAATAAATTATGAGTCATTGTCTGTCCAAATAGACTTAATATTCAGCCCTGTATGATTTTCAACTAGAGTTTTACACTCCTTGAACATCCTTGCCACCTCTTCTTGTCTCTTGAGACAATATATCCAGCTGTACCTCGAGTAGTCATCTATTATCAACATGAAATATCTACTCCCATTCAGTGATTCTACTGGCATTGGACCACATAAGTCCATATACAGTAGTTGGAGCTTCTCCTTAGCCCTCCAAATTGACTTTGTAAAAGGAACTTGAGTTTGCTTACACATCATACAAACTTTACATTCTGAGTTGCAAAATGAGAGAGCCGGTAAGTCCTGCACCATGCTTTTCTTCTTTATTACATCCAGCCCTTTCATGTGGTAGTGCCCGAGTCTCCTATGCTAGAGGTCAGATTCAGCTATATCACTCACCAGTGCCTTCTGTTGTATCTCTTCTAGTCTCATGGTAAAGCTTTTATTCTTCATCTTGGTGCTAAGTACTTCTTGCCTAGATTTGTCAAACACTTTACACACATTAGATTCAAAGTGTACTGACATACCTCTTTCAATCAACTGAGCCACATTGAGGAGGTTATGTTGGATTCTAGGTGCTAGTAGCACATCAAGGATGATCTTGACTCCATTCTTGGTAGAGATCTCAACCACCCCTCTCCCTTTAACTTGGATGTAGTCTCTATTCCCCAGCTTCACATTTGCCTTCATATTCTGATCCAAAGACTTAGATAGTCGTGGATCTAGAGTCATATGACTCGTGCATCCACTGTCAATCAGCCACTTAGATGGATATTCTTCAATAAGATCACATGTAGCAACAAAAAGGTACTCTTCCTTTTCAGCAACCTGTACATTGGCAGTAGCTTGAGTCAGATTTTTTTTCATATTGTTTCCATGTGTCCCTTTTGTTGGCACTTCCTATACACCACATCTAGTCTCTTCCAACATCTGAATGCCAGATGATTCGATTTTCCATAGTGAGGACAAGGATTATACTTTTTGGTCTTGTCTCCTCCTGCATTCTTGTTACCATTTTTCTGGTGAGTCTGCACATTTTGAGAGCTTGAGCCATTCTTGTTTCTTTTCTTCTTTTTCTTTTCTTGATCCCCAATCTTGGTAAAAGCCTTGTATGCCCCTTCAGTTATCTCTGTTCTTCTCATCAGATGCCTTTGCTCTTGAGCTTGCAAGGCACTCACCACTTCAACAAGCTTTATCTGTGAGATGTCTTTGAAATTTTCAAGAGAGACAATTCTAACCTCATACTTGTTAAGTACTGAAACCAATAGCTTCTGTACCAACCTCTCATCTTTAAACTCAGCTTCTAAAAGCTTAATCTGATCAGAAAGTTGAATCAGCCTCTCACTATAGCTCTTGGTTGTTTCATCTTCCTTCATCTACAACTTTTGGAATTCTATCAAACGATTCAACACCTTCATATGTTTCACCTTTTCATCACCTTCATATTCACTTTTCAAGATGTCCCAGATCTCTTTTATATTGCTGAGACCAATGATCTGAGTGAAAATTTAAGGTGCTACTGACTGGTACAATCAAGACTTAGCCCAAGCCTTCTTGGTCATCCTCTCCCTCAGCCATCTCAACTGAGCAATTGGAACATCTTCTACTAGAACCTCGACGACATAGTCTTCATCAATAGGCTCCCAAAGATCCTGTCCTTATAGGTATGCCTCCATCTTGATTGCCCAGACTTGATAGTCTTCTCCATTGAAAATTGTGGAATGCAAGCCCTGGGATGAATTCTCAGCCATCTCTAAGTAACTCCCACATGCAGTCACAGCCCAACTTTGAAAGAAGTGATCATCTCACGCCAAGCACCTTGCTTATACCTTCACAGATCCCTTAAGAATCTAGCTCTAATATCACTTTGTTGTTGTTATCTGTCTGTCATCAAAGAACTGAAACTATGTTAATGAACGTAAAGAATAGAAAAGAAAGAAAAAGATCTCAAGAACAAGTTTTGTTTTTGGAAGCAGAGAAAATAGGGAAGCAACATAAATTAGAAAACTCAGTGATGTATTGAGTTTTATTGCATATGAAATTTTATACAACTTTCGAGAACACAATCATTTATAATTTCTCCAAACTCCTAATAGTCACTTAATAGAAAACTAACTCAACTAACTTTTCCTGAATCCTTATACATTGCTTGCATGCTAAGGAACTAGCTAAACCAATCTTTTGAACTTCTGAGACATTACTTCTACAAAGATGTTGTAAATTCTATTATACCTAGAACAGTGTAATGCATGCAAGAATTTAAGCGTTATCTAATTTGTAAATTCTATTATGTGCGAGAACAATTAAATGAATGGAAGAATTATGTGTTAACAATCTTGCGTTCAGAAGAAATAAGCGTTGACTATGCTATATATTATCTGGCTAAATCATAATAAAATTTGACATTAATGCTTGTTTGTTGATCCAAATCTAGGGACGAAAGACGTTTTCTTAGGCTTAAACTCACCAATGGTCAAATGACAACAAAATGAGAAGAGTCCTTTCATTAATTGTTAATTATTTGGACCATTTATTTTAAAATCAATGTAATATAGAATGAAGAAAAGCAATTTTAATTGCTAAAACACAAGCTCAGCTTCCTAACTTAATTGCAGGTATTGCTAACCCAACTTTTCTCGAGTTTCATAACCATCCAATATATACGCATGGACTTTGTAATCCTATATGCGTATCTAAAATGATGATCACCGTAGTTTCATTTTCTCATATATACCTTCTTATGTAAGGCCACAAAAACAAAGCCTCATATTCATTGGGACTTCACATTCAGAAGTGTGTTTCTAGCTATAAAATGAAGCCAACAGGCAAGAAAATCAAGATTTCAACAAAATCATGTTGAATGAATCCCAAAAGGTAAAAAGATCATGAAAAGGACAAAAAATAGGGCCAAACAACACATCTAAGATAAACACTTAGGTGAAATAGATAAATCTCCCGTGCAATTTAAGAAAGCCTAAGGGGCAAGAATACCTAATTTGGTGAAGACTAACAGGATGTCAAATTATGGCTTATCATATTCTTATCATCTATTCTTTTATTTGTTTATTAAGATGGTTTTTGATTTGCAACCAAACTTGGAGTGACTTTACACATTTTGGTTAGTTTGATGCTTTTGACAACTTTACAATTTTCTTTCATAATTTTTGTCTTAATTTTAATTAATTTATGGTATAGGATAGTGGAGATAGATAAAAGTTGGATGGAAATTTCTGATAGAACATTGCCAGAGTATGAAAAAGGAATTATTAAATATCTTGAATTCACTTTCAATCATCTTGATACGGGAAGATCAACACATTGTCTATGTAAAAAGTATAACAATAATTTTTTCAAGACACGAGATATAATTTACTCCCATAATGAAGCTGTTAAGTTTTATAGATTGTTGCAAGAATTAAAAAAAGAGCTATATCCTGGCCGTGAGGTATCTTCCACGCTGTCATTCATCAATTGATGGTATATTGTATATAATGAAAAGATGGTTTCCTACAGGTAATAAGGTTCCTTGCTCATATTGATAGTAGGAAAATTACATGAGATATAGGGCTTTCATATGTAAAGATAGATGCTTGTGTTAATGATTGCATTCTTTATAGAAACAAATATGAGGATGCTCAAGCTTGTCCAACTTGTGGTGAATATAGATGGAAGAATGATGGGAAAATGGGAAATTTGACTAATGAACATAGTTGTAGAAAAAAGATTCCATAAAAAGTCTTGTCATATTTTCCATCAACTCCACACTTACAAAAAATGTACATGTCAGCAAATGTTGCTAAAGATACGAGGTGGCACAAGGAAAAACTACGTAATGATGAATCTATGAGACACCAAGTGGATTCTTTTTTTGGGAAAAGTTTTGATGTAAAGCATCCTTTTTTCGCAGCAGACCCACGTAATGTTACACTCAGTTTAACAAGTGATGGCTTTAACCTATTTTATAATATGAGCACTTCTTATAGTGTATGGTCAGTTGTGTTAGTAGATTATATCCTCCCACTATAGCTTTACATCAAAGTGGTCGAAAATATCTGCAAGCACACAAAATTGTTCCTAGTACTTATACATCAAGTATTTCAAGGTTATAACCTCCCACTATAGCTCTGAATCAAAGTGGTCGACAAAAGCTGCAAGCACACATAGTCGTTCCTAGTACTTACACATCAAGTATTCCAAGGTCGTATCCCATAAGGAATAAAATACTCACTACTGAATTAATTCTAATTACGTGAACTAAAATGATAAGAAAATTAATAGATGATTGGATTAGAGCAAACAATAAATTGTGAAGAATGTAAATAAACAAGCAAGGTAAATTAATGATTTAGACTTAGGGCTTCAGGGTTCACAAATTTAAGAGATTGATCGATGAATTATGGAATTGATTGAATGATAGGTTATAATAACAATTGCACAAATTCACTTATATTTTATCTTAATACATATAAGAATACCCAACTAGTTGATTACCATCTCTCAATGTGAAACCCAACTAGTCAAATTCATTAAGAGCAAAGCAACCATAAGTTATCACATTAGTTTAGGATATCTGTATCTCTAAATCTAATGTGTTTATCTTCTTAGTGCACAAATCATACTTCACCTTTCAGTCCATCATATGATTCCTAAGATTGCATCTATGGTGATCAAGCATAGAAACAATAATGAGGCTGAAGAAAGATAAAATATAACCCAAGAACTTTCATTTAACACCAATCAATCCATAAAACATAAATAAATCCCCAAAATAGGCTACATCCCTAACCCTAAATGGGGTTTAGTCCTAGTACGTGATAAAAGAATCCAAATACATGAAAACAATCAACATTTAAGACAGGGTAGAGAGAGAAGATAGAGAGAGAAGATAAAAAAAGTTTGTTTCCAATCTTTATTCAATCCTCCTTCTTCCTCTTCTTTTCCTCTTTTGGCTACCTCTTTAGTGTGTTGGTCTTAAAAACGAGTATTTATAGTGTCTTGGGGTCAAAGAAACCTAGTTTTTGTTAAATAGGGAAATGAGGATCGTAACAGTGCCGACAAAGTTTGTTAAACGGACTTGATGTCCGCTGGGCAGACCTTCTTGGGTCTTCTGGAGCAATTTGACCAAAGAATGTCCATTAGGCAGACATTATGTCTGCTGAGCGGACCTTATCAGGTCTTCCAACTTTTCCTCTCCGCTCATGTTAGTTTGGAAGGACATCATATCCGCTGGGCGGACCTTCTCAGGTTTTCTCCAGAAACATGCAATTTTGACCCTTTAAACAACAAAAATCTCTTCTTGGAGTCTTCATGAAAGTTGTAGAACTCGAAGTCCTCTTCGAAAGTATATTCGAATG
>JANZXP010000003.1:22834290-22848930 GCA_027576715.1 Erythroxylum flavicans
CTAATTGCGTTTTGTAATCGTCGATTCAAAGAAATAATGCTCTTTTAAAGGTGATATTAATGTAGTTTTGACTGGGAGTTCCCCCCCCCCTTCCACATCAATAATTAAGCACACAATGGCTAAGAACGGTCGCCTAGGAATCATCATGGCATCCTCATCTTCGCTGAAGTCTAACACAAAGAAGTCTATTGGAAAGATAAACTTACTAACCCTTACTAGCACATCTTTAATGATTCTTATTAGTCAATGCAAAGTTCTATAAGCCGTCTTTACCAAAAACTTGGTGGGCACTAACTTTCCTAACCCCAATTTGAGATTGAAAACATAAGGCATTATATTTATGCTTGCACCTAAGTCTGTGAATGCCCTGTCTATAATAATGTTGTTGATATTACATGGGATGAAAAAGTCCCTTGCGTCATCTTTCTTTGTATCTATATTGGGTTTTGCTTCTAGTGGTTGCTCCTCAACCTTCTTCTTGACGGACTCTTGTAGTTTGAGCTTTAATTGTATTCGGTCCATCACTTCCTCAATCTTGTTATGCTTAATTTCTCATATTTTTCTGCTTCCCACTTTGCATATAACTCTCACTACTGTGTAATAGGGAAAGAAAACGCCCATTTAGTTACTTGAATTGACTCCATTGCGGGCTCAATCGAAAGGTCTTTTTCAACTACTTGACCTTTTTCTCTATCTTCTACCTTTTCCTGTACTTGTGTAGTTTCTCCATCCTAAGTTTGAGTTATGACCATGATATGCTCCTTTGGGTTGGACTCGATGTTGCTTAGAGGAATTCCAACATTCCAAGTTGACATTGCTTCCGTGAGCTACCCCACTTGGACATCTAAATTTTGTATAGACGAGGCATGATTCTTCATAAATTGCTCGAATTTACTCTCGAGCCCCTTTTATGACTCCTCCATACCTCCTATATTGTCCAAAATCCTATAGAACTTTGAATCCATTAAGCTTGTCTTATCCCGCGGAAAGCTCGATTGCCCTTGAGGTTTGAATTGTTGTCCATTATTATTATTCAACCAGGAAAAGTTAGCGCGATTCTTCCACCCGGGGTTGTATGTGTTGGAGTAGGGATTATTACCCCCTAATCATCCAAATTGTGCCCCCATGGAATTCACTTACTCCTGGATATCCTCTCCCATCAAGTAGCAGTCCACAATACCATGATCTACTTGACCGCATAACTCACACTTCGCTTCCATGGCCTTAACTGGATCCAAAATGACGCCTTCATATTGTTGAGTTATTGCATCAGATTATCAATCCTTGCTTGTATCTTCGTCATCTAATTGACTGCGACAACTCCTTTCTACTCTCAAAAGGTAGTAGGTTGCCTACTTCTCTCACTCGCCCATAAGTAGCTATTGCTTGCCATCTCTTCAATTAACTCCTCTGCTTCATCGACCTTCTTACGCATCAAAGCTCCTCCTAATGCTGCACCGATCGTGCCTCTGGTAGGTGGGTTTACTTTGTTGTAGAATGTCTGCAGGAGGAATTCCTTCAGTAGGTTGTGGTGTAGGCATCTCCTCTGCAGGTCTTTATAACGCTCCCATGCTTCATAAATCGAATCCCTATCACCTTGTTGGAAATTGGTAATTTCCTTTATGATCTTTGTGGTCTTTATTAGCGAGAAGTATTTATCTAGGAAGGCATGTACAAGCTGCTCCCACGTCGTAATGTTAAAAGGGCTTAAAGAGTGGTACCAAGTCTTCGCTCTATCCCTAAGTGTAAAAGGGAACAACCTAATCCTAACAACATTCTTCGACATCTGGTGGTACCAGAAAGTATCACAGATATCAAGGAAATTGACGATGTGTGCATTTGGATCTTCATTCATCAGTCCATAAAATTAGATGTTCTGCTGAAGCATATTCAGGAGAGCTGGCTTGATTTTGAATGAGACCACTTGAATAGATGGTCTATCCACTCCTTGGTTCACTGGGTTAAACCCTGGCCTCATTAAGTCTATAAGGGTCCTTTTTTTTTTACCTTCCAGGGTTAACTTCCTGATCCATATTTCTGTGAAATTCCTCAACCATTTGTGATTTCTCGATCTCTTCTTCTTCTTCTCGCCGAGCTTTCCTCAAGGTTTGTTCTAATCACGTTATGTCTAAATCTATCATCTCCGCTACACAACTCGAACCTCTTGTGACGCTTGTGTCTATACAAAAGCATGATTCTGAAGTAAAACGAACAGAATGAAAACAAAAATAGAAAATCAAATCTAAGCTAATGCCTTAAACTATAGACTAGCTGTCGCCTTCCCCGACAACAGTGCCAAAAACTTGTTCACAAGGTTATACATGCTAAGTTTTACAATTTGTTGACCTTGGTAAATTTCACAAGTGTATGGGTTGTTTGCATAGTACCTAAAGTTTCAATCCCACAAGGAAGGCTAACTAGTCCTAAGTCTAAGGTCGTCCTAAACTACAATAATTCTAAATAATTAACTAATGCAAAAATTAAGTCAATCAATAAGCAAATATGAGAATTTATGGTGCAGAAAAGTCACAAAATAGCAACTCACACAATAATTTGAAATCAACCTAGAAATAGCCAAGTAAGAAAAGGGGGGATTTAATTCGAAACTAAAGAAAATCTAACCAATTATGTAATTTTCGACTTAACGAGCCTAGATGATCCTAAGGTGAATAACTCTCTCTTGAGTTATAATTCTTAACCACCCTAATTGATGTTCCCTAATTTAAATTATGGAATCGTGATCTCTCGATTTGCGATTGCCGCAAAACCTAAATTAGTTCTATAATTGCCTAAAAACCTACCAAGAATCTATGCTCGATCTCTCGTTACATAGCTGTACCAGTTTGATTTAGTTCTCTACCTATCGATTCACCTAACTCTCATTAGCCTAAATTGATGATTTTACCTAACTCACCCTCTCAGTTTATTGTCAAGTTATTAAGAATAGAATTTGAATCACAATTAAATCGAAAGAAGACACAATCATATAAACTTTGTTAATCTCAATAACTGAAAAACCTGAAGGTGAATATAAATAGTAAATCAACACTCAACAATACTATTTCCAATGAATATCCCAATTTCATACATTCATAAAATTAAAATAAAAATAAGAAATATTGTCAGAGTGGATCTTGGAGGTAGAGACTGTGGGAAAGCACCTATTCTGGGAGTTACTTCGCATCAAACTTATATCCATATCTCTCTTCCTTTGTCACCTTCCTCAATCTCTTGATCTCTCTCCAGGTTTTTCTCAGAATTGACAAAATTATGCTCTCTTGCATGACTCTCTAGGCTATCTTAAAAACTCCCCTGGCGAATATCACATCATTTTCTATTTATTCTATTGAAGTCGTAGGTCAAAGTCTGGGTCGAAACGGTCCACAAATCTTCCAAAAATTAAGTTTTTCTATCAGCTCAATGTAGGGCACGATCGTGGCTAACTCTTTAACCTTTCTGTCACAATCATGACCCAATGTGCACGATCATGGCCTAATTTGATGCTCTCTATCATGATCATGCTCCCAGTGCATGATCGTGGCCTGGCTGCTGTTGGCTCTTCCTTCTCTATCACAATCGTGGCTTATAGCTTTGGGCCAAAACTCCTTGAATCTTCACCGTTCTTCCTTATTTACCTTGAAACACTAATAAATGCTTCACGGCACCTAAAAAGTATCACAATGAAGCTCAAAGACTTAATCTAACCTATAAAAACACTAAAACACATAAACTAACATAATTACACCCTAAATGTACATACACCACTCAAATTCACACTAAATAAATAACAAATTCAACTCTAAAACACATATAACTACACAACTATCAGATGATATTGAAAATCCAAAGTCAAGTCAGAATTAAAAGGAAGCAACAACTAGTTAAAGAAATTGACTATTTAAAGAAAAGCAATAACACTTGTGAAGTAACGAACATACACAGACTTTCGAAACATTGGAGTAGCATGTAGATTCTTGAGAGTCATATCATTCTTATTATGCTTTAAAAAGTGAAATCACTCTATCAAGAGAGAAATTGTTATTTGCAAACTTATTTTTATTTTACATTTTATTTTTTAGTGAGCTATTTCAAGCTTGTTATACACTTCAAGTGTGGAAGGATGGAGAACCTTGAAAAATATATATTTGTGAGCTTAGAGAGGCTCATCAAATTTAATACTCAAATTCTTATGGCAAAATACTCAAGTTGGATACTTGGGGGCTGGACTTTGGCTTGGTTGTTAGTCGAACTAATATAAATCTAATGTGTCATTTTTCTCTCTTCCTAACTTTTAAATATTTGCATTATAAGTTTGTATTTTCAAGAGGCCCTTTTAGTTTTTCAGTAAGCTCTTTTTGTCTATATAAATCAAGAGGTTTTTTTATTTAAGCATTAATAGACGCCTATCAATTAACAGGCTTATTTTTATTTGAGCTCTAGCAGGCTCTTGTCGATTGACAGGCTCCTTTCTTTTTTAGTGTTAATAGGATCCTTTCGATTAATAAACTTTTTTGGTATTTTAAATAACTAATAGGATCTTTTTTTAAAACGTTAATAGGTTCCTTTTTAAGTTTAATAGGACCTTTCCATTTAGCAACCCATTTTGTTTAAGAAAGATTTAACAATTTAAAATACCTTGCAAAATTTTTTTACGCACAATTCACCTCCCTCTTACGTGTGTTTGTTTTATCATTTGGTATCGAAGCGAGGTTTCACATTTGTTATATTTTACAGCACGTGATAGATCATGGCAAACAACTTAAAAAACCGTTAAGGAAAATCCGTCTCAAAGCCTCCTTACATCAGTAGAAACAACTATTCTTATTAGAAAGAGAGAATGACCATCTATCCTCAATTGGTGGATATCAAAATCTGGAAAGCTATCAAAGCTGGAGATACACCTCCTACTATTGACAACGTAAAAGTGTAGATTGATGCTGATAGAAAAAAAGTGCAGTTGAATGTCAAAGCAAGACATCATCTGATCTATGCACTATGTCCAGAAGAGTACAAAAAGATATCATATTGTTCTACAGCAAAAGAAATGTGGGACAAGCTTCAAGTTACTTTTAAAGGAACAAATGAGGTAAAGAAATATAGAATAAGTCTTTTAGTGTATCAATACAAGACTATTTGTATGAAACAAGTAGAAACAATAGATGAATTCTTTGGACATTTCAATAACGTTATCACTGCCTTGAAAAAATTAGGCAAGATATATCCAAATGACAAGATGGTAACAAAAATTTTAAGATCATTGCCAAAGGAATGGAGACCTAAAGTGACAACTCTAGAAACCGTAAAAGATCTCGATATAATCTCACTTGACTTATTAGAAGGAAACTTAATGATTTATGAAGTCAAGACTAGGCAAGATAAAGGATCCTCATACAGAAGAGGAATGAAACTAAAAGTAATTGACCAATCAAATCCATCAAATGATGATGAAAGTCATACTGAATTATAAATAGATGGAGATGACGAATTCAACATCATATCTAGAAAATATTCCCGCTTCTAAAAAAAGAAGCTCATAAAGAAAAGAGAAGGAAACAAGAAAACTGGAAACAACAGGTTCCTATCAAAAGGTAGTACTGGCAATATCAATATACAAAATAATCAAAGCATATGATATCACTACAAGAAGCCTAGACACATAAGACCAGAATATCCTCTTCTTCAAAAGGACAAGACAGAAAACAGAAAACCCAAAAAGCATGCTATGATTGTAGCTCAGTCAGATTAGAATTTTGATAACTTTAAAGAAGAAGAGTCTGAGGAAGTCAACAATGTTTTATTTATGGACGAATCGGGAGATGATGAGGTATATTATTCTGACTTTGATATTGAAATTGATGAACAGAGAGATGCATATCATGACTTATATGATCAATAAAAAAATTAATAATGTAGTATTTCAAAAAGGTTGAGAAATTAAAAAATAATGATGAATCTTTAATGAATAAGATTAAATTATTAGAATCAGAAAACAAAGATTTGTTGTCTAAAGTAACCTCTCTTGAAAATGGTAATAAACAAACAACTTCTGAAAAAAATGCTTGGAACAAAAAATAATTCAGTTAGAAAACTCATTACTTGAAAATGACTCTACTAAGATAAAACAATTAGAAGATAAAGTTACAGCGTTAAAATTCGAATTATGAAATAATTGAAAATCTTAATAACAATATTGTATTTGTTTGTCCTAGAAATTAATACATATACTCTGCTAAATTGGAATATGTATCTTCTCAAAGTGACAAGTGTTTTGTCTCAATGGAAAATGATTCACTTATCTGGAATAAAAGAATTGAGTATGCTAGCATGAACATTTTATCAAAATTGACCAAAAATGAGTTAGTAGGAGGATTGTCAAATTTGAAATTTGAGGGCAATCAGGTCTGTGAAGCTTGTTTAAAAGGAAAACAAATCAGAAGCCGCTTCTGTCTTAAAAATATTGTGACTACTAACTAGCCACTTCAACTCGTACACATGGATTTATTTGGTCCTATTAGAACTCAAAGTTTTGGTGGAAAATGTTACGATTTTGTTATAGTAGATTATTTTTTCATATTTATATAGGTTTATTTTCTATCAAATAAAGATGATACTTTTGAAGTCTTTAAGAAGTTTTGCAGGAAAGTTTAGACTGAAAATGGGTACTGTATTAAATTGATTCAAAGCTTTCATGGTTACTGGGTAGAAGCCATGTCAACCGCTTGTTATATACTCAATAGGTGTCTCATAAAACCTATTATAGGAAATACCCTCTATGAGTTGTGGATAGGAAGAAAACCAAATGTTGCTTACTTTCGAGCATTTGCTGCAAGTAATTCGTTCTAACCAATGAAAAAAACAACCTTGGAAAGTTTAATGCGAGATCAGACAAAGTTATTTTTTGGGCTACAATACCAATAGTAAAGGATTCAAAGTATATATAAAAGAACAAAGAAGATACAAGAATCGATATATGTGGTATTTGATGGAGCATCTCCACTACAAGAAAATTAGTAATTAGCAATGGACAATTACCAACAGAAACAAAACCATAGCAAATTAGATTAATGTTCTGTCAGTAAATATAGAGGGAAATCATTCCGACAAAATTTTCAACGAAATATAGCAATGGTAGAAAATTAAATTTTAAAGTAAATTTGGTCATTTGTTTTGACTTTAACATTTTTAATAAAACAAAAACGAAGTCATTTTGGTTTACCGAAGGAGTGATTTTCATCAGTAAATTTTAGAGTAAATGTCATCATTTACTTCGACTTCAACATTTTTAATAAAACAAAAACAACATTGTTTGGTGTTAGACCAAACGACGTTGTGTCTGTTTAACCTAAAACTACTGCAGCCCCCTTCCCCCTTTGCCATCACATATGCCTATTTTTTCTTCTCTTTGCTGTTATCGATGTCCCAACACGTGTCTTTGTCATCTGAGCACGAGTCCTCACCGTCCCATCATCCTCATCATTCCACCCCGCGTCCTCATCATATCATGGCGCTAGCATCGTCATCTCTGTCACTGCCAAAGCCCCTTCCTCTTTCTCTTATGCCATCACATCCTCGTCGCTGTCCACGTCACATATGCTTCAGTTATAGAATCCACTGGGTCTTCTCTTCTTAACATACACTATAATATGTGAGGATTCAACTAATGCTTGAATTTTAATAGTTGATGTCATATAATTTATCTGGAGATCTATTGTAAATGTTGTGAATTTTGATAGTATGACTGACTAAATTCTATGTCCAAATTTATAAACAAAATAAAAACATATGTAATTACTCTCTTAGGTGGCAATACACGTGGAGCATTTCAACGTGAATTTAGATCATAGAGCTTGAACTATGCTTGGTGGTTTTTGTGAATGATTGACTGTATTTGTATTTTTTACTACATTGTAACAAGAATCAAGAGATGATAGTGGCCACAGATATTTCTGAGCCTCATGTTTATAAATTTTATATCTGAGAGGAGATTATCAGAATCGATGTGAGGTGCATAATCTTTTACAAAAGCTAAGAATAACATTGTGACGTCGATATTGGTGTTATATTTTATGTTAGAAAAGTGGGAGAGAAGATGAAGAATTTATAAACTAAAATTTCTAAAACTTGTAATTTTGTAAAATTGTAGGTAGAATTAATATTGGTTTAATGCTAACTTGAACTTTTACGGATAATTTTTATTAATATGATGTTAGGTTAAAAATGAGGAAGATATATGTGAGTAGGTGTACAGCTAATGTCTTAAAAACTGGATGAGAAATTTAACAATTAATATGATGGAGAATTAATGGAACAATTAATCCCAGTATGTACCAATTACGTGAGCCAATATTAAATTTTATTTCAATATCTCATGCTACTTTCATGTTTTTGAAGAACAACAAGATTTTAATAGAGTCCAGGAAAAAGACGTTGGTGTAATTAAAGCATAAAAATAAAAGATGGGTGATATACAATACCTACCTTCAATAAATATAACATTAATTAATTAGAACATCTTGGGGGGAAAACAAGAATTTTTTGGTATGGGTTCATTGTGTTAATTAAAGATAGGTCATCTATAGATCAAACTACTTAAATAATCACATTATATCAACACCTGGCTTAAATTATTATCTTAGTTAAGTCAGTCAATGTGTAAGGATTTTTCACATGTTAGATCATGATTTTGTGATGCTGTTTAGACTATTTTTACAATCATTGATGAGTTTTTATGTTCTTCTTTAATAGTTTAAGTATTTATGTTTAGGTTTTGTTTGAATCATTGATGAGTAGATGTATGATTACATAAGCATTTATTATATGTGGAATGAGTTTGAGATCTTACAGATGATTTAAGGCTAAATAAACCCCTATGACGATATATAGGCTAGAAACCTATGATGCAACTCCCGTGAGGCTTATCGGTGAAAAATTCCACAAGCCTAAAAGTCACAGCAAGAAGTTGCTTTCTTGATTCACAAGTGTAAACAATGCCATATGTCATAGTATTGAATCAATTGTAGGTGATTAATTTAAACATAAATACTTCAACTTTAATATGATTAATTCAAACTTACTACTAACATAAGAAATTTAAACGTTTAATAAACATAACAGTTCTTTGCATAATAAACCCCTAGGACGATATATGGGTTAGAAACTCTTGATGAGACTCTTGTGAGGCTTATCTGTGAAAAATTCCACGAGCCTGTGAGTCACAGTGAGAACTTACTTTCTTGATTCATAGCTGTAAACAATGCCACGTACCATAATATTGAAATCAATTGCAGGTGATTAATTCAAACATAAATACTTTAACTTCAATGTGATTAATTCAAACTTAGTATTAACACAAGAAATTCATAGGTTTAACACACATGATAGTTCTTTGCATAATAGCCTCTAGGATGGTATATAGGATGGAAACCTATGATGTAGCTCCTGTGAGGCTTATCGGTGAAAAATTTCATGAGCCTAGGAGTTATAGTAAGAACTTGCTTTCTTAATTCATAATTGTAAACAATGCCACATACCATAGTATTGAAATCAATTGTAGGTGATTAATTCAATTGATTAATACTTATGGGATATTGTGTAAAGTTTAAATATTCTGTAAACTTAGGGTCATGAAGGATACTAAACATGAAATCACTTTTTTAAATTAATAGTTTTGTATAAATGAGTAATGTTGATAGATCTTGGATGTATAGATGATTAACACTTGATGGTTTCATTAATCTTAAGTTTGTTGAGGACGTTAGAGCTTTCATTCATTATGTATGTTCTTAACCTACATATGTGGATAGCCTAAAGATAAGATGTCTATATAAAAAATGCAAACATACTCGTTTCCTTCCTATTGATGAAGTGAATGGCTATTTGCTAAAAAAAGGGCTTGTTCCAAATTATTTTGAGTGGACACGACATGAGAAGCCATTGATTTGTAGCACCTTAAGGGGTAATGAAGTAAACTCATCAGTAAACATGGATGAGTTTAAAGGGGAGACTAGATTTATAATGAATAATGTGGGTGCAACTAAAAATCATTACATGCAAATGGTTTATGATGTAGCCAGTTACACCTTTCAGGAAAATATAGAAAATCTTAAAGAAGAACCAAACCCATATGATAAACAATTTTTTAACTTACTACACTTAGCTAACCAAGAATTATGGAAAAATGGTGGGACAATGACTTAATTGTCTTCAATTGCTCGAATATTGAATATAAAGTCTAAAGGGCATATTTCTTATCATAGTTTTCATAAAATTCTTGGATGTTATAATAATCATTATCTCCTGCTCATACAATGGTTGAGAGTTTTTACAATATAAAGAAACTTATTAGGGGTTTTGGTTTGCCTATTGAAAAAACTGATTATTGCAAATTAGGATATATGTTGTATTGGGGAGATGATGTAGAATTACTAGTGTGCAAATTTTGTGGCCAATCTAGGTTAACCCTGGAAAGTGTTCTATGAAACAGAAATTAGTACCTTGGAAGTGGATGTATTATTTCCCACTAACTCCGAGACTTCAAAGACTATATGCTCCTGATGTTACTGCATCTTATATGAGATGGCTTAATGAGCATGAACAGGAAAATGGAATAATGAATCATCCATCAGATGCACTGGTATGGAAACATTTCAATAATACCCATTATGAGTTTGCAGCTGAAAGTCAAAATGTTAAGGGTAAACATTGTAGATGAAGGAGTTAGCCTCTAGCCTGAAGCTGAGGGAGTTGATGGAAGAACTTACATCAGAATTGTCAACAATTTGTAAGTGAAAATACATGAAACACCATATGTTTATAACTAAGTTACAGGTTTAAATTTTAAAATGATATAAAATTGTTTTTATATTAGGTTGACTCCATTTTGACCGTGCCCAAGAAACCTGACATCCAAGTTCAAAGAGAAGATTGATCTTGAGGGTTATATATGGAAGAATATCTCTTAGGCAACAAAGGATTTTTATTATCAGGAGTTTGAGGTATATAAAATATATTTTTTGTATTTTTAATCAATTTGTATACATTAATTAGATAAATATTGTAGGTTATAAGTACTTCTTGTATTTTTTCTATCTTTTTAGATAGATTATTTTTAGGATTCTGAATTTGATGCAGTTATTTACAAACTCGTACACTTTATAGAGACTTTGTTGGTGATACATAAGACTGGTGTATGACCTCCTTATATTTCTGAAAAATATGGAGTCGTTGGTAGCAGTATTGGACATCACCTAAGGCAATGTTCATTTTAGAGGGTAATTCTACCAATAGATGTGTGAGGATCGAGAGAGAGAGTCTTCCTATACATACTGGAGGATTTAGTATCCACCACTAGCATACAAAGAGACTTGTATGTAGCTGTACACTCTTTACACTTATGTTCTGATTTTTGTACTTTGATTTATTTCAATTTAACTTGATGTGTGAATTTAGGGTGAAAATATGTGTATTATGGAGAATGATAATGTTATAAATATCTGGTGCCATTTATGGTTGTGTTGTTAAGTTACTTTCTTTGTTCAATAGGGGATAAATATCATAAAAATAGAGGAAATCCAAAATTTTTATAAGTTGTCATTCACTTATAACATTTTATCTTAATGCAGGAAAAGTATATGGGTAGGAAGCCTACACCTTGTCAACTTTCTTTGAACACTCGCACTAAGAAGCATGACGGTTTGAAATTTATGGTTTAATATCAATGCTTAATAATTATCACTTATTAACATAAACATTACCTTTTGACATGACCAAATACAAGAAAGCATTCAGCGACAGTCTTAGCAGTCTAAAGATGTTCATGAGAGTCAAACATATCTTTATACAGTGGGTGGTAAGGACTATTGTAGAAGGATCTTCAGCTTAGGTTCATTTGCGAACACATGTTATTCACAATCCTCCACATCCAATATAGTTGCATCCAGTAGGCAGTCTGCATCCAATGAAGTCCATGAGCTTCGGAACATAGTACAGGCGTTAACAGCTCAGTTACAGCAGTCGATGGAGTATATAGCCCAACTCCGTAATGAGATCGATGAGTTAAAGGGAAAGGGTAGCACTTCATTACAAAATTCAGAGCATCTACATTCACCAAATGAATAGCTTAGTTGTAGTCATTTTGTATGAATTAAACACTTATTGTTGTAGATAATAAATTTTTTATTATCAATTAAGATACTTTTTACTTTATATTATCAATCAACTTTCTGTTTTAACAAATTAAATTTAGAAACAAATCAAAATATTATCAACAAATAACTAATAACTGTATAAATTATACATCAATCATAAGATTATCAAATAAAATTTAATGCAGGGAAAATATTAAAAAAATAATTTCAATAAATTTACCAATAAAAAAATAAAATTTTTCGATAAAATGTAGTGAACTTACCAACAAAAAATTCATCAGTAAATTGCAGTGAATTTACCGACGGATAACTAAGATCCATCAGTAAAATTAGTCGTGAATTTATTGAGGAATTTGGGAAATCCATCGGTAAGTTATTGACAGAGTAGCCCCATTCGTCGCTACATTTATTGATCGAGACAAACCTTTCATCGCTAAATTTGCCGACATTACAAAAATTACCTTTGCTAAATATAACAATAGAATATAAAATATCCATTGGTAACTTAGCAACGGAAATTCCATTGCTAACATAGCTGGCTGATGAAAAATCTTCACATTCTGTCGATAAACCCCAATTTTCTTATAGCATACCTTCAACAACAGCGACTAACTCAGATGATGAAGATCATCCATTAGTACCTAAAAATACATTGAAGAATAAAATTACACCTATAATACCTTCAGAATTATAAAATGAAGAAGGCCCTTCTGAAGCTAGAACAAAACAAACTTCTTCATCTCAGTAGGAGCCTGTGTAAAGAAAACACTGAGAGAATGGAGAGATCTTGATACACATTAATATATTTTGGGTGATCCTCTGAAAGTATAAGAACAAGAACATCATTCAAGAACAACTTTGTTGCTCTCATCTCACAAATGGAACTAAGGACTGTTGAAGAGGCCCTTACTGATGAGAACTAGATTTCAGTTATAAAAGACAAATTGAATCAATTTAACAAAAACAAAGTCTGGAATCTAGTACCTGGTCCTTAAAATAAGTCAATCATTGGGACTTGGAGGGTATTTTGAAACAAACTTGACAAAAATGGTAAGGTGGTAAGAAACAAAGCTAGACTTGTAGCCCAAGGTTACAATCAATAGGAAGCTATTAATTTTGATGAAACTCATGTGCCTATTGCTAGATTGGAATCAATTAGAATTTTACTTACCTTTGCATGCTATAAAAACTTCAAGTTACTTTAAATGGATGTTAAAGGTGCATTCTTAAATGGTTACATTAACAAAGAAGTATTTATTAAGCAACTCCTAGGTTTTGAAAATGAAAACCATTCGAATTACATGATGAAGTCAACCAAAGCTTTGTATGGTTTAAAGTAGGCTTCTTCAGTATATTATGAGAGGTTAAGTAACTTTTTGCTTGAAAATAAATTTGAAAGAGGAAAGGTTGATAAAACCTTATTTATTAAGAGAAAGGAGAATTGTTTACTCATAATGCAAATATATGTCGATGACTTAATATTTAATGCAACTAATCCATCCTTCTATGAAGAATTTTCAGTATTAATGCGGGGGGAGATTGAAATGAGCATGATGGGAGAATTATCATTCTTTCTCAGATTACAAATTTGACAAAAAGAAAAAGGAATCTTCATTAGCCAATACATATACATAAATGAACTCATTAAGAACTATCATTTTGAGAATGTCAAACCAATGGGTACTCCCATGTGCACTGGAACTAAACTTGATAAATACAAAGAAAGCAAATCTACGAATGAGACAAAGTATAAAGGAATGATTAGATCACTACTATATTTTACAAGCTCAAGACTAGACATTATACTTAGTGTGTGTCTTTGTGCACGCTTTCAATCAAATCCAAATGAAAGCCACCTTTAAGAAATCAAAAAAATCTTTCAATATCTCTATAGAACTATGTATTTTGGACTATGGTACTCTGGCTCAGAAAATAAAACATGCATCGATTTGAAAGAAATGGTAAATTTTAAAACTTTTTAAAAATAAAAAATTCAGCGGAAGTAATATATCTAAATCAACATGCATAGCCACACATGATACGGTATAAGGAAAAATATTTGCATAATCTCAAAATGGAAAATATTACTGACTCTTTCGATACAACTTTAACTCCTCACTGTGTTATCCTATCCTTGGCAATGTATCCTTTCCTAGGTGATGTATCCTCTTCACCTTATTGTATCCTCTTCTTGATATTGTATTGTCAACCAATCTGATCTACCACTTGTTCTTCTTGGACAACTTGGTTAACAAGATCCTTTGGTAGGAAAGGAGAAAAAAACTTTGGAGGAGATTTTTCTTAGAACAAAGTAGCCAAAAATAAGTCACTCTCATGCAATTTTTGGCTCATCATGCAAGATAGGAGAGAGAGAATCAAAACAATGCAAAAACCCTTTCTTATACCCTCTAAATTTTGGTTAATCTCAAAGGAAAGAAGAAATTTGCATCAAATGCATCACTTCTTTTTTAATCAATCATAAAGAAGCCAATAA
>JANZXP010000003.1:22865150-22881362 GCA_027576715.1 Erythroxylum flavicans
CTCTTTTGTTTTATTAATAATAAATATTTTCATTACAAAACTGTAACTGAAGAAGATAAAGTTACATGTAAATACACTTGCTTTCTACGGCACTATATTTAATAACTCCAACATTATCCACAAAATATAAATTGCTTCTCCAAGGTCTTTCATAGAGAATTTCTTAGCTAACCAAATTTTGTATTGATTGCAAAGCTAAGACATCATTTCCTATTAGCAATATGTCATCTACATACAGTACAAGGAATAAAATTGCACTCCCATTAACCTTTTTATACACACATGACTCATCCAAATTTTGTAAGAAACTAAACTCTTTCATTGCCTCATCAAATTGGATATTCCAACACCTGGATGCGTGCTTCAATCCATAAATAGATTTCTGAAGCTTGCATACCTTTTCTCCATTCATGGATATGAAATCATCAGGTTATGTCATATACACATCCCCGGTTAGGTTTACATTAAGGAAAGTTGTCTTCAGATCCATTTGCCATATCTCATAATCATAATGAGCGGCAATGGCTATTAACATCCTAATGGATTTAAGCATAGCTATTGGGCTAAACGTTTCATCATCGTCAACACCTTGCATGTGACGAGAACCTTTAGCTACAAGCCTAGCTTTATGGGTAACTACATTACCTCCATGTCAGTTTTCTTCTTAGAAAACCAGTTGCACCCTATAAGTTTTATCCCCTCAAATGGGTCAACCAAATTCGATACTTAGTTTTCATACATTGAATCCATTTCGAATTTCATAGCTTGAAGCCATTTTTCATATTCTAAACCCTTCAAAACCTCTTCATAGGTAGTAGGCTCATCATCTTCTATGAGCAATATGACGTTAAGTTCACTAATGAGAAATCTGTACCTTTTGAGAACATGACGTATCCTACCTGACCTACAAACTCCTTGTGTGTTAGAAGGTTAAACTAGTGTTTCATCTTCATGAATAATAGTCTTAGGTCCAGGCAGTTGATTTGCGTCTGTTTGAGCATCTTGAACTTCCACAAGTTCAATTTTGCTCCCACTGTCTTCTCTTAAAAGAAATGCTTTTTCTAAAAAGACAGTATGTTTTGAATAAACTTCTTTTGTTTTGAAACATGGTAGAACTGATATCTTATAGTTTCCTTAGGATATCCTGCAAATAGACATTTATCAGATTTAGCTTCAAGCTTATCTGTTGAATCTACTTCAGATAAGCAGGATAACCCTAAACTTTTATATGAGAAAGATAGGGTTTATTATTAGTTCATATCTCATATGGAGTAACATAAACTGACTAGGATGGGACTCTGTTTATATAGACAGAAGTTTCAAGTACATACCCCAAAAGGATTTTGGTAAATTTGCTAAACCCATCATAGACCTTACCCTGTCTAATAAGATTCAGTTTCTCCTCTAAGCCATACCATTGTGTTGTGGTGAGTAAGGTGGAGTCCATAATATTCCATTATCCCTGAGATATTCCAAAAACTCTTGGCTTAAGTGTTCACCACCTCGATTCGATCAAAGTGATTTAATACTCCTCCCAAGTTGTTTCTCAACCTCATTTCTGAATTCTTTGGACCTTTCAAAGGCTTCAGACTTGTATCTTATAAGTTACACATATACATATCGAGAATGATCATTGATAAAGATAATGAAGTATACAAAACCACCTTTGACGTGTATGCACATCGGACCATATACATCAGTATGTATTAGGTCTAAAAGTCCACTAGTTCGTTCACCTTTTCCCTTAAAGGGTAACTTAGTCATCTTGCCTAATAAGCAAGATTCTTATGTGTGATATGATTCATAATCAAATGACCCTAAACTACCACACTTGTGCAGTTTAGACATGCATCTCTCACTTATATGGCCAAAGTGACAATGCCATAAGTAAGACGACTCCATATTATCTCATTTTATTGTTTTTATTATTATTGATATTTAGAACCAGATTAGACATATCCAATATGTATATACCATTGCACAATGTACCAAAGCATATAACATTCCATTCAAATAAATTAAACAACCATTGTTATTGAAATTTAAATGGAATCTAAATTTATTAAGACTAGAAACAGACATTACATTTTTAGTCAAAGCAGGTATATAAAAACAATTGTCCAATTCTAGTACAAGCCCACTAGGGAGCGTCAATACATATGTGCCTACAGCTAATGTAGCAACTCTTGCTCCATTGCCCACTCGTAGGTCTGAGCCCTTGTTGAGTTGTCTACTATTCCTGAGGCCATTCATGTTAGTATAAATGTGTGAGCCACAACCAGTATCTAATACCAATATGTTGTTATCGGAAATAGTATAAATATCAATAACATAAATACCTGAAGTAGATGGGGCACCAGATGCCTTTTGCTTCAAGAACTACAGATAGGCCTTGTAGTTTATCTTCTAGTGGCCATCCTTGCATATTGGAAGAAAATTCCCTTCAAGACAGTCTTTTTTGCTTTCTTGATACCTCCCTTAGGCCTTACGGACTTCTTCTTCTTCTGACTCTTTTTCTTCAAACCAGAAGAGTCCACAAACATCACAACCTTGTCCTTGCGGACAGATGGCTCAATTTCCTTGAGCATGTTGACCAGCTCAAGAATTGTGCTGGATATATTATTTATCTGATAACTAAGCACAAATTTTGAGTAACTATCAGTTAAACTCGTCAAAATTAAGTCAATACTTAATTCATGATCCAAAAGAAAACCCAAGGAGGCCAATCGCTCGATGTAGCCATTCATCTTCAGTGCATACTGGACTGGAGATGTCCCCTTAACCATCTTGGAGCGGAAGAGCAATTGCAAAGTCTCGAACCTTTCGGACCTTGCTTGCTTATCAATGAGCTCCCTAAGATGATAGACTATGGTATGAGCATCCACAGCCTCATGCTATTTTTGCAGCTCCGGTGACGTGGTGGCTAGCATAATACAACTAGCCATCTTGCTATCAACGAGATGCTTCCTATATTCCCTCTGATCATCATTAGAAGTATCAGCAACAGGGGGATCTGGAAGTGGTTCTTCCAAAGCATAAACAATCTTCTCGGACTTAAGAACTATTCTCAAGTTCCTGAGTCAGTCAAGGAAGTTTAGTCCAGTCAATTTGTTAACTTCCATCAATGATCTTAGATTCACAGTATTACTCATGGTGTTAACTGGGGCAATAGCAACCTATCGTCAAATAGAGAAAAATTAGAATGTATTTAAATGCATGTCTATGAGGACTTTAATAACACGCATTATGGCTCCTAATATTTTCACAAATTCATAACCCTAAATATAAATGCGAGAGAACTCGTAGAGAAATTCTCATAGTGGATCGATATCAAATATCCCCAAGAATGACCTTGGGTTTGCCTAACAAGCCACCTTAATTTAACCGATAGGTATCGATCATACCAATTGCATCTCTAATGCAACTATCAAATCTAGTGCTATCAATGGTTATTATGTGCACATTCATTGGGCTATCAACTTTTGACACGTGTATATCTAATGTACATTACGCAACTTCACCTCTATCCACGTTGATCTTGGGTTTTCCTAACAAACCAATACTTCTAGTTAAAACCGACCTATTAATCTGGAAATACTATTTCTATAGTTTAAACATATCTGTGTAGAGCAGGCTTGGGTTTGCGTAACAACTATAACTTTAAAAAGACTCCAATTTGTGCCACATTAAAGGAAGGTGTTAGTTTTAATATTCTAAGTGAGGGGTTTAGTTTTAATATTCTAAGTGAGGGGTTTGACTAAGGTCTCATCTAACTTAGATGGTCTTATACATATATAATATAGTTATTATAACTACATGACATGATATGGACTACCCAATCAAATAGGGCTTAAGCCCATAGACATTCATCCTGCAAGCCCACACGTTCTCCTAACCATGCATTCTCTAATGCATATATGTAAACACGTCATTTTGGTTATGACATCTTATGGATCCTAACATGGAAACCCATTCCAACACTTGGATCTAAGCCCAATCTAATACTTAGGTTTACTATCTTCCTTTTACTAACTTGGCTAAAATTACTAATGCTAATATTAATCTAATTAACATGAATTCCTAATTCCAGAAATTAATTCATAATTAATTTACCTTAAAATAATTATTTGATGTCCAAATTAAACAACTTCAATTTTGTCATACATGCTGATTTTTTTAGTCTTACAAGAAAATCTATTGCTCTATTAAAAAATTAATTTCTATAATTTCCCAAAATTTCTAGAACATAAAATTATCATTCCAAGCATCTCTAGGTCATTTCATGATAATCAAAATAATTTAGCAATCACCCTAAAATTAACATGATCATTGAAATATCGATAAGACATCAAAAATGACAAATATGACTTCTAAAATTTTTTGGAAATAAAATTTTGAGAAAAATCATTTAGGAATGCATCAAACATCAAATTAACACATTTTTATCACATAAAAATATTTTTAAGGTTCTGATACTGAAATATAAACATACAAAAACATCAAACAAAACAGATCCTATAATTTTTGGAAAACTGTCCAGATCGGGAAAAGTGTTTGATAAAATTATTAAAACATTTTTAATAATTCTAAAAACATTACAGAGGCATAAACACATCCTAAATATATTCAAATAATTTATCTAGAATCAAATTCCACGAAAATCATGTGTAACATCATCAGTTTAGCCAATAGACATCAGATGCCCAGCAAAAAAAAAACATATTTCATGTATGTTCTTGTAAAATATAAGTTAAATATTTTAATCACATTAAAATAATTTCAATCACACCGAATCATTCACATACATCTTTTGAACAGATTGGTTAAAGTAAATCGTGAAAAACATTTTTCTATAATTAATTTTGAACAAAACATTACAGGACCCTAAGGTGTCACAACCATGAAAACAGTTTTCACATGTCATGTATTCTACATCTAACAAGGCACAAGATGGCTCTGATACCACTGTTAGGTTCCGATCATGCATCTTATACATAATATATATCAAATATACATGGTGGAAATAAAACAGAACCTCAAAAACTAGATCTACTCATGCACATAGATATAGAAAAACAAAAACATGAAATGTAATATGTTTACATATCTTTCTGATGATCTCTTTCGTTCTTTAATCTTCTCCGCATTGGGTTGTCATAAACCACAACGATCAATGCATACCATCTTTAATGAAAGTCCATATGAAGATATAAGGACGAAACCTTACTAGGAGATGGTTAGAATTCTTACTTTGTGCTAGCAAAGATAAGAACTCTTGAGAGAGTTAAAGAGAAAAAGTGTGTGTGTAAAAGAAGAACCTTTTCATTTTTTTAATTTTTATGTCTTACCCAAAATGCACAAAAATCATCTCAATTTTTTTACCACCCAAGATGCACGAAAATCATCTCAATTTTTTACACCATTTGGCCTTCCATAACCCCCATCACTAATGGAAAGTTTTGGGAAGTTAATAGCCATGAATAGCATGCATTGATGGAAGTTATGGGAAGTTAATGACCATGAATAGCATGCATTAATGAAAGCCAGCAACACTTGTTTTTAATCCATTCCATGCAATGTTTTCTACCACAATCACATTGCTATATGATCTCGAAACACTCTCTCATATCTTGAATCACCATTTAATAACATTTTACTCATCCTTCGAATATCCTATAGTGTGAGCCATTAAGTACCCGGTTGTGTAGGCCAGTTGAATTAACACTTAATTCAAGTAAGTGAATAGCGGTATCTAATAACACGTCATCACGCCAATTGACCGAAAGGTTAGTGGTTTGACTATGAACCATTCTATAAGCAATGTTGCCATGCAATTTATCCTTTCACCATCTATACCACACTTGGTTCAGAGTATGGTCAAAGTGTCAACTCCCACTAGACTGACTACATCACATCTAGTCTAAGTGATATTAGATCTTATCCTAAGCATCCCATTACTCTATGTTACCATTGAAGACTCTTTTCATGACACATATCTGCTCTGGCCAGAGACTCCTAAGTAATGTCGAAAAGAGGTCGTGGGTATCATCTCCTTCTATCTGGAGTGGTGAATCCTTTATTGGCTACTCAATTAGCTCCGAATACCTCAAATTGTACCTAATCACTACCCTATGAGTAACCCCTGAAAGGAATCGATCAATGGAGTCAAAACATATGATAAATCTCTAATATATCCATTTAAATAAAAGATAATGAGATTAATATGGATGTATCAGTCTATAAAGGCTCAAAATCTCACCAACCACTAGCCACTACTCTTCTAAAGTTAATTCATATTGACCAATTACAAAAGTAAAAGTACATGCAAAAGTTTCCATGGATTTTTCTAGTCAATTCACTCTCTAATCATGACTATATAGTCCTAGAAGCAATAGAAAATTGAGAAATTGTTTGTTTGTTTCTCTCTTTATTTATTTTTTTGAAAACTTAAAAACAAGTAAACAAACAAACAAACTAGAAAGCACACATTCATATAAGAAAGAAATGCAAAAATGTAAAGGAAAAGAAATAAACTTCCCTTAGGTTGTCTCCTAAGCAGTGCCTTTGTTTAATGTCATCATGTGACAAAGTTCTGATCTTCAGATGTAACATGCACTTCCTCCATTTGTGGTTCCTCAAGATAGTGCCTCAATTGATGATTATTCACACACATTAACTTCCCTATCTTTAAATTTCTAATCTTTACTAAGTCCATACATTTTGGAAATATCTTAAATATCTCTTCACCCTTTCCTTCCTCGTATAATTTCTCTAACCTATTAGGTAAAGTTGAAGGTTTAGTCTTAAAAATAATAATGGACTTAGTACTCACCTTTGTGTTAAATCATGTATCCTTTTTTTCTTCAAGATCCTTCTCCACTTCTTCATAAGCAATTCCTTGAGTAGTATTCTCAAGAATCTGAAGCTCCTCCACACTCTGTAAGGTCTCTGCACTAATGTCCCTTGGGTACACCTCAGGTTGAGATAGTTGTGTCTCTTCACTTTGTGATGCTAGGTAATTGATAACTTTTGCCATCTGACTCATTTAGCTTACCAAGTTTTGGATTCTAGAACTTGTATCCTAATGGAATTGCAACATATTAGTAATAAGAGGCATAGCTAATTCTTCCAAAGATGTACCTGAGTTTTTTTGCTACACCAAAGTTTGGAAGCTAAACTTTATATCTTGCGAAAATTGCCTTTCCTTCTACTAAAATTGGAAAGTGTTAGTAGTGACAACATTAACTAATTCTTCTAAAAGTGGAACTAAATTGTAATAAGAAGCTTCTGGTCTATGCAAGAATTCCTGCAGATCTTGCAAACTATTAAGGAAGTAATTTTGCTATTTATCCTATCCATAACTAAAGTTTGTAGGATCATTGCAAACTTAGTTATAAGATTGGGAGTATGAGTTATAAAAAATACTACTTCCATCCATGAAACTTTTTATAAGAAACAAACACTAAACAAAAAGTAAAAAGATCATAAAATAACTGAAAAGAAATTATTTATAAACAAATATGTACAAAAAACCAATTAAAATTAACAAATTGCGTCGTAACACTACTCAAAATAACTAGACCTACAACAATAACAATGATGAGTCTAGGTCGATCACACAAAAAGTGTGTGTAAAGCTTTTGAAATGAAATCAATCAGTGTTTAGTTGTGGGGTGTTTGTTTGTTTTCAACTACAAAAATAAAAAATTAAAATAAAAAAACAAATTAAGGAAAACATTCAAAATTGCTGAAAAGTGATGAATGCATTAGGGACCTAGGCATCGGTTCAATATCGACTTACCCACAATTAAACATACTTCTCTGAGTTGTTATTCGCATAACTCTCTTATCAACTATTAATCGTAAGTTAACAATATGCTTTACTAACACCAGTTTTCCCTTAGATTATGTTTAAGAAGAGGTCGTTAATTAAACCTAGCTATCGAACAACCTAGAACAAGCTCAAGTCATTTAACTTAGGCTATATTATTCCTTAAGATTAGAAACCATTAGTTGACACAAATGAATCAGAAACATAACAATTATGTATAAAATTAAATTCTAACAATAGGTTCGTACATTAAAAAAAATCGAATAGGACATTCAATCATTTTTACACAATACCCAATTCAATAAACACAAGATAACACAATCTTTTCCTCAGAGAGAAAGAACAACAATCACAGTGAAGAGAATGCCTAATCGAGTTATTCGGCATATATATCACCTCTAAATTGGCATCGAAAAGCTCAAAGCTCGATGTGTCTCCAAAGGAATGGAGCTTTGCCTCTTCTCTTCTTCAAAACTCCAAAAACGTTTCCTCAAATCTTTCACAAGTTTCTATCGTTGCAACATGTTTATATTAAAAACTAGGGTTCGGGTGTTAGGTGCAAAAATCAAGGGTGTGACTATGCTGTTCATGATCGAAAATGCCCTATAAATGAGCCTTGTTTACATTGGCATGACAAGGAGTGTCACGTCTATATCATGCATGACAATTTCATGCATAGTGCTGAGTTGTTATACACCACATATACTTCAAGTTTTTCATTTTCGTGTCCCCTATTGCTCTAATCCTTCTACTTCTTAGTCCACGAAGACAAGGGAGTATGAATCTCAAAGAGATACTTAAATATTTTTCTTTTGACTCACTTTAGCTCTTTCGCTTCCGAATTGTACCTAAAATCAAATATGATCTAAAATGAATGTCTTAAGCATTTCATAGCATTAATCACTAAGTGTTATCAAATAAATCTATAATAAATTAAGCGCATATCATTACCTAACCCAATCATGTCACTATCAGTTCACTCTCTTGATTTATTACCGAAGTATGCAAAAACCAAAAATAATCATAATTCCCAACATTTGTTAACATAAAGAGAAAATAAGTTACAATTGATTCAAAAATCAATCCCAAATGAAGTTAGAACATCCATAACAAAATATTCATCATCCTTAAATCCAAAACATACATTAGATGAAGTGAATAACAATAAGAATAAAGAAATTAACTTCGAAAGGAATGGTTAGAGTGGCTGGAAGTAGCTCCCTTTCTTCTTCTTCTTCTCTCTTCCTTGCCTCTTTCTTTAAATGGTAAAATGGAGGCTCTCTTGATTAGAGACATTTTAAGTCCTTTTATATCTATTTTTCCTTTTAGGGTAAAAACTAGGTTTGAACTAAGTTGAAAATTCCAATGCAACTCTCAAAAAATGATAGCAGAAACAAATTCTTGCATCTGTGTCATATCTGTGACAATCGTGACCCTTGAAAGTTAGCTTCTTTCAGGATCATGACCTGATGTTGTTCCCCTTTATCATGATTATGATAAGGGTGTCATGATTGTGACTTGGCTAGATCACTTCTATCGTGACTATGATAGGGATGTCACGATTGTGTCCTCTTTCTCCGGGCTTTTTCCAAATTCCTTTGATCTTCTCCATTTGATCTCAAACACTATCAAACACATCAAAATACCTGAAAAGCACCAAATTAAAGTCCTATAACATGCTCTAAACTATATAAAACTAAAAAATATAAACATATAATAACATTAGCACAATTCTAAAACTAAACATGAATAATTCATCAAATCAACACTTAAAAACACACTAAAACACCTGCTAAAATATAATGCAAACTACAACTATCATCAGGTTCATCATCTCTAAGGGTAATTTAATATGAATATAATCATTAGTGGATAATGTAAAGGAGAAGCTTCCTATTATAGAAAATAAAACTAATAATATGAATTCCTTAGTGTCTATATTAACCCAACAAAATAAACGAACCATTTAGCATTCTTGTTACGAGCCAACAATCAACAAGATGGAATGTGACTTTGGGAAAGTTAAGTAGGATTTGTGCAACCACTATTACATTGGAGATTTAGTAGCAAGTGATACAAACTCCACCTAGGGATGCCAACAGTTTAAGCATTGAAAGCTAGAGATGCTGATATATAATGGGGAGGATAACCCAACTACTTAGGTATTTAAAGTATAGCAATATTTCTCACTAATCTATTTATAAGATGTTAAGAAGTTAGAGGTGGAAACATTATATTTTCAAGGAGTGGTGTTAGCAAGGATTCAATAAGAGGAGAATAATCATCCCTCCTAATATGGGATAAGATCAAGGATTAGCTTCTTTAAAGGTTCTCAGCCAAACGTAAGGGAACTCTCTATTATTGATTTTTGTCTATCAAACAAATAGTTAATTTTAGAAAATATAGATAGGAATTTGAGACTTTTGTACTTCCTTTTAAACATCTATATGATAATACTCTTCTAATAATATCCATTAAGTAAGTAACATAATAAAAACAATGAATGAATATGGCCCTTCTACAACAACAGGGTTGCTGACACCATACTAGCTCAAGCACCAAGATGCCAACAAAAGGACTAAGATGAAATCAAGTGAGTTCAACTCTAAAGTTTGCGAAAGTATTTTTACAAAATGAAGAACATCCTAGAGCGGACTGGGTAGAACTACATATTCATTTATTTTCTAGATGGGATGAAGGGTCGACTACCTAAAAAGAACAAACTCAAGATCACTGTTAATTCACTGAATTGTGAGTTATGCAACGTAGAGTTAGAAGGTTTAAAACATATTAAGATTAACTGTTACTGCAAAGGAAGATTTGGAGAGGGATGTAAACAATCCTAAATATTTATAAATCAGTAGACTCTTGAGAGGAGACAATTAACTGGCTAGGGAAAACTAAGTGGATTATAAAGTACTTAAGGTCAGTTGGGCTTCAATGGTTTATCACATTTGGAAAGCAAGGAATTGTAGGATATTCAAACAATAAAGCAAAAGCTCATAGTTGTTTTTTCAGAAAATCACTTTTCAAATACTACTAAACATGATAACTAAAGGAATAGCTAATGAATTATTCACTAACATATAGATGAGATGGGCACTGTACTAAGCTGATTACCAGGACCACTAGGACCTTGTAATCTAGTTTTTTTTTCTTGTACTACTATAGAACATTTGTATAATTTGAATGTACATAATTGTTTATTAATGAAACATATTACTTTTAAAAAAAATTCATTAATAGGACAAATAAGAAGATTATAGAGGATTTATTGAAGATGCATCCTACTAGGCTCATAGAAATGATGGAGGATGCTAAGAGAAATAAGGAAGGCAACTATATCTTAAACCCAACCTAAACACCAAACCACCAATGATTCACAGAGTGACCTGCTATTGGACTTTGGACCTAAATCATCACCCTAGCCTAGTGGACTATTACTTAGACCATACAGTTGAGCAAGTTTTATATCGAACAAAACTCTTAATACTAACAAGTAAATGGATCGTATCTTGTAGTGTAAAAGGTTATTGCTCTAATGAGGATTTATAAACACCTAAGCAGTTTGCATATATCCTTTTCTAAGGTATTCAGAAATTGATTTGAATTAAAATTAAATAATAGAAATTAAAAAATTAAATAAATTAAATAAATAATTAAATAATAAATGAGTTATCAATTAAAATTAAGGTTTGATCAAGATTAAATATGTAGGAACTATTCTTTCCCTATTTGCTTACTTTAATCTGGTTGATTTAATTTTTGTTTTATCTTAAATTTCCTAATATTTTGATTATTCTCTCTCAGGATCTAATCAATCAACCCTAATTGAAGCCAAAATTTACAGTTTTGTAAGCTCTCGATTCACAAAATTATTCTTAAATTATTCAATTAGATCTAAATCAATCTACTAGATAATTAATTTCACAACTAAGATTTCTCTTTAATTGATCATTAATTTGATAATTATGGGTCTATTAAATTTCCAACCCTCATTGTAAAACCTAACACTAATTACTTTGGCTCACTCTCTTGATTTGTTCTTGATATGTGCTTAATTGATTATAAATTTAGTCTATAACACTTAATGATTAATTCTATGAAATGCTTAAGATATTCACTTTAGTTCATAATTTTTTTTAGATAAAATTCAAAAGTGTAAGAGTTAAAGTGAATTGAAAGCACATTCTTTGAGTTGTCTTATTAAGATTCACACTCATTTTTCTTCGTGGAGCAAGAAGGAGAAGGATTAGAGTAAGAGAAGACAAGAAAATGCATAAAATGAATAGTATATGTTGATAACATCAAGTATGAAGAGTGCCAAAAAGTTGTTCACAGTAATGACATGAATGTCACGCCTATGACAAATTTTTCATGATCGTGACACCTATGTCTATTGTGTCTAGTTTCGATTATTTTTAATTACCTTTGTATCCCAATTTGTAGTACAAATTCTTATTTTTTGATCCAAATTGAGGATAAATTGAGTGGAAATGGTGTGAATACTGCATTAATGTTAATTAGATTATTTTGTCAAATTTTTATGAAGTTTTAAGGAAAGTTGACATAAATTTGCATGAAAGGAAAAGAAAAAAAAAGAAAGGTGGTGACTAATGGTGTCACCAACATGACAAAGCATGTCACCACCATGACATGTTAAGTTACGGTGGTGACTTAACTTATCACCACCATGACAAGTTAGTCACCACTGTGATATATTAAGCCATGGTGTTGACTAAGCATGTCACCATCGCGACATGTTAAGCCATGGTAGTGACTTAACTTGTCACCACCATGAGCATGGTTGCACAGGGTTGACAATGAGTCACACATATGATTGCCATACTGACCCTGTGACATGTTTTTACTTTATTAGTCTAATTATTTATGTGGTAGCAACAGGGGAGATGGCTCAAAACCCTAAACTTAAAGTCATACTATAAATAGAAGGGGCATAAATAGTGGCGACACATTCTCATAGGCAGTACACTACCACTTATTTCAACATTCTCTCAGTCAAGAGTGACACACACAAACTCTTTCGAGGTAAAACAAATAAAGGGAAAGAAGGCAGATTATTAGAGAAGAGCTTCCCCTGAGAAGATAGAAGAGAGAAAGAGTAGTGAAAGGAAGTGGAGGTAGAAGCAGAGTGAGCAGTTGACCATCGAGGTGAGAATAAAGCAGAAGCTAAAGGCGAGAGAGTCAATACAGGAAGCTTGCGAGTGGCTAGAGATCACCGCATCTCCCTCATCAAAACACTTGTTTTCTCATTCCATTTCTTACTTATCTATTGTTTTACTGAACTTACTCCTCTGTTAGTTAATGGACTCATACTTTGCTAGCTTTTGAGAGTTTATTTTGGTTATTCACTTAGTATATCACTTTAATGCTTCTCTTATACTAATCAATATGGGATTAAAGTATTTGAATATAATGAATCTTGTTATTTCCATGATGGACTAATCTCTTTTTCTTGAGAATTAATGTGGCTATGTTAGTCAAATATGCATGACTGAGGGATTGTGTTATTTTCGTTTATTTGCTATTGTTTTAGATATGAGTCAATGTAATAACATGATCAAACTTTGCATCATTTTGGTATTAAATGATGGATCCAGAGAAGAAGTCTAATATGGATCGACAAAAGATAGATGCATAGGGTAAGAATTAGAAATATATTAACTTAAGTGGTAATTATTAGTTAGGTTTAATAATTAATTTGGATGATAAAACTGTCAAAAACGAAAGTTAGAATAGTTTGTTATTTGAATTGATTTTAGAACCTAAATGGACATTTTAGTAAGACTACTATCCAATCATTTACCCTTAGTCCTGCATAGGAGATTAAATTAGTGAAATTAATTCTCAAGAGTTTTCCTCTTCGGCTAATCTATTTATCTTTTCTCTCAGTTTTTTCCGTTTACTTTTTAGTTTAATTTTGTTATTTCTTTTAAGGCCACCACTTAACAAATCGGGATGGAATGTTTAGGATTGCATATGTTTTTATTTTTTCTTAAGATTAATTTAAGTGGACCTATTTCACCTCTGTAAGAGACGACCCTGGGTAATCAACTACAACTACCTCATATTCTTACAAGTAAGATAACGTAGGTATTTTTAAAATTTATTTGGGCATAACAATTTTTTGGCATCGTTTTATACTTCAATTAATTTTGGTTGTTTTTTTATTCATTCATAGATTTTTATGGTGTTATTTAATTGAGTTGTTTTAGTAATTTTCTTATTAATTCACTGTTGCTTTTATTTAGTTTATGCAAGGAAGGAGATCTTAGGAAGGGAAATTTGCTCCCTTTATTGACAGCATACAACGAATAAGAGGACCTCCAAGGGACTTTGAGGACAATCTTGAGGGACCCAAACTAGAAGATTAAGAGATGGGTGGAAGGTAGCTAGCAATGAGGGAATATGCTAGACTAATAATCTGTACTGCCACTTCTTGCATTCTGAAAGAGATAGCCAAAAACTATGAATTGAAGAGCATCCACTACAATATGCTACCATCTTTCTATGGGGTTCCCAATGAAGACCCTTTAAACTTCATTTGGCCATTTTATACCACCCTTGAAACATTTTCATTAGGTGGCCTAATAAATATTGATAAGGGTTTAGTTTGATATGTATTTAATAGCTAATTTAATCATTTAGTATATGTTTAGGTTAGAATTGTGTTATTTTGTTAATTATTTATGTTTTAAGTGTTTTATGGGTTAGTATAAGTCTTTGAGCCTAATTGTTATGTTTTTAAGATACCTTAATGTGCTTGTTAGTGTTTTAAGGTCAACATTAAAGAATGGAAAAGTTTTAAAGTCATTCGGGTTGAAACAACGGCCTATGATTGTGGCACAATAGGCTATGATCATGACAGAAGCACTAGAGTCAGTCCATTGTCACAAAAGCCCAAAACATGGCCCATGATCATGGCCTGCTTTCCACGATTGTGATAGAAGGCTCAGATGTGGCCCATGATCATGGCATATAGGGCCACGATTGTGGCTTGCATCAGGTAGACACACAGATACTCAAAAGTGTCAAGTTTTGAGGGATTTTTCAGACCTTTTGGACCCCAAAAATATCCTAGGACTGCTCAGACTGCAAAAGGTATTTAAAGATTTAGACAAAGAAGAGAAAGGATTTTTTAGATCAACCACTTTTAAGAGAAACCCTAGGGTGATTTATCGAGACATAGAGGAAGAGAAGAAGGAAGAGAGATATTTAGAAGAAGCTAATTCAATGTACTTACCAGATCAAGAGTTTCCCAACGTCTCTATCTCCTGTTGTCCTTCCAATTTCGTATTTCTTATTATTTTCAATTTTATTATTGTATTGAATTGGAATAATAGTTGATAATAGGAATTTCGGATGTTGATGTTGCTTCTAAAGTCACCCTTAAGGTTTTATCTTTGATTTAATGAAAGTTAATTGTTTATGTTTTACTCGATTTATTGTGATTTAATTTCTACAACTGCATAACTTGGTAATAAAATGAGAGGGTGAATCGAGTGAAAAATAGTTAAATTAGGGTAACGAAAGTTAGGTAATTTAATATAATGAGAATTAAATCAAATTGGTAAATTTTGTAAAGAGAGTTCTTGCAATAGTTTTCGATGGTTTATTAGACAACTTCATATCTAATTATGGATAGGTTGTTAATTGAGAAATTGCAACTTCCATAATCTGATTAGAGTTTATAAATTAGGGTTAATGGTTATAACTCGAGAGAGAGAAATCAACCCTAGGATCGTCTAGAACTAATAATCTAGTAAGTTATAATCGATCAGGTTAGTATTAAAGATAGGTGAAATTCCCTTTCTCTTAATTGATAATTCCTTAGGTTAATTCTTGAGTGTGCGTTACAATTGCTAAATTGTTAATATTTTTGTAATTGATTTGTTTGATTGAATTGCATGCATATTTTGGTTTCATTACATTTGAATTTCTGCGATTTGTTTTAGCATTAGAGTTTAGGATTAGATTATCCCTCCTTGTGGGATCGATACCTTGGGTACTACACGAACGAACTGTGTGCTTGTGGATTATTGAGGTTAATCAATTAAAACTGACACACATCGAAAAACCATAATTAAGTTTTTAGCACCGTTGTCGAGGAGGCGATTAGTTTAGTTCTTTAGTCTAAGGCTTTTTCATTATCTTTTTATAAAAAGAATATAGAGAAAGAAGTTTAGGGTGTAAAGTACAGACACAGCAAGACATCTTAGAATGAGAAATGAGACATTTGAAGTGCTAGAGGCCAAGAAGAAATGGAAAGAACAATGAGGGAAGATATGTAACATCCCGTTTCCAGAGAACGGGTCGGACCAGAGAAACGGGTCCAGGTGTGGTAAATTACCACATCTCAT
>JANZXP010000003.1:22910804-22921987 GCA_027576715.1 Erythroxylum flavicans
GTTTTTAACAATTATAATAATTATTAATTTCAAAATTAAAATTTGTTACTAAATAATATTAGCTATCAAAAAAATTCGTGACAAAAGACTTTAAAATTGTGATAAATTAAAATAAATTTGCTTTTAATAATTATAATAATTATTAAATTAAAAGTTAATTTTTGTCACTAAATACTATTAGCTACTAAATAAATTCGTTACAAAAACTAATTAACTATGTATAAATAACGTCGGTAATAAAGTTTTGCTACAACCATGTTTTGGTAGCTAAAACTTTTCTGCTACCAAAACACAATCGTCACAAATTCCTATTATCAACTAAAGTCCAATTCGTCACAAAAGGTTTTTACTTACGTTTATAGAAACGTTTCTAAAAATATTTCCTTATAATAAAAACTTAGTAGCTAAAAGGATTCTGCTACTAAAATAAAATCGTCATTAAACATAAATATCTACGAATACAATTTCGTGAAAAAACACTTTTATCTACGAAACAGAAACGTCGCACAAAACCTTGTATAACGTTCTTCCTTATCGTAGGTAATAATTTTTACCGACGAATTATTTTTGTCACAAATAAGTTTTGACAACGAATTGCGCAAAATGTTACGGATGTTATTTTGCTACTGAAATTTAGCGACGCTTTGGGCGACGACATAAAATCGCCGGAAATAGAAGACTTACACTACAACAAACAGGTTCTTTGTTGTAGTGTAAGTCTTCTACATTTTGAATTTGAGCTCCAAATGCCAAAGGTTGATTTAGGAACAAAGCGAGCTTAGCCGTCCCTAGACGTGTCGTCGTCAATATTTGTTTTACATGCGAAAGTACTCAAGGTTTTGAACCCTAGTCCGATGAGCCACGAACCCCATCGATATAATCAATTTTGCTCTTAGCCGTCACCAGACGTGACGATAACACTTTTCTTTTATAAAAAGATTAGCTTATAAGTATTCACACTTTAACTAATTTATGTTCTGTAGTTAGTTATAAGTTTCTAAAAACTTGGTCAATAGATACGAATGATTAATATTCAAGTAAATACTTTGCTACAAAAGTTTGATAAAGTATCTCCAAAACTATTATGACTCAAAGATGCTGAGATGCGTGAGCTAAAAGATTCTTGTTACAATCTTATAATTTTTTTATATATCAGAAAATATGTACTAATAAAAAGTTCGGTGCTGTTTTATTTTACTAACATTTTTGTCTACCAGACGCATTTTCCCTCAGAGATTACCTCTCCGTACACATCCAATGAAGCTTGAAACTTAGTGGATAAGGTAATTACAAATATTAAGAGGTAAAAAATAAAATAAAAACATAAACTTTGAACGCACTTTCTGTCATCCATTTGCATCGCCTGATGCAGGTGTTATGTAAAGTTTCTATGTTATACACGGACTCGTATGATTTCACATTCTTTAATACGGTTACTCACTTAAGTACAATTTAATAAAGACTAATGGCAGATATTAGTTAGAAACCAAGGCAATAATGGACACAGATCCAGAATGATATATAGAAAGAAGTATTATTTAAATCTTAAATGAGCACTGAATAACTGAAAATGACAGTTTGGATAAAATCAGTAACTGAATATGAAAGTTCTCGAAAGTGTTAATTAATTATAATTCTGCCTGAGGAAGTTGTTCTTGAGAAACTTGGAGGAGCCATTGAATTTGGATGGTTTCAATAAGTAGGATGAAGAATTGGTAGCACCAGGCAGAACATTGTACACGACCAGTGGGCTTCTTACCACATAAACATCGTCTTTCCAAACGATCGCACCCGATACTATTGGTTGCTGAGAAATAACTGGACCATTGACGCTAACCCAAAATGTTTTTGTCTCTCCAATGTTGGAAAATGTCAGGACTGGTGGATCCACAGTGACCTTAAACAAGCTTGGAATATTCCAGCTGGCAGTGTAAGTAGAATTTGGTGAACCAACATTGGTAACAGTCCTAGTAAAGACTGCGTTAATTGGCTGACCATCTTCAACAGCCAAAGCAAATGATGGGTAATTCAGATCCCAAGCTCTTCCTGGTACTGTGCTATTGCAATAGCTGCTATTATCACCTGTAATCAATCTAAGGTCCGTGGTGTTGTAACCTTGTTTACATAGGAAATTTATGTAATCCGCTTCTGATGTGTTATAAACAAGACCAGGTTGTATTGCTGCTGTTAGATTGATATGACCCGATCCGTATGCAAATTCAAGCTCGGGATGCTTGTTTGGATCAACTACAAAAGCTGTTCAAAACGAAAATACCACAAATGGGCACATCAGTGGATCAGACATAGATATTGAAACATAATTAATGCAACAAAAGAAAGTGGAAACTTTGTTCACCTGTGGTCATGAGGGCTGATTTAACGGCTGCCGGAGACCAGTTGGGATGAGCAGCCTTCACATGGGCAGCGGCGCCACTGACATGAGGACAAGACATGGATGTGCCAGAGATTATATTGAAGACTACACTCCTTTTGTCATCAAAGTATGTTGAAGGAGGTGCAATAGGAGACCAGGCAGCGAGGATGTCCACGCCAGGAGCAGTGAGATCAGGCTGTTAACATTCGCTCATTAAGAACATTCAATATAATGCTTCACAATGGAGAGATAGTGAAACTTAATAAACTAGAGCTCTCTCGTTGACAAATGATTATTACCTTGAGAATATCTGGTGTGATAGGATTAGGTCCTCGTGAAGAAAATGATACAACATAAGGTGCAGCAATATCCTTCCAAGTCTCACCAATTAGAATAGTCGCAGTTGGATTCCTGAAAGAGTATCTTATGGTCTTAGTTTAAAAAAGAAATGCATTAGCTTACTAACTATACATTGTCATTAGAGAAAGAAGATTGAGGTTAATTTACTCCGTGGATCTGATGTACTGTAATATCTTTTGGGCGTCTTCGGTACTGATTACTGTTGCTGGAAGAGGGTAGCTGAAAGCAAGATCAGAGAAGAATGAATCTGCCATTATGACTCCTACACCATGAGATAATAAAATGGCAGAACCATCATTGAGGGATTCGCAGAAAACAATTTTTCCAGACACTTTATAGGAGTTGAGGGCACCAGGAGAACAGTATCTGGCGATATCTGTGTCAGCTCCTGCGGAGTAGTTTGCGGCATCTCCTCCCCATACCAGTGAATACGAGGTTCCATTCAGATTGAAGCTGTTAATGGAATTTCCCTGCCATTTTGCCATATCATAAAGTTACGTCTGTGAAACAACATATAGCATATCATATACGTAAAAAATGCATAACAAATAGCATGTAACCCACAAGATAGATTTGTCCATTTCCAAGAACCACTTGTGAAACAAATTTCCTGTCAATAGTGCTCGCAGCCACTGTCAACGACCAAGGTGAGTAATTAGAAACAGAATATGGATAAGGGCCTGAATTGCCAGCAGAATTAGAAGTGAGAATGCCACGTCTCATGGCATGGAAAGCACCAATAGCGATCACATCTTCCATATAAGGGACAGGCCAATCAAAACCAAGGGACACAGATATAATGTCAACACCATCGGCAATGGCGTCGTCAAATGCCTTAAGGATGTCGACACTAGAGCAACCGAATGACCAACAAACTTTGTAGACAGCTATCCTTGCATTGGGCACTCCACCTCTTGCTGTTCCTTCGGCTAGTCCATAGTAGCTTGCACCTGATACCTCCCTTCCAGCTGCTGTTGAAGCAGTATGACTTCCATGTCCCTCGGTGTCTCTAGGAGATATGATGTCGTCGGAATTTTCACTTGAATTGTGGCTTTTGTAGTACCTGGCTCCGATGATCTTACTGCATGTTGAAATAGTCTCTCATTAGTTAGGGGATGAAGTTCATAGTGTTTAAGTTGTCATTCAAACCCTACAGATGGTTTCGGAAGATCTTGGATAGATGTAACGGACTGCTTAAACTTAAAGCTCACTTGTTGCAGGTAAAGTTGACATTCTGACAAGTCCCTTTCCATTTAGCAGGTGGAGCAGTCATATTGTAATCACTGAAGCTCGCGGATTCTGGCCAAATTCCTGTAGCATAGAACATTGGGAAGTTTCTTATCAGCAGCCAATCATCCTGCAAAATCTTGACAAACTGAAGCAACTGAGTAAAGAACTCGAACCTGTGTCTAAAAGACCGACGATGACATCTCCTTCCTGAGGAGCTAGTAGGTTGCTTTGGGATTCGGAGAAACTCATGAAGTTCCACGACCTTGTCGTGTGAAGCTTAAGTATCTGATTGGGTATCAAAGATATTACTCCTTCCATTTCTGCACCCAACTTTCACGTTACCACTCCGTATAAGTAGCAAGTTAAATTTATCATTTCTAAGTGAAGTAAATACCTTTCATTTTTTCGACCTCTTCATCTAATAACTTAGCCGCAAATCCATTGAAGCTCCTTTCGTAGCTATAAACTAGCGACTCTCTTGCTGAAAAAGTACTGCAAATTTAAAAACATGTCGATAATTAATGTTGGGTTATAAAATTCGACCACGAAAGGTTCATAAGTGATGATTAACTAGTGGCTGTGCCTCCAAGAAGGAGCACTGAAGCATTGCTGAATGCTAAATATATTGGAGCTGTAGGCTTAATTAATTCAATTTTTACAAAAGCAAAATGCTATAATTCTAGGCAACTTGAATTCTTAAAAATTTTAAACGTTGGAATTAAGCTGACGGATTGATAGATATAGGATTATATTTCGAACCTTCCAAGTACAGTTTGTAGCATGGAGTGATGAGCCTCGGCAGCAGAATAACTTCCCCGCGGCTTGTCGCCCATGTATATAATGTGAACCTACAAGGTGTCCACAACAACTTTTAACACATCTTAATCATGCATAGACTACTTCAAAACGAATTATAGCATGTAATGGCTCCACCTTCCTCTCATCGCCAATTCCATGCACCAGAAATGATGCAAGCAATAGTGGGTAGAGAACCCAAACCATAAACCTTCCTGTCTTGGCCATCGAAACCCACTCTTGATTCGTCTGTGGAAGTTGGGTTCGGTTTGATACTTCTTGCTTAATGTCAAGCCCCAGTATATATGCCATCAAAATTAACTTGTAAGAATCACACAATCTCGTCTATTGCGAGCTTGCCGGCATGAGGCGGCTTTTGTCTGTATCTTATTATGTAAAGATCCCTGAGCGGCTGTGTTTCTATATGCTATCAAAAGGCATTGTTGTGCACGTCAATTTTCGTCTCGTTTTGCTGTATCTTGTCCTAAACTGGTCATAAAATACACTAGTCGATCAACTCGAAAACATTGTCAGAGTTGCCAAAAGGTGTTCCTTCTTCAATTGGAATAAGGATTTGAAAAGAGAAAAAACCCAAAAAAAAAAAACTAAAGGAATGTTGGTTTCTCGTGTCTTACGACGAGCTAATTGCCGAGAGAGGAGGAATAAGCTATTAGAAATGATATCTCAGAAAAATATTGACAGTACATAATAAGAAATTTAACTTCATAAAAAATAATTAAAATTATTTTTATATTCCATATAATCAATTTCAGAAAAAAAAATTTATGTTACTCAAATTTATCTGAAACAACTAAAAATAGATAAGAGAAATGAAATGAGATTAATTGTTTTCATCGTTAATAAAAACTCTTTATATATCATAATTTTATAGTTTCAGAAAAAAAATATTGAAAAGATAAATAAAGAAACAAATTATATTTTTGGAAATTTTAAAATTAAATCAAAATATTCTTTTAATTAGAAAAATTAAATTAACTAAAAATAATAATAATTTTAAGATTTTTTTCTATTATTAGTAAAATATTTTTAATTATTAAAACTGTATAATCATAACATTAAAAGACAATTGGTGAAGATAAAAAGAATAACAAAAAAGTATGATCTAAAATTTGAAGTTAAATTAAAAATGGATAATACTTTTACAAAAGAAATTATCTAAAACAAATAGCTCGTGAAAACATAGGGAAAAAAAAAGACAAATGAAAAGAGAGTGTAAAAATTCAATACTTATAAGGACTAAAATTTAAAAGAAATTTTTACAAATTTAAAAAGATTATGAAAAATAATATATTTCAAAATAATCACGTTTCCTTATTATACCATTGATTTAAGGGTCATTCTTTGTTTTATTTTAATTTCATATATTTGAAATACTTCCAATAACCTCTTCTGCTACTGGTGCTGTTTAACTTTTTTATGACCAGTTTTAGCATTAAGCACATAAGTTTTTGACGTACAGTTTGTCACTGCATCATTTCATAATAAATACTTTGTTAATTTTTATTATATAATAAAAAATACATCTACAATTTATATATTAACGTTTAGGGCCATTTTTTGTTTGGCTTATTTATTATATGTTATTCTTATATATAAACATCAGCATTTGATATGCACAAATTAAGCAAAGCTTTATACAAAGTCCATAAGATAAAACCTGGCAACGGTACGAAAGCCTCTACCCCCAATCAACGTCCTCTCTTTTGTTTATTGCCCATTTAAATTCAATAAGTTAATAAAATTTCTGAAATTTTATTTAGGGAGTTGCGATGATAATGACTTAATTGATATATACGAGTGCTAACTTATTTTCAAACTTGATTAACTATTTTTTGAAAATTTTAATATTAGTTATAAAATTGGGATTCAAATATAAAATTTTTAAATTAATAGGAGATCTATCATTTTTAACCAATTTCTTGAATCTTTTATATTTTAAAATTATTAAATATTAATTAAGTCCTAATTTTATAAAAAATTAATTAAATCTTTATCAGTATTTATAAAAATATTAATTATAAAAAATGTTAAACTTTACTCCATTTCACAATAGAGTTAAGAAAAAAAGATCGTGAACGCTAAGTTTTTCGTGCTTCTTAATGATGAATGCTAGGTTTTTCTTGCTTCTTCTTTACGATTGTCATGTTCTTTTTCAACATAATTATTTTATTATTTAATAAATGTGAATTACATAAAACCCTAATCTTCTCCCCGGTAAGTTGTATTTTCCTTCTACTGTCGCATTCTTCCTCGCCTAATCATTCATCGTGATGGAGTAAAGCTGCAAGCTTTACTTTAAACCCATCAAACTAAGTATGCTTTTTTTTTATTAATCGGAAAATAACAGTACAAACTACATAATTAGCCTAGGAAAGCTAACCCAGATCTGTCCTCAAGGAGGATGGGGAGACACCCGAAGGGGGCGTTAACAAGAGTGGTAATCCCTAAGTCACAACCTGCAGCGAAATTGGCGAGCCAGTCGGCACACCTATTGCCCTCCCGGTAGATGTGGCAGATGCGTACGACCCAGTTGTGATTGAGGAGCTCATTTATGTTAACAATGAGCGGGCCAATCTAAAGAAGGGTTTTATCATATTTTCTAATAGAGCTACTGGTAATACATCTAGGTTAACTCTTTTAACAAGTATGCAGATCAAAGAGCCACTCTTTGATGACTTATATTTGCTTATAACCTCAAGGCGACTCCTGTTTAAGGAATGTATGCCTTTGGTAGAGAGGATTCATAAAAGATTTAACTCTTGAAGCAACATTCACCTATCTTGTACTGATAGAATTCTCTTAGTCAAATCAGTGATTTGTTGTATGTAGGTTTATTTGAGTTTACAGTTCTGCTTTTTTAAAAGATTGATCAAAACATTCGAAAACTTTATGAGATAATTCCTCTAGATTGATCTTATCAATAAAAGGTTCAAACTAAAGTATATTGGAAGCAATTCTGTGATGAGAAGGAGAAAGAGAGGACTAGGTATAATTCCTATAAAGATTTGCAACAAAACATCAATAAGAAGAAGAATATGGAGAATTCTAACCTATAAGGAGTCTCTTTATATTCAGTGGATACATGTCTATTATTTAGGAGGTAAAAGCCTATAGGAACTTCAGGAAAATCTAGGTAGATCTTTCTTTTTCTCCTAATTATTGAAGGAAAGGAAATTAGTTTCTAAATTCTTAAAATGTATCATTAGTGATGGACAATTGGCTTCGTTCCATTTTGATAACTAGGCAAAGTTAGTGGTTATCCATGAAACATAATTGTCAAGGGAGGAGGTGGATAATATACCTAATGGGGCTAAATTTTACATATGGGTAGAAGAGAAACAATGGAGTAATGTTCTTTTAAGTATTTGAACATATTATTCATGACTACAATCCCAATTCCGGTCAACCCGACTCATATTGTTGGTTTCAACATCCGTTTAAAAAATTTACTATTTCCTTTTATAGGAAAAAACTGAGAAATGAAGGTTAGAAGGTGGCTTAGAGCAAATTGATTTGAAATTGTTTTATTCCTCCTAAAACATCCTTTCTACTATGGTTATTGTTCGATGAGCGAGTAGTTACCCTGGATAGGTTATCTTTCCTTGGCCTAGTGAACAAACGTGTTTTATGGAAAGGGGTAACAGGAAAATGTAAATCATCTATTCTTTGAGTGTAATTTTGTTAAATGTGGGTGCATATTAAAGGATTACCTGTTGAAACATTAAGGAGGGGAATTTAAGACCTTATATCAATTGCCTCTTAGACAGAGATAGTTTAAATAAAGATGATAGAACTATATAACTTATTGCTTTTGGTACCATAATATTCTCCATATGGAAAGAAAGATGTTGCAAAGTATTTAGTAGGGATGAGAAACATATTCTTATAATTATGAAGGAAATAGTCCACATGACAAGGAAGATATTTATATGCTACAAAGATGACATAATCTATAATGAACCGATGGCACAGGCATGGAGAATTTAATGCCCTACTACCTTGTCATGCAATTTTAGGCTTACTGGTGTATTTAATTTAGGCAAATTAACATGCAAGGATAGGCAGTAGTTATAAGTAGGATATTTATGAAGTATAACTGCGCATCGTGATGGTAAAAGGACTTAATAGTTTCTGGATAGAGGAGCCCCTAACAGATCTTTAGGTATCACAGTGACATAGCAACCTTAAGACGTATAAGAAAGTACTCTATAATAAGTATAAGGAAGATAAAAAGGCAAGTAATTGAAATCAAATGGATGATCTGTTATTTTCTGTAGGAGCTACAAGTGAAGGTTAATAAAGGTAGAAGAACACGTGGAGTGTCCATTCTTTAAAGATATCCTTCATGGTGGGCCTTTCTATAGTTTGTAGTGGGCTTAAAGAAGTCCTTATCTTTTGATGTTGAAGTCAATTGTAATATTATTCTATTTTAATGGTGTGGTCGAACTTCTCTTATGAAATGAATCATTTATTAATTGTTCAAAAGAAAGTTGGGAGTAATGGTGAGAAAATACTTTCGATGAAAATTGTTAAGAAGAAGCTTGTTTGCAAGAAAGTGCAATGAAATAAATAAGCCAATAATAAATAGATTAAAAAATCAATTTGTAAACAAAATAAAGAAGAATCTCAATTCACCAATTAGTAAGATGATGGATGAATTGTAATCTAGATACTACTTAATGGTCAATAAATTGTAGCAATATATAGCTAAAATAGGAAGTTTTTTCAACGTAGAGAGGTTTAATGAAAGTGCATTATTCCAAGTTATAGAATTATGAGTATAAGCTAAAAAGAGAGATAATGATGTATTGTTCAATATAAACACAGAGTTTGATGAGTGGACTTTTAAAACTATTTTAAGAAGTTTTGTGTCAAATTTAATATACTAAAATTTTAATTTTCAAGCTAGTATTAAGAAAATCATTAGTTTATATGGTTTTTTTATTAAAGACTTTTTTTCGAGGTGCATTATTAGTTACAACTAGTTGAAACAATAATATATTTTACTATCAACCTCTTACTTCCTTAATTATTTCCTAGTAGATTCTTTACCAAATTCCTCTTTATTCATAGTTAATTACTTTATGGATTTCATCCATAAATAAGATAAAATAAAAAGGAAGATTAAATAAAGAAAATATGTAATGATAAGTCTTATGGGTCATGTTACCACCTGATGATACGAAACCTATATTTAATTTTTTTTAAAAAGGCTAACTGTAAGTTTTTTTAATAACTCTAACGCAAATTTAAGTTTTTGTTAATTTAGAATTTAAATAAAACAAGTTTGCAATGGTGGATTTTTAAAACGTTATCAAATATTAGGCTTAAATTAAAATTTCATTAAAACTTTTAGATCAAAGATACTTGTTTAGAAATGAAACACTACTAGTTCTTTACTAATGATAATCTGATGAGAGGATATAACTAAATCTACTTTTAAGCAAGATCATTGTTTTCCTTACAGGTTTTAATTTGAATGGAAAAGGTTCTTAAATGATTTTGTTAAACAAAAGTTCTTTTATAGTGTTAATATCTTATGTAGCCTAAAACAAGTTAACCATATTGACTTTACAATGTGTTATGTGTGTATGTTCATATATTAGTTACTTTATATAAAGTTTAATTAATTATTTTATAACCTTATTTCATAGATAGAAATATTTAATAATTTCAGTGTAAAGATCTGAGTAAAAACATCTCATTTGTATGTAGTTATCTAAATGATTAAGGTTATATTTTAATTAACATATCTTAGTACACTTTACTTTTCAATTAGAAATATGTAAAGGATAAAAAATATAGGGACATTGAAAACTTCTCACTTAATAAATAGGAAGAGTGGAGTAGGGCAATAGATATTTCATAAAGAATAAAATAAAAAAACATGGCCATGAGAAAATCACAGGGAGCAAATGCAAACAATTTCCCAAGAATCGACATGCATGTATTTTGTATTTAGACAAATTTTAAAATAACCAAAAACATTCAATATCGTAAGTTTTGATAAGCTTAGGTATTAAGATTTTTTTATCTTCTCCAATATATTCAATAAATTGAACTCAACATTTTCTACTTTCAAGTCTATATACTTGCAATTGAAATTTATCAAACCTAGTAAACTTTTCTAATAGTATTACAATCAATAATCAAGTTGCACATTTTTATCTAAGTAGTATTTTTTATATTACGAATATGTTCAAGAAATAAAATTTATTAAACTTATAAGATTTGAAAGATTGGGCATTTTTATAGAAAACTAACTAAAGAATGGGTGTTGCGGTCTAAACAAAACAATATAAATTAAATTCTATCTAGACCAATTGGAGGCAAGCGCACCCCGTCGACAAGTAATATAAATCGGTAAGAACCGGATATCGTACCCAAGGGAAAATCCAACACG
>JANZXP010000003.1:22922087-22944999 GCA_027576715.1 Erythroxylum flavicans
GTAAAATAACTAAGTTCAGAAAGCTAGAAGAGTTAATAGTGCACTACACTAATGAATCAACAATAAGAGCAAAAAAAGCTTTAAACAATCAAATTGTTCCACACCGCAGAGAACCCAAATTAATTCAAGTTGCAAACTTACTTGGAAAGAGGAACACTACACTACTGATTGTCAATGACACGTTTCTTTGTTGAGCACTGGAAAGAGGAAGACGAAGAGAAAATTCACACTCATGCACAATGGAAATAAGTAGCACATGGAAATGGGTATTATACAAAATGAACCTTACCAGTTAAAACCGAAGAAAAGGGAGAGAAGCCCAATTTACAAAGAATACATTCGGTTAAATGGAGAATGGAGATATACAATTATGGTCTAAAATGTAGTTCAATCTTCAATCAAACAACATAAAAAACATCTGAAGATAGAGAGATTGGGAGGGAAAAATTTTTTCCATACCACACACATGAAACAAAAACATAGAGAGATGCACCAAAAAACGGATGGAAACTACGATTACGGGCGGAGAAGACGATGAATACGGTTGGAGATGCAACGGACGACGGAGCAGATCAGCTTAACCAAACAAAAACGAAGACATTTGGTTTTAAACCAAACGTCATCGTGTTGCTCAAAAAATGTCGCAAAAAATTCCAAAAATCAGCGACGTTTACACAAAACGTTGTGGAAAGTTTAGACTTTTTGTGATGTTTTCAAAACGTCGCCAAAAGTCCTCACAATCCGCGACGTTTTCTTTAAAAAACGTCACAGATTCTGTTAAATTTTTGTAGTGAATGGAGGTCCTCACAATAAATAGCAGGGCAAAATGTTACAAGCAAGAGTTGGCAAATGCATAGAGAATTGGGTAACAACAAAGAGGGAGAAAGGAGAAAACAACTACGACAATTTGCATAAGAGTAAACAACATTACATAGATAAGGGCCGTACATAGTGATCATAAAGGCTACCTACTAAACCATTAAATACATGTACAGAAGCTAAGAAGATAACAAATCCAAAAATGAAAACATATAAAGGTAAAGAAAAACACTCACCGGTAAGTGTTTATCTCTTTTTATCCTCTTCCTTCAATCTGGGGTGCCACCTAAAAACAACAATGGATGTAAGAAAATGATGTTATACGACATGCAAGAGAGAACAAAACATTTTTCGAAAGAATAAACACTAATACTCCTTATGTTCACTTTCTGCTTTAAGTGAGGTTGGTTGTGCTCTCAACACACTCTACCTCTACAGGACAATACCTTACATACATTTCAACTTGTCACGTTGCTAGTAATTACAGATGGAGTAAGTGAATGGAAAAGTGATATGACCCATAGTACGAATACAACTTTTGTTTTTCAAAAGCCTTACACTATTTTCGCAAACTAACTTAACAAAATCTAATACTATAATAAAAAAATCTATCGAATGAAAATATAAAACACTCTCTAATGAATAAGTCCTCAAAGAGGCAATAACACTATTTCAACCTACATCTTTAAGCCCGAATGTATATATAAAAGAAATAAAATAATTTAAGGATATAAAAATAAAATTTAATGAAAATGTTTTAGATTTAATGAAAATGCTTCCATTTCCATAGGAGATCTAGGTAAATCTTTGTTTGAAATATAGCCTACCAACATTTGGTCTCCATATAGTGGATGCCATAAAAATATTTCCCAATATATCTACAATATAAATAATGAACTATATGTGATAGAAAAATATTTTGAGATAAATAAAATTTTACTCTTTTCTGGATAAAAATAAAGGATTATCTTTTTTTAATAACTTTTAGGACAAAAAAATCGATAAATTTGTTATGATTTTGTAGAAAATTATAGAATACGTATCCTTAAATTTATGCTTAAGACAATATAATAGAATATCCTTTTAAAACTCTTTGAAATAACAATAAAAATAAAAACTTGAAAAACTAAATCAGGAGAAAATATAAAATCAAAAAACCCTAAATTTTGTAAGATTAAAATTCCCTATAAAAAACATTATAATAACCCCTACCCTTAAGATTAAAAACAAAAATGAAATATAAATTAAAAATACAATAAAATATTGTATCAAAATAATTACATAAATAGCTTACCAATAACTATAGGAGATCAACTACAAAAAATAGAAAAAACCTTAGAAAATTTTACTATTAATACAAAAAATGATTCTATTAAATTTCCTACACTTAAACCTCATTAAATGTCAATGAATAACTCTAATCAATTCAGGAAAAATGATAGTGAAGAATTTCTTCTAACTGTATATAATCAATTCAAAAGAATAAATTAAAACATTGCGTCTGATACCCAAACTCTTTCTCATAATAAATTATAAACACTTTAGGAAAAATGAAATAATATAAATTAGAAGTTAATTTATAATAAAGACCACTAATTCCTAAGAAGTAAATTCACAAACTGTTAATATGCTCAATTTGAGAAATGAGGAATATAATTTGCGTCACCTTTAATAAATTCAATATCAAAATCATAAACTCTACAATTAACTTTCCATTTAGTAAAAAAAAATTGCTTTGATGAAATATTTTAAACATATTTTTGTAAAACCTCTTTTTATATATTTATAATAAATATGAAGAAGACAATTTTAATTTAGTAAATTACTTTGGAGTTTGGTAATACATAATATAACAAAAAATTTTCCTTTTTGTCAGTAGAATAGTTGTTTTGTTTAGGATTCCAGTGCCTAAAAATATATTGAATAATTTGTTTTTTGGTATTAATGAACTATTTTAATATTCCTTCATATCTTTGGTTTGCAACATTTGTTTCTACAATTTTGTAGGCATTCAAGTTTGTAGAATTTTTTTAATTTTTTAATTTAATTATATTAATATGTTTCATTATCCAAGCAGTCTTCTTCTTTAAAATTCTCATATTGAGTTAAATCAGTCAACTTGTTTTCTAACAAACATTCATATATTTGTTTAAGTATTTGTATACTTCAATTTAGAAGATTAACTACTTTTTTCATAAAGAAGAAATATGGTGGCCCTGTTTGGCAATAAGATGATTACATTTAGTTATTAGCTCATAGCTAATTTGACCAGCGGATTGCATTAGCTATTTGTTAGAGATGTCTAGTAAAATTAGTTGTTTAGTATTAGTTGTTTATGTGTAAAATGACTTATGAGGACATGACTTTAAAAAAATTATAAGAATATGAATATTTTAATAAAATTTGTGAAATTAGGACTATATTAATTAAAAATATAATTACTCTATTTTCAATGTAGTATAATCTAAATTTTAATATCTAATACATCTATAACAGTTTGTCAGATACATACTCGAGTGCATGCTATTTTTTCCTTTTTAAAAGAATAAAATATCTCCTATGATTAATTGGATATATACAAAATAACTATTTGGATATATACAAAATAACTATCGGTATATATTGTAATGTATATTCATCTAGTATTTTTGATAGATAAATCAATTATTTATACAATTTTAGAATTTAATAAAAATTTTATTAAAATATTTGAACCAATCACATTATCTATTTTTATGTTAAAAATGATCCTAAAGTATCATTTTATTTTTAAATTAATTTATCCTTATTTATCAAATTCTCATTTGCCTAGTTTATTTTTTCTAATTTAGACGGATGATTTACTTAATTTGAAAATTTTTAATTTATATGTTTTATCAATTCAAAAGTCACTTGATTTTATTTTTTTATTATTTAATTTCCAATTTTTTAATTATTTAATTTCCAATTTAATTATACTACAAGTTCAACCCATAAATTGATGAGAAACATCTATATTATCCAGCAAGGCAACTAGAAGGTAAGTTAACTTGAGCATTTCCTAGTTAGGCTAGAAATCGGTAACAAATCCAGCATTAGTGTCAAAGGCAAAATGTTAGGCTGCAGGTGGCACAACCATTGAGTTTCAAAGCCTGTGAAGTTACAGAGAGACTTTTCACATAATCTAGAGCCAACCATATGAACATTTGAAACAAAACTGAAAGAGGTTATTACTTCACTAATGTAACAGCGGGGATTTTGAGTTAGTAACAATCTTAACTAGTTCTCATCAATTATTTAACGACGATTAACCTGCTTCTTCTGTTGTTTCAAATTTTCTTGCTGCAAAACAAAGCAAAGAAGCAAAATTAAATAGAGCTCGTCAGAAAAGGCGAAAGAACATGTAAGGTCAAATTTGACTTGATGCTATCTGCAACAAACTAATCCTAATAAACTCCCAAGTTTCTAAAGCACAATGCTCCAAGTTTCTAAAGCACAATGCTTTGGTTCAGGTCCGCTTAAATATCGCAAAACAGGTAAGTAAATACCTATTTGTTCCTCTCAATCTTCTCATGTTTCTTATAAGATCAACTTGAAACTCTAACAGGAAATCATCCCTTACTCACCAAAGAGGAAATATGAAATTTAGTTACATCAGTTGACATGTATAAATAGGAAGCTGACCTATATAATCACACACCGTATAATGAGTTACCTCTTCTTCCTGTTTTTCTACTCCTCATTTCTGTAATCCATGTTCACGTTAGAACTTCTACTAACATGGGGTGGAACAAGGCTTTCAACAAAAATGTCCACTTCAAAGATTCGTGGAGCACCACAAATGAAAACATTTTTTACTTGTTTACGTTTTAGGTCATCCCAAAAAAGTTCTCTATCATCTTGAACCACCAAAACCTCATTTCCACTCTTTGAATAAGGTATTAAGGAAAGTTGACAGCTAACAAGCTCAATTATAGTCTTTTTTAAATTCAGTCAAATATAATCCCACTTTAGTAGGCATCTGTTGTAACGTCTACAAGATTATAGGGATATGATCTCATTTATTCTTGGCAAGTTAATAATTGTAATCTGTATATATTGAACATAGCAATCAAGGACTTACATAGCCAAATACTTTTCATTCGCTACACTTTTGTTTCATGGTATCAGAGCTGCAAATCAAGGTTTAAACACCATTTCTTTTTTCTCTCACTATGGCCACCAATTCATCAAACTCTTCTTCCTCTGTCTCTCTAATGCCTCTCACTCTTCCTTCAGTTCATAATCAAATAACAATCAAACTCACCTCTACCAATTATCTTCTCTGGAGAACGCAAATGATTCCATTCCTTTGTGGGCAGCAACTGATTCATCACATTGATGGCTCCAAAACACCTCCCCCTAAAGAAATTAATAATTCTCCAAACCCAGAATACACCACCTGGTATATTAAGGACCAAATTGTGCTCAGTTGGATCCTAAGCTCTCTTTCTGAATCTGTTCTCTCACAAGTTGTTGGTGCCACCACTGCTTACACTGCTTGGTCTCGATTACAGACCACTTATGCTTCAGGTTCTCGTACCCAAATTCGCACTCTAAAAAATGCTCTTCATGCTTTGTCTCGAGAAAATGAGTCCATTGTAACTTACATGGATCGTGCGAAGCGAATATATGATCAACTTGCTGCCCTTGATGTCGCCATCTCTGAAGATGATCTTATTGATCACATCTTACGTGGTCTTGGTCCAGACTACAGGCCATTCACACGTAATATTGAAGCAAGGTTAACTTCTATTTCCTTTGATGATATATTTGGCTTACTTCTTTCTGAAGAAATGCAGCTGAAAAATACAAATGAGTCCCTCCACACTCCTGCTGTTGCCCACTATACTGCTCGTCAAAACACTGCTGCTGGTACACGCGGCAGAGGTCGTGGATTTAGGCGTGGAGGCCATCCATCTAATTCTGGCCGTGGCCGTTCTGCTCCTCACAATAATGAAACCTTCGTTCTCACCTGCTACAATTGCAGAGGCCAAGGGCACACCTCCAAACAATGTCCAAGTCCAAAATACAACAATTACAATGACCACAACTCCAAACCAGCAGCCAATTACACCTCATCTCCTACTACACCCACCAAACCATGGATCGTCGACACTGGAGCTACCCATCACTTGACTTCTGAATTGGAAAACCTGGGCATTCACTCTGAATATTCAGGCACTGATGAAGTTGCTCTCACCAATGGTAAAAGCTTACCCATCACTCATATTGGTTCCAATAATATCTCTCTTAATTCTCATATTTTTTCATTAGATAATATTCTTCATGTTCCACAATCTAACACAAATTTGTTATCTGTTCGCCAGTTCACCAATTCTAATGATGTCTCTGTTGAATTTTTCCCAAATTTTTGTGTGATTAAGGACCGCAAAACAAAGCAGCCACTACATCAGGGATACATTAAAGATGGACTCTATCACTTAGCCTCTGATCAAGTCCCTCCATCTTGCAATTCAGTCTCCTTATCCACTTGGCATGCTAGATTAGGCCATGCTTGTTTCAAGACTATCAATAACGTGTTATCTTTGAATAAATTATCTACTACTACTAGAAACAATACTTCATTGTGTGAAACATGTTGTGTTAGCAAATCCCACAAACTACCGTTTTCAAATTCTAATTTTCATGCCAAAGAACCATTAGAACTGATCTGTTCTGATTTATGGGGCCCTGCTCCCATTGCTTCTTCTGATGGTTATTTCTACTATGTTCTTTTTTTTTATCACTACACCAAATACACATGGATTTACTTTCTTCGCCAAAAGTCTGAAGTCTTCAGTTGTTTTGTTAAATTCCGGGCTGTAGTTGAAATTTTTTTTGATAAATCCATCAAACAATTTCAATCTGATTGGGGAGGAGAATACCAAGCACTACAAAATTATTTAGCTGCAAATGCAATTATACAACGAAGCTCTTGCCCACATACACCCGAACAAAATGGTTGTGCTGAACGAAAACACCGACACATCACTGAAACAGGTCGTGCCTATCTATACCATTCATCAGTACCACCAAAATATTGGGATCATGCCTTTGCTACTGCTGTCTATACAATAAATCGCCTACCCACTCCCAAGCTCAATCACAAATCTCCTTATCAAATAATTTTTCAACGCAACCCGGAATATGAATTTCTTCGTGTTTTTGGTTGTTGCTGCTATCCATGGCTTCGTCCTTATACAAAAACTAAACTTGAACCTCGTTCTACAAAGTGTGTGTTTCTTGGTTATAGTCTTCTTCACAAGGGTTACAAATGTTTGTCTTTATCCACCAATAAAATTTTTTACTCACGCCATGTCATATTTGATGAACAGGTATTTCCATTCAAAGAAAGTGATGGGCAATCTTCAATTCTCGGCTCACCACCATCATCAATTTTCTCACTTGGAGCACCTATTACAACCTTATCTCCTGAACCAACACCAAACACCGCCATACCTTCGCAGCCGCAACTCTCACAAGATTCATCACAACTACCCAACTCTGACATAGTCCCATTCACCAATACCACAACAAATGACCCATCTCCATCCACTACACTTACAGTTGACCTTACATCCTACTCAAACAGTAGAACAGATACTCAAAACCACCACCCAATAGTTACTAGATCCAAAACTGGCAATCTAAAACCGAAAGCTCATCATATTAATACCACCACTCTCACCACACCATCAACGTATCAAGAGGCAGCAAAACAACAAGTTTGGCGGCAAGCAATGTCAGAGGAAATAGATGCCTTAATGGCTAATGGAACTTGGGACTTAGTACCAAGAACGCAAGCCATAAATGTGATTGGCTGCAAATGGATTTATCGTATCAAAACCAAACCTGACGGATCCATTGATCGCTACAAGGCGAGACTTGTGGCTAAAGGCTTTCACCAACGACCCGGAGTTGATTATGTTAAGACCTTTAGCCCGGTCATCAAACCTGCAACAGTTCGCCTCATTTTATCCATTGCAGTACACTCTAACTGGCCTATCCGTCAACTAGATGTATCAAATGCATTCTTGCATGGAACTCTTGAAGAGCCAGTTTACATGGAGCAACCTCCAGGTTTCTTGGATCGTACTAAGTCACATTGTGTATGTTCATTAAAGAAGTCCTTATACGGCTTAAAACAAGCCCCACGGGCTTGGTATTTTTGTCTTTCGCAAGCTCTACAAAAAATTGGCTTCAAAGGATCCAAAGCTGATAGCTCTCTCTTCATTTATTCCTCTGAAAAAAATACTGCTTACTGTCTTGTATATGTTGATGATCTAATTTTGACAGGATCCACCACCACTCTTGTTCAAGGTATCATTAAACAACTTGGGTCAGCAGTTGCACTTAAAGATTTGGGACCACTAACATATTTCATAGGCGTGGAGGTCACTTGGCTACAAAATGGAATTCAACTCTCTCAATTAAAATATATTTGGGATCTTTTACGAAGAGTAAAAATGCATGAGGTCACTCCTGTTTCTACACCATCTTCTCCACAAGCAATATTAGCTAATGATTCTTCCAACAACTTTGACGATCCCTTACTGTTTCGGCAAGTAGTGGGTTCCCTACAATATTTAGCACTCACCAGACCTGACATTACCATGGCAGTCAATAAGACAACACAATTCATGCATTCCCCTTCAGTCAACCATTGGCAAGAGGTGAAACGAACACTTAGATACTTAAGAGGAACAATGGACCATGGTCTCCTTCTCCAGTCTTCACAGTCCCCATGCCTCCTTGCCTTCTCTGACGTAAATTGGGGCAATGACAGACTAGACAGAAAAAGTACCTCAGCATATGCTGTGTTTCATGGAAAAAATCTCATCTCATAGTGTTCGAAGAAATAAAAAACTGTGGCTCGTTCCAGCACTGATTCTGAGTATCATGCCTTAGCATCAGCAGCATGAGAGATTTATTGGCTTCAATGCCTTCTTCGTGAACTCCAGCAGCCCCTTACTGCCATACCAAAAATCTGGTGTGATAATGTGTCAGCAACATATTTAGCAGCAAATCCAATATTCCACTCTTGGTCCAAACATCTTGAACTTGATTTTCATTTTGTTCGAGATCAAGTTTGAAATAAAAATCTTCAGGTGTCTTACATTCCAACTGCTGATCAACTGGCAGATGTCTTAACCAAGCCCTTATCTAAACAACAGTTCTTGACCTTAAAGAACAAACTGATGGTCGTTCCTCCCATCAGTTTGCGGAGGGGTATTAAGGAAAGTTGACAGCTAGCAAGCTCAATTATAGTCCTTTTTAAATTCAATCAAATATAATCACACTTTAGTAGGCTTGTTGTAACGTCTACAAGATTATAGGGATATGATTTCATTTATTCTTGGCAAGTTAATAATTGTAATCTGTATATATTGAATATAGCAATCAAGGGCTTGACAAGCCAAAATACTTTTTCATTCGCTGCACTTTTGTTTCAGAAAATTCTCTTCGATATTCTACCGTAAACATAATTACACACTTTCATGTAGTTATGTTTCAGACATATGACAATAAATGAGATTTTATTACAAATGGCTCTCAGTTTCATGTAGTTATGCTTATATTTTCAGTGCTAATAAATGAATGATGTACTTTTTTTAATGATGCAGAATAATGGTTGAATATCATGTGGTTATGCTCTAGGTGCAAGCTAGTGATTATGGAGGAAGAGTCTAGCCTTTATACTTTTAGCTGCTTTCGTTATTTAGTTATAGACATATATGTAGCCAAAAATTGATTTAGCTACTTTCTTTATTTGAGAGAGCAACTGCATATAAATATGTGTACTCCATACATTTATATTTTAATGGTAGGTTTTTTTAGCTAATTTGTGTTATTGTATACATATAAATCTGTGTAATATAATATTTATTAACAAAATGTTAATTTATTATAATAATATGCAGATGCATATTTTAGATTAATTTGTAAAATTTATTATAATAATATGTATATGAGTGATCTTAAAAAAGACACATAAAGCAAATTATAAATTTTTTTACTCAAAAATGGTGGAGTTTTTCGGCATAAAAAATTGTCTAAAAATGAAAAATATCAACAGAGAAAAACATCTAAAAGTTTACACAAAGTGTCTAAAATAACATTTATGTGTCTAAAAAAACTATCAAAAATAGCTTTTGTGATATTTGTTTTTTAGACTTTTTATTTAGACGCTTTATAAAACGTCTAAAATTATTTTTAAGACGTAAAAAAGTATCTAAAAATTTCGCCTTTTGTGTCTTTAAACTTCATATTTTGTTGTAGCGAATTTACCTAAAGAAATTGAATTGTTTCCCTGATAATATGCCACCTATATTATTTAAGGACAGGTTTAATCCTACAACCACTATAGGGTCTTTGTTACATTTGACTCTTGACCGTGAAGAGGCATGGAGTTCCATTGTTGAGTTCACTGCATGAGCATCAACTAATCTTCCAAGCTATTATCATCATCTACAAGATCGAATTTTAAGCTTTAAAAAAGGATCAGATGAAAAAACAAGGCTAAGAAAATGTTAAACAGATGTGTAAATGTTGAAGCAGAAGTAATCAAATATCACCATTGGAATTCATAGTACAGAAAGGACAATAAGAGACCCTGACAAAGAAGGCAAAATATGTATCATATAAGGTTTATCTCCTTTTCTTGTACATGCATGTGCTTTTATGTCATGAACTAAAAGTCAAAAAAATAGAGGCTCGATATCATCACACTATCGATGTTCGAGATTTGTTATATTGATAAATATAAATCGTACATATAAACTAATCTTAATTCCATAGATGTTACTAAATACATATAATCGTAAATATTATTGGGAATTCTAATGTTTGAGTATGAAATTTGTCCCATTTGTTCTTTAAAATTAAAACGACCATTGTGGAAATTATTTTAAAGGGAGAGATTTAATTTTTGGTATTACTTAATCAAATAATTAAGTTTGTCAACACTATACTCATTATAAGTTAACAATGTTAACCTAATCTATTTCAATTACACTTAATAATGAGTATTTCTTACTTTCTAACGTTAGAAATTGATGAAGTGTGTGATAGAATATAGATAAATTGAATAAAGATATGTGTGATGGAATAAGGATGAATGAGGTAACATATAATTAAAACCCATTAACGTGACAATACTTTGTTATTACATAATTAATTATTAGTTACTATCATTTTAGGTATGGCTAGAAAAATAATAAGGATATTTGAAATCATTAACATTGATAAGGATAGATAAATAAATCGATTTTAAATATTTCTTAATTAAATCCTAATACTATTAATAATTTTTTTAATGAACTCCTTCGAAATCAAGTAAGTTGACTGATTAAGGAAGACGTTATTGACATTGTTAGCTCACATAGAATATAATAATATGTATATATTGATTTAACATACTGGCGTGGGATGAATGTGCGTGACATGTCATTATCGTGATGATAAATGTTACTATATACTGACACGAAATATTGACATGTTTTATATGTGCACTACACATTATTGTGTTGATGTAATATGTTTCGTTTGAATTAAAGTCAGATGACTATTTAAGGGAGACATGTCGGTGTTAATTATATATATTATTAATATATTGATTTAAAATAACGGCATAGCATCTACGCCAGTGATGGATCGACACTATGATGTTCTAGCATAATAATCTTATATTTGTGATGTTCATAATATTATTTATATTATTATATACTGATGTGACATACTAATATATCTCACATGTACATGTTACATCATTATTATGTTAACATAAAATGTGTATGTGTTGATAATCAAATCTTTCGAATTAAAAAATGATTGATTAAAGGAGACATGATGGTGTTAATACATGTGATATTACGAGAGTCAATATCATATGTACCATTAATATATTGATTTGTAATACTAACATAACGTCTACGTAATTGTCAAGCCAACATCGTAATGATATAACATATCTCTGTGATATCTTATAAGGTCATGTGTATTTTTATACAGTGACACGATAATATGTTCCGACATAACATGTAATGTATGTATTTTTGTTAATTTTGTTAATAAAAAAGATTTGATTGAAGTATTATTAACAATGAAATTTTCAATTGAAAAAATTTGAGCCTTTTGGCAATTAGCTGATTATATGAGCAATTAGCTGATAGTGAATTATATCAACTGATTTGAACAACGAATAATATCAGTTATTTATTAAAAATATTTGGTAAAATTAATTATTTAGTAGTAGCTGTTTATGTATAAAATACATGAGTAGTATATCTTCGTATTTTTTCAATATTTTCATAAGAATTTAAATTTTAGATATTTAATTTTACAAAAATTAAGTTTATAACTCAATAGAAAAATATAGATCATATAATAATAATAATAATAATAATAATAATAATAATAATAATATTGATTAAATTTTTAACTTAATTTAATATTTTTATAATTTATAAATTAATTAAACAATTTTAGTAAATTAATCAATTTTTCAACTTTAAATTTCTTACCTTATCTCCTATCTTTAAAATATTGGTTCAATTTGTAAGTTTTATAAAAAATTAAAATTGACGTAATAAAAAAGAGTCATAGGAGTGACACAGACAGACATTGTAAATTTTATAAAAAATTAAATTGAAATGATAAAAAACAAAAAAGAAAAAAAAGAGTCATAAGCATGGCAAGGAGTGTCACTCCTGTGACATTTATAACATAATAAAAAAGAGTCACAGACATGAAGTAAAGTGTCACGACTATGACAATTCCTGTAATGCGCATGAGAGTTATGTTTTTATAGCAAAATAAATTAAATGGTAACCAATATTTGACAATTACGGACACCCTTTTAGATCTATGGCTATTCTTTTTCGAAGGCATAATCATCATTAATGCCTAATTTTTATCAGTTGAATACCAAAACGCTCCTATAGAGGAGCTTTTTAAAAATCAGTTGATTTGATTGAATCAACCAACTCAATCAGTTGATAACCAAACATAATAATTAGTTGTTTGACATAGTCAAATAGCTAACATATTTGAATTCTCTCATTCCAAAAAAGGGAATAGATTATAGCACAAAAGATTGAACGACTTAATCTTTGTTCGATATAATTTAAAGCTTTAGGAAATGAATCTTATTATCATTATTAAGTTGGAAATAATTTCTTTTAATTTCTTAATAATTTTGTTTAATTTGTTTACTATGAATTTTAATAGAACAAGTACTTTTGTAGATTCTATTTGCCTTGACCATATCGATTTTTTTGATAGATTAGATTTTTGAGGAATTGGGTTTGATTGATGAGAATGACTTGGAAGATAACTTTAGATGACAAAGTATTGACATGCCTTTCAATGCAATAAATTTGAATGATGATAATGATGAGATTCCTCTCAGTAATGAGAATTTTATACCGAATGAGAATTGAGGTCAATACGATTTGAGCGCACATTTAATTAAATGAGGTTCAAGGTTTTTATTTCTCCTCTTCATTTAATTTCACTTATATTTGATGTATATATTAAATTATATATATGCAATATAAATATAAATATAATTTTTTTATTTTAAGTTTCAATTTTCAGGTTTCACTTCTAGTCGGTTGTTTCCTGGATATGAACTTTTATTCTAAATTGTAATAGTTAAAGAGTTATAATTTTTTTATTTGATGTTTTGATGTAATTATTATTTATTATATGATAAAATTATAACATTTTAAATACTTTATAGTTTTCTTAATTTTGTATTTATATGATGATTAAATCATCTTTTTATAATTATGATTATTATTTATATGTGAAATATGTAAAGAGTAATATTAATAAAGATAAATAAATTGTTGTTATTTTAAATTCTTTTATTATGATTTTTTAGACAAGTTGATGTAAAATTATAAATTATAAAGTACAGTATATTTAGGGACTATTTTTTAATTTTAAAAAATTCAAAGACTACTCTATAAATTTAAAAAATTATCCAAAACGATACATGGTATTGACTGATACTAGTACCGTACTGTACTAGAACCAAATTTAGTATCGTTATCCGTATGTTATTCGTAACTTTGGTTAAGAGTCAAGCTTATGTAGCATACTACTTCAGTAATGTTAACAATAAACTTATTGGTGAGCTAATTTTACAATAAATTGAAAGTCTGCATATGATTGCCAAAAATAATAGTTTTAGCTAATATTACAAAAATCATATAAAAATTGATAATTTAAATATAATTTATTCAAAAAGTTTTAATAGGTAAAGATTTATGGAAAATCCAAACTTTTTATAGAACTTTAACAAAATTATAGGGAAAAGTATAACATATTGGGTGAAAAGTAAAAACACCTCTTTTTAGTATGTTATTTTATTAAAATTTTCCACATTAATAAGTTGATGGGGTTGATATATAGTGTATAATTGGCATGTTACATTAATCATTAATTCCATAGAATTAAATGGAGTTAAAGTTTAAAGTACTTTAATTGGCATTTTAGTATTATTAGAGTCTAACTTAATATTTCAAATAATGGTAAAGAATAAGTTAAACATTTGATAAAATATTTAAATTACATTATTAATCTTCCAGTTTAGCTTTCATAAGTTTTCTTTTTTATTTTTTTAAAATATTCATAATCTACAAAGTTGTAAAATTTATCATTTTTTTTACGTATTTAGTTTTAATTAATTATTTAATTTACTTAGCCAACCCTTGGACACACACTTATATATATATGACCTCCTGAATCATTCTCATCATCAAGCAGGACACAGAGATAGACGTCGTCGCTAAAATGCCGGAAACTTATTGGATGAATGGAGGAGATAGTAACTACAGCTATATCCTTAACTCGGCTATGCAGGTAAGCACCCTGTTTATTAGTTAGTAAACTCATAATCAAAGCAAATTAAATACCGTATGTTTTTATTTTTGTCAACACGATTACTTTGTATTATGAGGTAGAGAAAGGTGGAAGGATTGGGGTCTCAAAGGTAACAATTGTGAATGCTTTTCAAATTATTTTCTAGACCACTACTTTATTTCTGAACTTTAAAGATATAACAATATGAAACGTCGAAAAGTTGAAGTTAGGCAAGATGCTTTACAACCTAATCTAAGCAAACTTCCATCTAGTCAATAAGCTTTCTTCGGGCATTTGGTTAAAATTACAGAAATACTTGAGGATTTTTTTAAGAACCCATGGTTGAACATATCTACAGACCACAAAATCACATGTTCGAAACTATTTGTTATAAAAAATAACTATTTGTTATCATTCTTTACTTTCAGATTTGGGCATAAACTTCGTCTTTTAAGAAACTTTACATAATTTCAAGTATTCTTTTAATATTAATTTCTTGTTCCCAATACTTCCCGCAACAAAGACATGAATAAGATTGATTAGCAGCACAATGAATGGAACTAAAAAAATATTCTTCGGTGAGGGATTTTGTGGGACCCAAGTCAATGGTTAAGACAACTTCACAAGTTATTACTAACAATTATATATTAATTTATTACTAAAATAACACAAATAACATATAAATAGTACAAGTTATCACTAATACAACAAAATAACTTTTAATGCCTATGTATTATTAAATGTTTATGTGTTTAATTCAATCCTATATTCACTAAGCATTAACTTCATTTAAAAATTTTAATTAGAAATTGATTACTAGTCAATTTATAGAACATTTCATTTCCATATTTTTTTAATAAGAATTTGGCAATCACTTCATTTAATTTGTTAGAGTTTCCCATTTTATCTCTCGATTCAGCTAAAGTTTATATTCAAATTCACTGTTAAAAATAAATAATTCAAATCTTTTGCTTTTCTCCCTTTCTTATGTGGGATGGTTCCTTAATTCATACACCCCTTTTATGGCTTCTTCTTACTCCATCTTGTTCGCTAGTGTCACTCCCCACCTTTGTCATCTTTGATTTGCTACAAGTCCACTAACTCCTACTTAGTTCATCTACATCCCCATATCTCGCTTGTACAAATTTATTTATGGTACCATCTCTAGGAGTTGAAGCCTAGTTAACTGAATAACAATCTCATTTTTAGATTCTATAAAACACTTGTTCCAAACGAGCCAGGTAGAAGTAAACTAATGATCATGTTTTATTTATTTATAAATCATTGTGTTTCTTTTTTTAAAAAAATAAGGTAGAATGAAAATAATTAGGAGAGAAAGGCTATAGGTATTTATAAAGGGAAAGGTTACAAGAACTTATTGCTTACCCATGTTAAAATATATTACGTACTGTTAAACGTGTTTAGTCTAGTATTAATTGTTCATGTTTGTTTTTGTGAAAATCAATTTTAATTGAAAATATCATATTGTCATGTATACATCTTCCTTCTAAGAATGAACTTTAGAAAAAACTAATGGTAGGATCTAGCACACACTTAAATCTAGTTGCAATTTTATAAGGAAAGTTGCAACACGATCTTTGGCCTAAACTCGTTCAAGGGACTAGGGTTGCTCACCTTTGGAACAAGACATATGAAAGTCTTGTTAAGCTCTCTAAACACAACATCTTTCTCAAAAAATTTTATTATGTCACAATAGTCTTAATCTAAGGCCAGGCCTTTTAGAAAAAATAACTATTTAAGTCATCAGGGCCAAGAGCCTTGTCAGGAGTCATCTTAAACACTACCCTCTTCATTGTCCTTAGCTCTAAAAGGGATACAAAGAAAAGCTCATACATTATGAGCGAACTGGTGGTTAATTAAATAGTTGAGCATTTGCATAGTACAATTGCTAACAACAGGAGTCCCAATTATATTTTCAAAATAATCAAAAGCCTAATGTTTGATACCTTTATGGTTAGACACCACTTCACGGTTATACTTAGTTAAGGAGCATATCCTATCAGCATTTCTCCTGGCTTTTATCTAATTTTGAAAAAAGCCTTGTTTTTTTGTCCACCTTCTAGATCATTTGAATGTGAGACCTCCACTTACGCAGTGAATTATGACACCAGACAACATTAGTTTATAAGAAAATGTTAGTCCTTTCCTCGTTAAGGAACACAAGGTCCTTTCGATTATTATGTAAGTCCCCATGTGCTTTGACCAGATTCCAGTGACTTAAATGTACACTTACTATTCTTTAGGTTTAAATCTTACAACTCTGATCAACTTTAGTTTTTTTTGACATAAATAAAGACTTTATAAGCATAAGTGGGATTGGAAAAACCCCTGGCAACGACGTTAGAGAACCTTTCGATCTCAGTAAGAAAATTGTTAAACCTAAAAGGACACTTCCTCCTTGCACTAAACACATCTTATATAATAGCGAGAGAGTAATCCGAGAACAGGGGGCTCATAAATATGGCATTACTCTTAAGGAAGGAAGTGAGCCAATCCCCATTCACTAAGTACCTGTCCAACTTTTTCCTAATCAACCGTCTTGATGATTATTTATTGCTCCATGGCTAGAAGTGTCCCATAAATCTAAGATTAGTGGCTTCAAGCTTCTCTACACAATCTCTGAAGTCACTAGAGAAGTTCCTTAGGTTAAAGTGGCTATCAGCTTCCGAAACATAAAGAATATTATTAAAATCACCCAAAATGATCCAAGGATCAGTAATAAATGATTAAATATATGTAATTGCCCCATGGTTCCTTTCCTTGAAACACATAATCAGAGCCATAAAAAATAGAAACTACAATTCCTATAAGTTCTACATACAATATTCAACTGCTATCATCAAAACTGCTTTGTCCCCCGTTCGATCAGGTTCTATTAGATTCCATCCAATGCAAATAGTTCCAAATATCTTAAATTGTAATTGACAAGATGACATTTGTCCATTATCCTTCCTTAAATACCCTTAAAGAACTTGCATCCAAAGAGTAGGTAGCACTGAGTTTTAGGGTGCTCTTTGTATAAATGGCATCTATTTACAATATTTAGTATCCCAACATGTCCCTTGTGTTAATCACATTCCTTGCCACTGAGCATAAGAAGAATGTAACTTTACGTGACACATTCTTGTTCTGAATCACCATTGATCCTTTCAGTTTTTGCCCCCTTATCCTAAGTAGCTCCTTATAAGAATTATTCTTTAACACAGCCGAAGGAAGTTTAAGCCAAATATAATATTCCATTCGCTCATTGTCTGGCTTTTATCCTGCTAAGGTCGAGACAAGTTCTGTTCAGACATTGCTTCATTGATCCAAAATTTAACCTTTAAGTTACTAGGAAACTTCTCTATATTCTTAGCCTCAAATCAATTATCAAAATATATATATTGAGGCTAATTCCCAATTCTATACTCAGCATTTGATGCTATCTGCTAATCTGTCTCTTAACTTTAAAAATAGGGACATAAAACATGAAGTTGAAGGCCTAATCTTGTATTCCCATACATGTTATCTTTTAAAACATATGTATGAACCCAATTAATCCATAAAGATTTCTTATTCACCATTAATCTCTATAATCTTTTACCCACAAACACCTTGTTATTGAAGTTAATTAGAGTAATTTCTAAACCTTCCTCGTATCTTGACTTATAGACTGCATCCTATACCATGTAATTTTTATTGTATTGCTCAGCCTATAGGCTCTTCATCAAGTTTTCAATTGTTTTGGTTAGTTCCTAATTAGTAAGAAAGAGGTGTAAAGTCCATTATACATATATAGGGTTCAAAACGAAGTTAAGCAAGGAGATGCCTCTGTTGTTGTGAATGGGATATTGTGATATAATCTGAACTTTTTAATTGATATGAAAAATATATAAATAAAATACTATTATTAATTAATGAAAATTTTAAGTGAAAGGATTTATAAGATAAAATAAGAAGACGACTTTTTGGTTAGCACGTATTTATAAATTATGTAGATTATAGGCGCATAAGAAGTCGACACTCATCGTATCTGACATGTTTGAAACTTGGTATATTTATGCAGAGAGATGCCTCTGTTATTGTGAAGGGGATGATTGGGAAGGTAATATTAGATGGACTCGATGTAACACATCTTCTTTCTAATTCAAACACATTTTACATTGCGGACTTAGGGTGCTCAGTTGGACCCAATTGCTTCATTTCAATGCAAAATGTGATTGAAGCAGTAAAACAAAAGTATCAAATGTCCAAAACCGAGGCATATAAAGTGCCTGAGTTTCAAGTGTTCTTCAATGATACGTCTTTTAATGATTTCAATACCCTCTTCACATCACTTCCTTCCCAAAAGCAATATTTTGCTGCTGGTGTCCCGGGTTCATTCCACAGCAGATTGTTCCCCGAGTCGTCACTCCATTTTATACATTCTGCTCATGCATTACATTGGCTTTCTGAAATACCAAAAGAAGTGGTGGACAGCAATTCAGCTGCGTGGAACAAAGGAAGAATTCACTACGCAGGCGCAAATGAACAAGTGGAAAAAGCATATTCAGCTCAATTTGAGAAGGATTTTGAAATTTTTTTGAATGCTCGAGCTAAAGAACTTGTGGTTGGAGGGATGATGACTCTGCTCGTATTCGCTGTCGCAGATGGGATTTCTCTTTCTGCTTTTCCAGCTGGTTTCCTGTTTAATTTTCTAGGATCGAGCTTAATGGACATGGCAAAAGAGGTTCGTAACTTGACAACTTTTTCCTCAGGGCACACTCTGAACTTAAAATTTCCCTCATAAATACCCCGTCTATAATGTGCAGTAAACTAAACTTTGGATTAATTCCAAAAACAACACTGTATCATATGCAAGTGTCCCACAAAATTTGTCACTAAGAACCATAGCACTTTTAAGTATTGAATTCTTTTACGGCTTATTAATTTTTATGTTTCAATAATAAGACCTATCGACTTCTATGAAAATTACTTATTAAAGTAACAATAAACTCCTCAAATTTTAGTTACTTAAAACTAAAACAAAGACTGGTTTTACACGAATAGTAGTTCTCGCAAAAGACTTAATTTTAGATGTCTTTAACTTTCATATTTAGTACCAACAAAATTGATAAATACTTGAGTGAAAGACATTCATGTGTCAATATTGTAAAAAAATATGATTTTACCCATAAGTGATTGTGTTAGAATAAAGTTTAACGTTGAATTGATTTTTTTTAAATATATATTTTACCCCAACATTTTTATCTAGCACCATAACCGTAAAACATCACGTTATAAACTAAAAGTTACAAGTTTTACACACTAATGCTTGGAAGTCAACATTATCTTGATCTTTGGATATGATCCTAAATAATACCTAGCTTTATTAACACAGGGACTTGTAAGTGAAGATAGGGTGGACTCATTTAATTTGCCAATATATACTGCCTGTCCGAGGGAAATTGGAGAGCTTGTGGAAAGAAACGGAAGCTTTACCATTGAGAGGATCGAAACAACACCCTTTGGATGGACTGAAGCTCACTCGTGCTTACTGCATTTGAGGGCTGCTTTCGAAGGATGGTTCAGCAAACACTTCGGGAGTGAAGTCGTTGATGAATTGTTCGCTCGAACGATTGAAAAAGGACGTGAGTTCTCTTCTCAAATTGAGTCAACATTAAAAGAAGCAACTCAAATGTTCATTGCTCTTATACGCAAATGATTCCCAGCAGCTCATGAAAGTTTCAGTTTCGTAACGTTTGAATAATATTTCTCTAGTTTTCATCCTTTGCTCTTTAACTTTTAAATAATCCACTAGACCCATGTTCGAAATGTTGGATCTTTTTTTGGGGTTTAATGTATTTGAACCTGATTTCATTTTTGGAAGTCTGCTTATATGTACATTGCTCATATTGTGCACAACTTTACTCGTAATCATTATAAGAATCAAATTACTCACCCTTATGGCCAAAATATACTACTCTTTAATTATTCAGTTTTTAGCATGGCAGGTAAGATATTGTTGTGTGATAAATTTTATCTATCGTTTTTATATTATTATTATTATTATTAGCTATAAGTAAATGCACATATTATTTTATAATAGTTTAATTACGAGTGGAGTGTTATTCTCACAAGAATCTAAAAAGTATTAAGTCTAATCCTGTTACGATTAGTTAGTAAACAAATAAGATTGTTAAACATAAAACTATACTAAAGTAAATCGAGATTCTACAAGAGTAAAACAAACCAATAATCAACAATGGAATTTATTCATAAATAAACATATCCAAGTAGATTAATCAGGAGTATTGTTACTGGGTTTAGATAGATCTAATCTTCTAATCTCTAATTGTTTTGTTGCAACAAATAACAAATATACCCTGATTAATGATACTCTTATTTTCATGGTAAAATATTAAAAGATTTTATTAATATTTCTAAGATTTAATTAGACAATTTAACTAACCAATATCTCTATTTAATAATGTTAATCAGAGATCAATACTTCAATAAACTAATACCCTTCCACTTTGACTCTACCATGCGGTATCTTAATTATTTTGAAATAATCACATTATCGAAAAATCAACAATACCAAAGTTTAATTACATCATCAAGAACCATTTAATCCATTCATACATTAGATAGAAGCTTAACTGTGCATCATCATTGAAACAATAAACATAAACAAAAGAATTGAAGAAATCCTAAAAGAAGATAAGTTCTCTGATGAACTTTCAATCTTTTGATATGTAATTTGCTTCATTAGAATGATATTGAATCTCTTTCTTTGTCAAAGACAACTGCAAATTTAAACCCATATGATTTCTCTCTTCTCTTCTATTGGTAAAATCTAGTTTGAAACTTCAAAAATTGAAATAGAGGGTCTTTTCCATGATAATGACATAGAACATTAAAAGGATGTTTTTGTCCTAAATATTCTAAATTATCTAACGCTTTCAACTCCCCATGCAACCATTAATTTTCATATACAACCCTTAGTTTTCCATTACCATAACTTAAGACAACTTTAGAATATTCTAGGAAAATATCTAACTCTCCCGAGTTGGATGAAACTCGCCCACGATTCTAATTGTCCTTCTTCATCATAGTATGACAAGAGATCAGTGATGTTAAAGGCGACAAAGACCTTATAGGAATTTGGAAACTCTATCTTGTATACATTATTGTCGATCTTCTATACAACCCTAAAAGGTCTATCATTGCTAGTTATCTTGGTAATCCCCTATGTCTAGATGAAAATACAACAACTAGGAAGCAGCTAGGGTATGCCCGGATGTGCATTAACATGGATATTTCTAATCTACCAGAATCCGTCCCTATTATGTGATTGGGCTTTGATGGTTCCTTTTATAAGGGTACTGTGTTCGTTAAATACCAGTGGAAGCCGTCCCTTTCAGCTCAGGGCAAAAAATGGGTGCCTACGGGTAAGATTTTTACCAAAGGAGACTATGAAGAATTGATGGGTGACGCACTCACTGTTCCTGAAAATGGGCAGAATGAGGACATCGGAACTGTACCTAGGCTGGAGGAACAGGCTAGAAATGATGTGTTAGAATGTGAAGGGGGAAAACTAAAGTTTATTAACACAGCAGAGGAAAAAGGGAGTGACTGTCCTAATAGGGAAGGAGACATAATTAAAGCCTCAACTGAAGATACTGGAGTGGAGACTATTGCTGTTAGCCTAATCCAAGAACCTATTTCGAATGCTTCTACTGACAACCCCAGGGATAACCATACCGAATCTGATATAGATGACAAGAATGGCTCTAGTTCGGACAAAAGGGAGGAGGATCCAACTATAGGTGAATTTTTTGCTATAGTAAAGAAGAATACTAGTCGGAGCAGAAGGAAGGGCTCCAAAACCATTTTTGCTTAAGTTATGAAGATTATCGCATGGAATGTGCGGGGGATCAATTGCCCAAAAAAGCTATCAACTTTAAGGGATTTTGTCTATTGCATTAATCCATGGATTTATGCACTGTTGGAAACTAAGATTAGATCTGAAAACCTTAAATTACTGAATAAACTGGGTCCTAAGTGGACTTTCATCTCAAATCATCAAGCTCACAGTTATGGCAGAATTATTGTCGGATATGACTCTAGTTATGTGGAACTCCTAGTCCTAGCTATAGAAACGCAGGTCATACATCTGAAATGTCACCTTATTCAGGAAAATACTGACATCTTTGTCTCT
>JANZXP010000003.1:22947251-22957794 GCA_027576715.1 Erythroxylum flavicans
AATTGATATAAAAAATCTACCTGAAAAAGTGCTTTTTTGAAAAGCTCCAAATTTGAGCTTTTGAAAAAGCTGTATTTCAGCTTTTAAAAAAGCTATTTCTACTCCAAAAGCGCTTTTGAAGTTTACAGCCAAACACTCATTTAGTTGTTTTGATTAGACCTTTATATAGAAAAATATGAGATCACTAGTAGGTGTTTAAAAAATTGATGATCGAATTAATGAGTTGCAACTTACCTGCAAAAGAGAGACACTTGTTGCACTACTTTCTAATTCTTTTCTGAATCTTCTCTAGTCCTTATAGGTGATTCTTCTAATAGAGATAAGCAATCTAACATGGGTAAAAGCAGACTCTCTAAGATGGAGGCCAGTGATAGACGATAACCACCTAGTAAGATGTTTGGCTCTTGTGGATATAAAGAAGGGGCTTTTCTCTCTATTGATGGAGAGACTAGGGAGCTCCTTGAATGTGTGTAGGGCAGATATCACTGTGTAAATAGATTTGTCATTAGCTTAAGAATAGAAGCAATCCATCTACAAAAAAGAAAATACTAAAAAGTCTCAACTTCTTGCATTTATTATAAAGTGTCCACTGCCTACCGGGGCATAGCCTAGTGGTTGAAAGGATGATTGGGGTAAAAACCTTCCAGGATTGCAAGCTGCTTCACTAGGGCACATCCCACGATTTACTTCTCTCAGTAGCTTAATTGGCCGGGGCTGAGGGGCTCTTGGAATTGGGGGTCAACCTTTTTTATAAAGTGTCCACTTGGTAGCTAGGCATGCTACTGAGGATTGCACTAGCTCCTCTATTAGAGTGAAAAGGTCAGTTGGTAGCTAGGCATACTGCTGAGGATTGCACTAGTTCCTATGCTAGAGTGAAAAGGCCACATCCAAACGTTGTCCTGAATTAGTTTTTTTCTTTTTTTTTGAAATTGTCCTGAATTAGTTCATGAACATTTATCTTTAGTGAAATAAGTGTTCACAGAGAATTGAAGTTTATGAGTTTGTATGAGTGCAAATCATAGTTACTGAGTATAGTCCAATCTTTGTTAATAAACCAAAGGCATTTTCAGATGCGATCTTTCTTTATTTTGGTCTCCCCAAGACCAACAAAATGGAATTTTTTAAGGTATAAAATATCCTTAATTGGCAACTATTTATTATGGCTATTCACGCTTCTAACATTCCAAACTAATATCCATTAGAGAGAGGTTTTACCTTGCTTTTTCTTCTTAGATTTCCTACCAAATTTGGTTTTGCTTGGTCCTGGATCATCTGGGATAAAGGAGCCTTCATCTGCGTTTATTTCCTCTGACGTCCCACCTATATTGGCCAAACCTTGTTCTAATTGCCCTTCAGGTCCATCTAATTGCCCTTCAGGTCCATTTCCTCTATCCACATGCATTTCTTTTTCTTTTTCTTTTTTTCTTCAACTCTGAATGGCTCAAGTTCGCAACCTCTTTTTATGGAGTATCAATTGTCTGTGAGATTAAATTATTCTCCTTCCTTGCAAGTTTCCACATATATGTAACTTTTATGAAATCTTAAACAAGGGCTCTAACATAATATAGCCTCTTAAAGAACCTTGGATTTGTGTCAATGCAAATGTGGACAAATCTAATCCTCCTAAACTTGGCACTGTTCTCATCCAAACTTATTAGTTAATTCTTTCTGTAGACCAATACTCCAAGAGAAATATGTGAAAATTAGCCTAGATAAGGTTGGTCTTTGACAACTTCTTGTCAAGTCACACCAGTACATCACTTCTTGATGAAGATTGATTGTCCTTGTACATGGTAGGGAGCAGAATCAATTTTCTATACTTGTTCCTTTATGAACCTTTATGAAGAATTTGAAGATGATAAAGTCATCTTCACTCAACATTACACCTTCCAACCCTCTACATTTCTAGTTGTAGCTAGCCCATTTCTGGATAAGAGGAAAAGCATCTCTCACTAGTCTGGATCTAGTCCGGATTAACAAGAAATAAATTGAATTGCTTAATCTTCCTCTCAGTGGCTAGAGTCTTTACGAAGATTGAAAGTCGTTGAACATAGGTTGACTTGAAAACTGAAAAAACATCGAGTTAATATTTACAGTACTTCCCGACGATAACTCCTAATCTCTAAACGATATCCCAACTTTGTTAGATAGCTCCAGTGAGAATCTGACAAACGTGAAAGTATGACAACACGACAGTATATGTTTTCTCAAATACTAAGGTAAATGTGACTAATATTGTACAATTTCTAGATCCTATGGAACCATCCAAGGTACAAATTTATTTTTAAAAATTACGCTCACATCAACTTGCAGCAATCCAACTACATTAAGCTTAAACAAGCCTACTAACTAAAACGACTAAAATTGGTAAAAAGAATACTTCGCCAATCCCTATTCCAAAATGAATGCCTGCATCAGAATAATAGGAATACCGATGAACTGAAATGGCATATTTTGTCATATTAACCAATTACTGGGAAAAGATGATTCTCACACCAGAACTGAGAGAAGATTATAGCAACATTTCAGCTATTTGAATGGCATTTAGAGCAGCTCCCTTCCTTATTTGATCACCGCATACAAAGATATCCAACCTGCTTGGAGTCACAAAATTAGTAGCAAGCTTTGGAATGGGTGAAAATATGAGAGAAATATACATACTATTTGAACAAAATATGGGCTTTACCCGTGATTCCGGTCTTGAGAAACATCTTGACGGATCCTCCCAACTGCAACATCATCTTTGTTTGACACCTCTAATGGGGTAGGGAAGTGATTGGTTGCTCGATCATCAATAATCACAAGTCCAGGAGCATTCTTCAAAATTTCCCTTGCTGAGTCCTGGAAAACAAGGAACCAGTTAATGAAAGGAATGACTAACTAATTTTCAGGAAGACAGGCAATAGTCAAACATTCTTCTATAAAACGACAACTGCTTGAGGAAAAAAAAACTATTCCATAATTCCTTTTTTTGAAAAATAACTTTTCCATATTTCTGAGACCATATGCAAGGGAAAATAATAATTGACAAACATCACCATCGTGTATTATAAATATTCATCCGAAACACCAGAATTGTGTTAATTGACAAGTTGAAATCTTGAGAAGGAAAATGATTTTGTATATGTCCCCACAATACACCGGTAAAATAAAAAGAGTAAATTATTGCAAGTATTGGCAAGTGCAGATTCACTTCTAATAACTCCTCGTATCCTTTGACGTTATGTTAATGAGAATAATCAAATACGTACAAGTCGTCAAGTAAACCAATAAGGTTGACCAACAAAACTACCATATCAAGCAAAATTGAATTGGACATTAGGACCATGCACCATACCGCATTGAAGTTAGCAGTAATTGATGACAACTTAGGAAGCAAAATATGTGAACCCCAATCAGGTTATAGAGTCTTTCCATAACTACATTCTGTTTGACAATATTTTGCTGTTGTGAAGTGTTATCTATTTCACAGGCCAAATTCTCAATAACATGCTCAGCAATCTATACATGAAACATTTCATCTGATCACAATTTTATCGCATTAAAGTTTTGATGTTTAACAAATCTATGCTCTGAAGACCATTTTTTACATGGGTGTAAGCTTTCTAACAATAGAGAGCAAAAGGTAGGGTGGAAACTTGGAATTTTAATGAATTTAAATAATCAGAGGGACAACCTTTGACAAATTTTTGCAATGGGCATTCTCCTTTTCTTTCTCTATTTTCCTCTTGGAACTTACATTTATGCCCATTTATTATGACATAATGTGTAGCCGTATTGCAAATACTATGATCAAAGGCAGTTTACCTTAAATAAATTAAATGGTATGCCAACAAGGAACTCATCCAAAAAAAAAGAAGGAAAAAATGAGGAAAAACGACATATCAAGTCCAATTAATGGCAAAATGTGATAATTGAGATCCATAAGTGAAGATGGTACAAGTGCACAGTTGAGAAGCCTTTTGTTTTGGGAAGAATGAAACAAATCGTCATGATATGGCATGAAAAAAAAATTCTAAATTCTAAAGTATACCAAAAAGGTTTAAATTATGGCTTCAACATAATTACTGAATGAAACCTCATCTTACTTTCCAGGCAAAAAATAAATAATAAAGATTATAGGATAATGAAATAATTGGCAGCAACTCAAGCAAAGAAGCTTCCTAAATGCTTCATTGGAATCTTGATCGACCATTGGCATACTCATAAGGAACCAGAATACAAGAGGGGAAGTTTACTTGGTAGTTGTAGCATTATTTACCTCATCAAGTGGCTTCTCAAATTGAAGATTAACGCTTTCGGCATGAGCACGCATGACAGGAACTCTTATGCATGTTGCAGTCACTTTAACAGTATCATCATTCTGGGAAAAGAGCATATTTGATTAGATCATAGTTCCATGACATGCACAAAGGATCGAGGAACAAAGCTTAAGTAAACCTGCATGTTCAAAACTTACCCAGATTTTTCTGGTTTCTTTCACCATTTTCATTTCCTCTTCATTGTACCCGTTTGATAGAATGGGAGCATTGTGAGAAAATAAATTGAAAGCATACTGCAGTTAAAAGCTGGTATTAATTAGAGAAAACTTACGAGCACAAAATATTCAATGATGGTGAGGGAGATTCTGGGACACAGATAAACCTGTTGCTTAAAGATATTACAGGTGGGTGATTTTCCTTCCAAGACCTAATTAGTGGATAAATACATACCAAAAGTATCAGCTTCTGTTCCCATAAGTACAAATACTTCACATTGTACTATCAACATACAAAAAGATATACAGATAACTTAAAACCTCGCGAGTTTGTAACTCAAGTTCTTCCATTGCAGCAGCTCCGGCACCACTGGCAGCCTGATATGTACTAACGACCATGCGTTTTACCTGCAACATCAACAATTCTGGTTGAAATAGCTTAAACCATCTTAAATAATACGGATTGGCTTATCAAGTAGCATTCATTGTCTCGTAACTGATGATCACCTCACCACAAGGCATCAACTATTTTCATATCATTGATGACTGAAGGTCCTTGCTTGTTAAAATGCTAAAATGTGTGATATATAATTTGCCATAACAATAACTTGAAAACAAAAAACCTCAAGGCTCCAGCAGAACATAAAACCGACTAATCCATTCAAAACTACCTTAGCATGCCGATGCAATGGAGTGGCAGCCACCAAACAAATAATAGTAGAGCAATTTGGATTCGCGATCAAAGCACCCTTTCCTATTCCAACTTTAATCCCTTCCATAGCCTCTGGATTCACCTCCGGAATCACCAAAGGTACACCTTCAGACATTCTAAATGCAGAACTGTTATCCACCACGACGGCGCCCTTATCGACAGCCACTGGACCAAACTGCTTACTAATCGACCCACCGGCGCTAAACAGCGCGATATCGATACCTTCGAAGCTCTCCACCGTAAGTTCTTCAACTGTGTAGTCCCTACCTTCGAAAGTCAGCTTCTTGCCCGCAGAACGTTGGGAGGCGAGCATTTTAATGGAACGATATGGGAAGTCGCGATCGGAGAGGACAGATAGAAATTCTTGGCCTACTGCGCCGGTGACGCCAACAACGGCGATTGAGGGGGCGGTTTTGTTAAATGACATGCGAATTCGGGAAGCGGAGGTGAGTTTGGGTGTGGGTTTAAGGGAGGTTTTGATAATGCAAAAATGCGGTTGCTGGTGGGGGTGAGTAAGAGCTGCCATTTCCAGGGAGAGAATGAGACTAACAAGATTCGGAAGATATTGGGTTTTAAGGAGAGTGAGAAACAAAAGTCGGGATGAGGATGGGATGGCGGCCGAGAGAAACGGTGAAAGGGGTTTGCTGTTGCTAATGTTAAATTGATTTTTTTTGGTCTCACTGTAGCATGCAAATGCAAGGCTGCTGACATTATTTATCTCAAAACCTAGATTTCGTTTGTTTTTTATGATTTAAGATCGAGAATCGCGACAATTCGTCGAGGAATTGTTTGGTTGAATTTTAATTAATGTAATAAAACGAAAAAAAATAGTTTATAATAGAATGGAATATAACATGGTGAAAAATTATTTGAAAAAAATAGAAAGGTTCGTAATGTAATGTAATGAAACGTTGTTTGGAAGATAGATGAAATAGGATATAATATATAATAAATAACTATTATATCCCTGATATTAAAATGGTTTGTTGTAAGAAATTTAACATTATAATTTTAAAACAGAAATCATATCTAATAAAAAAGTTACCGTTGTTCAAGTCACTATCGTGACAAATAATTTTTTATATATTTTTTATTTTAAAATAATAAAAATTTTAATAAAAGTTTTATTATTTTATTATTAATTATATAAAATTTATTATTATTAATTATTAATTATATTTTATTTTATTATATTATATTTGATTTATATTTAAAAATTATTTATTTTTATTTTTATTTATATAAAAATATATACAAACAATTATAGAATAATTTGTATATATTTTCTATTTTTATTAATAAAAAATTTATTAAAATTTTTTATTTTATTATTAAATATATATAATTTATTATTAATAATATAAAAATATTATTATTATGATAAGGATAAATAATATAAAAATATTATTAATTATATACAATTTATTATTAATAATATAAAAATATTATTATTACGATAAGGAGAAATAATAGAAAAATATTATTAATTATATACAATTTTTTTGGACCATAATAAATGAGTATGGAGAAAAGGGGATTAGAATTTATTGAAATTGTTTTAATGATTTTTTCAAGCAAAAGACAGAGCTGTATAGTTTTGAGAAAATTGTTGGACCTGGTTTGTTTGAAATGGTGATTGTGTGTTTTTTGGTTTCAATGCCTCGAATCATTTTTTTTATGTGATCAGAAATATGTTATTTTGATGTTTTATGCATTCCAAACTGATTTGCTTGACTATGGACTATGAATTAAGTATTGACTTAATTCTGGTTGGATTGTTTGATAGTTATTCACTGTTTGTGTTGAACTATCGAATGAATCAAATCTCCACAACAATCCCTGAGTTGATCAATCTGCTCAAGACAGCAGAGCAAGCTATCAAGAAGGATAGCAAGCCAGTGCTAGTGGTGGACTCTTCTTCTTCTGATTCAAGAAAAAAGAACCTAAAGAAAAAAAGGGCCAAGAAACCAAAAGAAAGTGCAGCCAAAATGAACCCAAAGAGACTGCACTGAAAGGAACTTGTTTCCATTGTGGCAAGAATGGCCACTGGAAGCGAAATTGTAAAGTCTATCTGGAGTCCTTGAAGAAGAAGCAAGCATCAGATGCCCCAACTCCTTTAGGTATGTTTGTCATTGAGGTTAATACCGTTTCTAATCATAACATATGGATATTAGATACTGATTGTGGCTCACACATATGTTTTATATGCAGGACCTCAGGAACAGTAGACAACTTATGAAGGCAGAACTGGACCTGCATGTGGGCAATGGAGCAAGAGTTGCTGCATTAGCCTTAGGCACTTATTTTTTGTCACTCCCCAGTAGATTTGTAATTAAACTGGATGGTTGTTATTTTGTACCTGTTTTAACAAAGAACATATTGTCTATTTCTTGTTTAATTAAAGCTGGTTTCCATTTGAATTTTAATAGCAATGGTTGTTCTATTAGTTTAAATGGAATGCTTTATGGTACTGGTACGTTATGCAATGGAATTTACATATTAGATATGTCACATTCAATTATAAATGTCAATGACACGAAAAGACATAAACGAGATAATTTAAAATCAACTTACTTATGGCATTGTTGCCTTGGCCATATAAATAAGAGACGCATAGTTAAGCTCCACAAGAGTGGTAATTTAGGGTCATTTGATTATGAATCATATAACGTGTGAATCTTGTTTATTAGGCAAGATGACTAAGTTACCCTTTAAGGGAAAGGGTGAACGAGCGACTGGAGTATTAGACCTAATACATTCAGATGTATGTGGTCCGATGTCTATTCATGCCAGAAGTGGTTTTCTTTACTTCATTACCTTTATATATGACTATGCTCGATATGGGTATCTGTATCTGATGAGATACAAATCTGATGCATTTGAAAAGTTAAAACAATTCAGAAATGAAGTAGAAAACCAACTTGGGAAAGGTATCAAGACATTACGATCCGGTCGATGTGGGGAATACTTAGACCAAGAATTTTTAGATTATCTCAAAGATAATGGGATTTTATCTCAATGGACTATACCTTACATACCACAACATAATAGTGTGGCTGAAAAGAGAAACTAAACCTTGTTGGACATGGTACGATTGATGATGGGCTTTGTAGATATACCAAAATCCTTTTGGGGGTATATACTTGAGACAGATATTTATTTACTAAACAGAGTTCCATCAAAGGCAATTGATGTTACTCCATATGAGACGTGGACTAACAAAAAATTCTATCTTTCTCATTTGAAAGTTTGGGGCTGTCAAGCTTATGTGAAGCAAATACAGTCAGATAAGCTTGATGCGAAGTCGGACAAGTGTTTGTTCATAGGATATCCTAAAGAAACAATGGGATATCAATTTTACCATGTTAAGGAACAAAAAGTGTTTATTTCAAAGCATGTTGTTTTCTTAGAGAAAGAGTTTCCTTTAAAAGAAGACAGTAGGAGCAGAATTGAACTTGAAGAAGTTCAAGATGATTGAACAGATGCGGATCAACTGCCTGAACTGAGACTGTGACTTATATAGATGAAGCAACAGTTCAACCTTCTTCAACACAAGAAGTTCGTAGGCCACGTAGGATACGCTCTGTTCTCAAGAGATATGGATTTCTCTTGATTCAATAGAATGACATATTGCTCATTGAAGATAATAAGCCTACTACTTATGAAAAGGTTCTAAAGAGTTCAGAGTCTGAGAAATGGTTTAACGCCATGAAAGCAGAAATAGATTCCATGTATGAAAATGAAGTATGGACTTTGGTTGAGATACTTAAAGGAATAAAACCCATAGGGTGTTAATGGGTTTTCAAAAAGAAAACCGACATGGATGGTAATGTGATTACCTATAAAGCAAGGCTTGTGGCCAAAGGTTTCCGTCAAAGACAAGGAATAGACTGTGACGAGACCTTCAGCCCAGTAGTAATGCTTAAATGCATTAGGATACTCCTAGCCATTGCCGCTCATTATGATTATGAGATGTGACAAATGGATGTGAAGACAGCTTTCCTAAACGGAAATCTAACTAAGGAGGTGTATATGACACAACCAGAGGGCTTCATCTCCTATAATGGCAAAAAGGGATGCAAGCTTCAGAAATCCATCTATGGATTGAAACAAACATCTAGGAGTTGGAATATCTGCTTTAGTGACATAATCAAAGAATTTGGTTTCTCATAAAATCTGGATGAACCTGTGTTTATAAGAAGGTTAGTGGGAGTGCAATCGTCTTTATTGTGCTATATGTGGATGACATATTATTACTAGGAAAAGATGTTTCTATACTACAATTTGTGAAGATTTGGTTGTCCAAACAATTTGCCATGAAAGATCTCAGTGAAGCAACTTATATCCTCGGGATAAAGACTTATAGAGATAGATCACAAAGGTTGCTTGGTCTTTCATAATCAATGTAATTAGACAAGATGCTAAAAAAGTTTAGCATGGATCAGTCTAAGAGAGGGTATCTTCCTATAACTTATGGGATAACACTCTCAAAATCTATGTGTCCTAAGACACAAGATGAGAGGAGGCGCATGAATGTGATCCCGTATGCACCTGCAGTAGGATCTATCGTATACGCTATGCTCTATTCAATGTATCATATGCTTTAAGTGTTACGAGCAGATACCAATCAGATCCTGGTGGGGTTACTGGGTGGCTGTCAAGAACATCCTCAAGTACTTGCGAAGGACTAAGAATGTTTTCTTGATATATGGAGATGGAAATCTAAAAGTGAGCAGGCATACAGATGTCAGTTTTCAATCTGATAAGGATGATTCTAAATTCCAATCAGGTTTTATATTCATATTAAAAGGTGGGGTGGTTAGTTGGAAGAGTTCCAAATAAGAGACGATTGTCGATTCAACAACTAAGGCAGAGTATATTACGACTTCAGACACAACAAAGGAAGCAGTTTGGATCAAGAAGTTCATTACTGAACTTGGTCTGGTTCCTAGCAGTGATGGGCCCATACATTGTAATGTGCCAACAATGGGGCTATTGCATAGGCGAAGGAACCGAGGTCTCATCAACAGTCCAAGCACGTACTCCACAGATATCATCTGATTAAGGAGATCATTAGTCAAGGTGATGTACAGATAGAGAGAATTCCCACCGAGCATAATATTGTTGATCCATTGACGAAGCCATTGTCACAGAATAGATTTGATTCTCATGTACTCACCTATGGTGTGACATACCAAGGCGATTGGCTTTAGGTCAAGTGGGAGATTTGCTAGAGTAGTGTCCTAAAGGCAATCGCCTTTAGTGCGTTTTGTACAAAGTTGTGTACAGACTTTATTTTCAATAATAAAGAAAAGCATATTTCATTAATTTGGTGTTCATTCTTTATGAATTGA
>JANZXP010000003.1:22957894-22982816 GCA_027576715.1 Erythroxylum flavicans
AGTATCCTTAGACTTGAGGTACTCAAGGATATCTTAGATACTGATTCTGTGCTTTGACTCCATTCCTTGTTGCCTTGTAGAGGTAGCTCATAGGGTGGTGATTGGGTACAGCTTGAGGTATTCGAAGGTAATTGAGTAACCAATAGAGGATTCACCACTTTTATGATAGCAGAAGATGATACTCACGGTTTTTTTTTGGGTTATTACTTGGAGACCACTGGCCGGAGTACATGTGTCATGAAGAATGTCTTCATTGACATATTGAGTAATGAGTCCCAGGATGAGAACTGATATCACTTGGGCTAGATTTGACGTAGTCAGTCCAGTGAGAGTTGACACTTTGCCCATACTCATAACCAAGTGGAGTATAGCAGAGGGAAAGAACGAATTGCACAGCAATTATCTATGGGAGAGTTCGTGAGACGGTTTATGACGAGCACGAATTCGTTCGTCAAACCACTTACTTTCTCGTTAATTGGGGGTCATGATGTGTTACTAGACGCTACTCATAACTTGCTTGGATTAAGAATTAATCCAAGTGGCCAATATAATTGGGAACCTAATGGGTCACACGCATAAGAGTGACTCAGAGGATCTATAAAATGGTTTTGGATAGAGATCCATTATATGGAAAGCAATAGAACTAAATGGATCCCAATGAAATCGCGTCATCGATATTGCTAAAACAAGTCTATAATGCTTTTTTACACACGGGACCCGGTAAGACCAATCCCAGCGTGACTGGACCACCTCAGCATTTATATATATACATATATATAAAAGATGGTGCAACGTGGATAAGGGAGGATTCTTTTTCAAGTTAAGCATTTACAGACAATAAATGAAAGAAGACAAAAAGGATAAAAGACAAAAACAAAAGGGTAGAAAGAAGGATGAAGATCGTGAGAGTTAGGTTTTAAAAAGACGTTTAAAATAAGTTTTCACCGAATTCTCTCATATCTTTTGATCTTCTTCCTCTTCCTTTGGCTTTCACGTTCATGCTCTCCATAGAACAAAGAAGGTGCTAGCACTCTTGTCTTTGTTCTTTCTTTGTTCTAGTCATTTCCAGATCAAATAGTTTGATTTGGCTAGTTTCTCCGATCTCTGCGTGGATACCGTTAAAGATGGTCTGTTTTGGTCATTGTAGTTTGCGACAACCCGACGAGTAGAAAATCGAAAAATGAAGCAGACTACTCACAAAGTACATGGTTATTATATGAATGATTGATTTGTGTAAATGCCATAAATTCCTATATATATGTGTGTTATGAACATGTATATGAATTAGGAATTTTCACCTAAGTTTAATGGTATTTCCTTGTGTACGCATATAGATCTTAGACTTAGGGAAAGTCTCGGAATAAATTTTTTTGTTTTTTCGCACCGTGTGTATATGATGCACGCACCAAGATTTTCCTACATTTTGATACTTTTCCTTGTGTAATTGCAGATGCATAAACACAAGGAGCACACGAAGAGCGAAAGAGGTTAGTGAAGACAAGTTTCCTGACATCAAGAGACACGAAACAAAGTTAAGAAGGGCAAAGCGTCTAAATTTTTCACAAAAAGATATAGCTGAAGAAGGAGAACAAGGAGGACCAGAGGGAACATTGATGGATTTCATGAGGCTAGGATTCAGTCTTCAAAGAGTTGCAAGGCTGGTGGTTCAAACCAACAATTTTGAGATAAAGTCGGCACTCCTCAACATTTTGCATAACAGTGTGCAATTTTACGAACTTTTCAATGAGGATCTGAATGCTCACATTGCCAATTTTTTGGAGATCTGCAATACTTTTTGATTCAACGGAATGTCCGACAATACGGTGAAGCTAAGGTTATTTTCTTTCACGTTGAAAGATTGAGCGAAAGCGTGGTATAACTCGCTAAATTCAGGATAGATTACTACTTAGGAGCAACTTGCCCAAGCATTCCTCGCGAAGTACTTTCTGTTGACTAAGATGACGAGGATAATCAAGGAGATCACGAATTTCCAGCAGAACATGGAGAATCTCTCTATGAAGCTTGGGTGAGATTTAAAGAATTGCAGAGAAGTTGTCCCCACCATAACCTTTCGAGGGAGTTCCTACTCTAGAAATTTTATAATGGCATAAATCCGAGCACGAGAGGAACTATTAATGCAGCCACCAAAGGTTTATTGATAAGGAAGACTGTGGTAGTAGCTCATGATCTTTTGGAGGAGTTGGCAAGCAATAACTGCATGTGGTCTAACGAGAGGAGCAGACAAGGGCAGAAAGAACAAAAATGTATGATACCCATTGACTCTGTTAATGCTTTACAGGCTCAAATTACGGCCCTTACGAAGCAGTTGAACAACATGCAAGGAGCATCTACCTCTATAGCTAAGGTGATGCAAATGCAATGTGAGCTGTGTGGATAGAATAACCATGACTCAGGTGAGTGTTTTCTGTTAGGAGTCGGTGGTATCGAACAGGTAAGTTACCTGGGCCAGCTACAACGGGGTAATAATTCTTATTCCAATACTTATAATCCGGGGTGAAAAAACTACCCGAATTTTTCTTGGAGTAATAACAATGCAGGTGGATAAGTGACACCACAAGGACCTCCGAGATTTCAGCAAGACCGAATTGGATTGATGGAGAGCAAGATGGATAAATGATGGTGGGCTTAGGGTCCAAACTGGCAGCTCAAGAGGAGAATCAGAAGAGGATGTTTGCCAATTAGGAGGAAAGTCAGAAGAGGATAGAAGCGAAATTTAACCAGATTGTGAAGAACCATGCATCATCCATCCACAATTTGGAGGTTCAAGTAGGTCAACTCGTTAACGCTTTATCTTCCAAAAATGCAGGTAGCCTATCGAGCAACACCGAATTTAACCCAAAGGAAAGGATCATGGACATCACACAAATTGAGGAAAGAGAAGGTGAACTTGAGAAGGAAAACAGAGCCAAGAGAGAAGTAGAAATAGTTTCTGGAAGTCCTTCCAAGTGAGTTAGTAAGTGAGCCGATCAAGGACCTCAACCTGGGATTCTGTATCCCGTCTTTGCTCAGAGGAAGTCAAGTTCAAATAGAGCAATGAAGAATTATAAGGAGGTTGAGTCAACCAAAATTAAGGACATAACGAATCAACTCCAAGCAAAGCTCACAGTCAATGAACTGGTCAAGAAAGAGACAAAGGAGCACACAACAGGAGGTAATCCTACTATAGCCCAAAAAAAAGAAGACCCAGGGAATTTCTTCATTCCTTGCAGTTTAGATGGAGTTAGCATAACTAGGGCATTTGCAGATTTGGAAGCTAGTATCAATATGATGTCCTACGCTTTCAGTAAAAAGTTAGGTTTAGTAGAGCCAAAGGCCACTAAGATATTAGTGAAAACAGCCAATAGAATAGTGCATCAACTGAAGGAGATTATTAAGAATGTGCAGATACAGATTGATAAATTTCCCTGCAGATTTATACATACTAGATATTGGAGAAGATGCAGATGGCTCTTGGACGACCGTTTCTGGCTACTTCTCATTCGATCATTGACGTGGATGGGGGAGAATTAACACTGAGAGTTGGAAAGGAGCAATTAACTTTCAAGGTGTCCAAGAAAGACTATCGTTCTCTTTTACCCCCAACCAATAGCAAGGAACCTAAACCCTAAGGCAGATGGGAAGATATTGAGGACCCTGAGAGCGCATTCAGAAAGAAAAGATCGCGTAGGAGAAGGCATAGGAAGGAAAATCATAAGGAAGGTAGAATCCACACTAGGGTAGCTCAAATACAGAGCTTGAGATTCGCTTCTGCACTATCATTGCACCGTTTTTTTGAGCCACCATTAGGAAAAAGGAGAGTCGAGCTACTGACGTTAACAGGAGCGCTGCATGGGAGGCAAACCATCTTTTGATTGTCTTTGTTTATTTGCTTGTTTGATTTATTCAGTTATGATTGTGCTTGATTTGAGTTTGATTGGTGTTAACTTGGATTTTGCTTGAATTTCAATTTATTTTCTTTTCAAAATTCTTGTTGATAATATTAATTTGATGTATTTGTAGGTTGTGGGATCATGGAGACTACATACTAAGTTTGAAAGGAGGTTTCGTAGTGGAAGAATCACCTCATGGGAAATCTCTCTAGAAACTTTCTAGAGAGAAAACCCACAATCGTGGGAATAGAGGTGATTCCCACAATCATGGGACATCTCTCTAGAAAGTTTATGGAGAGCATTCCCATGATCATGGGAATCCCATCCGAGGGAAAATTTAAGTTCCCTTTCTTCTTTCACTCATTCTTCAAAATTTTCATACCTTCTCTCTCTAACCCACGAAACGCTCCTCCCACTCTCTAAAATCCTTCATTCTCCTTTAGATTCTTGGTATTTTTTTTATCTCTTTTCATTAATCTTACAATCCTTCACTCTTATCATGCATTAATCATTCAAAAATATAAGGATTTGGGTAATATTTTTCTCTCTCTCTCTAAAATATGAATTCACCCCTCTCTTTCTTATTTTTGCACGTTTTCTTCTTACAATGCCATCAAAGAAGATGATGGTCCGGAAACTGACAGATGAACTGCATCTTTAAGTTTTTGGTGAAGGTAAGCCCGATTTAGCAGCAGCTTATCGTGCTCCATTCCTAATTTATTCAGAAGAAGAAAGTACAAGTTTTTGAGACCTTAGGGATAGAGAATTAGTCACTTCTAGGTATTTTGATTTTGAATTGTTAGAAAACATAGGAGTGAGGCAAAAAATTGAGCAACTAGCTGCAAATGTGGGATGGAATAGGTTCATTCGGTATGACGTGCCAATTTACCCTACAATGACAATAGAGTTTTCACTTTAATCCGCTATAACCCTAAAATGGATGTTTTTTTGTTTTAGGTTAGCTGGTAATGTTCTTAAACTTGATTATAATGTCATGCATGAAATTTTCAATTTGTCGAATACAAAAATTCTAGATGATCACACTGATTTTGATGTCGATAATTATTGGAAAACTCTAACGAGTGAAGAACATTTTGACTCACGCAATGCACCAAATTCTTTAGTCCGTAGTTCTGAGCATTTATTATTGCACAAATTTATGTGTTTAACTATGTTTAATAAAACTGAAAGTAACAATGCTTGGCCAAAGAACTTTTCTTTTTGTGGTGCATAAATCAAAAAATTAAAATTAATACACAGTATAGGATTCTTCGATTAATAGTGATTGTTGTGAATAAGAGGAGCTCATATTTTGGGATGTCTCATATTGCTTTTACTTTGGGTTTTTTTTATAATTTTAATGTGGAAAATATGTGCATAACTCACTTCGATATGTTTGACATATCTTATTTAAGGCGCTCTGAGGATTTCGGAGTTCCATTCTCTGAGATTTTAGAGTTCCATTCTATGGAACTCTAAAATCCTCAGATGCTTATTACAGTGAAGAACAAGAGGGGCATAGACATAGCCGCTTCCCGGCCCTCCACATCCCTTGCAGTCCCAGAGCTAGAAGAAGAAGCAACGGAGGAGGAACTGAGTGCACTAGTAGAGGTTGACCGATTTCAACAAATCCTGGACCAGATGGCCTCCAACTAATAGCAAATGATATCCTAAATCAATGAACTTGGCACCTAAATGCGACAAGTCCACAAGGAGTAGTGTAACTTGAAGAAGAGGTTCCTCAAATTCTATCAGAGGAACAATTTTGAAGCCCCTTCACCAACACCGTCGCTCCCATCATCTCCATAAGTTTTTCTTACCCCTTTTACTTTTAATTTGTGTTATTTTCTTTTGTTTGGTTTCATGTCATTTTCTTTTGTTTGATTTGCTGTTATTTTTGTTTGGTTTCATGTCATTTTTTGTTTGGTTTGATGTCATTTGTTTGTTTCAATTTCTTTTGTTTGGTTTGATGTCATTTTCCCTTATTTGGTGGTTGACTTGTCACATTGAGGACAATGTGATCTTTAAGTGTAGGGAGGTGACATTGACTTTTTCAATTGCATTGTTCACATTTTGTTAAATAGGATGCATGTTTAGGTATATCATATGCTTTGTGTCAGCAATGGAATCGCACTTAAATCATTCTGATGGGTATTGCCATAAGACTCTGTTATGCTAGTTGGAATTAGAATGAATGCATGTTTGAACTCGAATTAGGCTACTTAAGTAAAAAGTGAACCATATAGAGTGATGAAAAGTAGTTGGTTATATAAACTTATGCATAAATTGACATTTGAGCAATGAGGAAGTGTAGAGATGCATAATGAGTTTTTATTTGAGTCAATGTGAGGATTGAGCCTGTATGACTCCATCCATAGTCATTTTATTTCTTTGTTGAGTGATACTTCCTTAGGTTATTACCTTCAGAATTTGCTTTGAATCGGTTTGAGTCTACTGGATGCATTCTTAATAGAGATAATTGAGGTCTTTTTTATGTCAACCCTTGGCTTAAATGACCTACCCTTTGTATTATCCCTTGCTACCCTCGTTGAGCCTTAACCTTTTGTTTCTTGAAAATACCCAAAATTTTAAAACCTCAAACCCCATTAACCTACCCATTCACAAGCTTAGTAGAGTACTAAGTAATACATTAGTTGGGATCGTTGTGAAAATTTTTGCCGAGATGATTTGAGAATATTTCTGCTTGTGGATTACATTGCATATAGTTTGCTATTTTATTCATAGTTCTTCCATGTATTAAGAAAAAGAAAGAAAAAAGAAAAAACGATGAAAAGAAAAAGGAAGAACAATTAAGTAGCATCAATAAGTGCATAATATTAGTTACATTTGTATATCTTGGAGTTATGTTTTGTTATCCCTTTTTATCCGCTTTTTACTTTACGAATGCTTATGTTAACCTTTTCCCCTCTTTACCCACCTTAACCTTTACCACATTACAACCGTAAATAAGTCCTTTTGATCTATTTATGCATGCAATCATTGTAGAGGAGAATTGGTGTATTACTAAGACTATGGTAGTGTAGTTTCTTATAGGAAGTTCAAGCAAAACACTAACCATCAAACACTTGAGAGAAATAAGTGAAAACTATGAGGAAGATTCATTTTGCATCTACATTTATCTTTGAGTGATGGTGCCAATTGTTGAGTTTGTTTATGCAATGAAAAAGTAGTCATGATATGTGTAGTAACTTAATATTTGAGTTGGCTTAAATTTGAGAGATTGTATGCTTTGATCTTTGTGAGAATGAAGTGATAGAATTGATTGGTTGTATTTATTTTGCTTGAGGACAAGTAAAGATTTAAGTGAGGGGATGTTGATAGTTGTGCATTAATCTATGTTTTTCTAAGTAATTGGCATGTGTTTCTTGCATAATTGTTAATTATTGTTAATTATTGTTGCAGTTTAGGATTCATTTTGTATGTTTTCGTTTAGTTTGATTTTCATTATTGTTTTTTTATGTTTGATGTTAATTTTGAGATAAGAATTGATTATTTTTATGTAGGAAGAAAGATTGAGCAACTTGAAAATTGAGCTAGAGATCAAAGAGGAGAAGAGAAGAGGGAACATTTTGTGGAAAAATCCCACGATCATGGGAACCATGCCAATTCCCACATTCGTGGGAACTATAATCTGAAACATTATGCGAGGCTTCATTAAACTTAAAGTTTCTGGACTATTAAAAGATAATTAAGCCTCCATGGTTAAGGAGAGACGAAACCCTCTGTAGAAAAGAGTCTCCTTGAGTAAAGAATACAATTTTTGAGACTTGAGGAAGGATTGAAGTATCATCAAAATTAGGAAAATAGCACATCAACATCAAAAATTTCAGATTTTGGCAAAAAAGAGAAGGAGTTTCTTTATTCAATTTTCTGTCAATTTTATCTCTTTTAATCTTTATAGAATGGAATATTTGAGTGTTGATGATGTTATGGAAACCATGATTGACTGATTTGTTTTTAGGGATTGCTTTTGAACTATTTTTTTAAACTTCTATTTTATTAAATTGAATCAAAGTTGTCTTTGATGATTGTTGATTTTATTTCTATCTTGCAATAAATCTAGAGAGTGAGTAAGGTTATTTGTGTAGGATTGTACAACGAGAGTTGACAACCTATAAAATGTTAATTGATTAGTTAGAAGAGAGATTTCGGCTAATTCTATTTATCACCCATATGATAGTTTAATAACTAATTAAATTGGTTGAGTGATTAGGTAGGTTGAGAGATCGTTCAATTGACTTCATTTAATTTGATTAGGGACAATTAATTACACCTTAAGAGAGGGTAATTAATACATTCAAAAATCTTAGGTGAGACACAATTTGATTAATAAAATAGGAGGGAGACAAATTAGGGAGAAAGTGATCTCTAGTCTTTAGATTCTTGAATTCTAATTTTTTTCACTTTGATATTGTCTTTTTTTTTGTTAGTCTTTCAATTTTAGTTTAATTTTCTAGATTATTTCTGTTAAACAATTTCGTTTCTTAAATAAAGTTGGATCTGAATTAAGTGGTATTTGGGCATCAATCCCTGTGGGAACGATATCCGCTTTTTAACTATAAGTCACAACCTATATACTTGTAATTTTTAAGCGTAAAACGAGTAGATTTTTTGTATAAATTATACTCAACAATTCACTATGCAAGCAGGGAGAGCACTAGTATGGTTAGTGAGAGCGATCTAACCATAATTCATTATATGTCCTAAACGTATAGAAAGTACTTTGGCATCTTTTTCTTACAGTTGGTTTGTAGGTATCTTAATTAAGTTAACTTCAAGACCATTAGTAGTAATTCAGTCATCATTCAAATGGTGCAAGGATTAGTAGTACCACTAGATGACATAAAACTAATAATGGTTATTATTGCTATACCTATGACTATGTAGATTTTTAGGACAATATAGAAGGTCGAGATTAAGGTAGATATCTGGGGCAATACTTTGCCCTCATAGTTGTACCATCATGAGTAAATAAGGAGTTACTAACCTAGGAGACGTAACTTACAAGTCCAGAGAGAGCTTTGAGTCTACCTCTACTACTACCATCTGTATCAGTAACTTAGTTGGCTAACATTACATACATCAAAACCTATATGCATTGCGTGGATGATTATAGTATGGATCGTGCAATATTTAGGACAGTAGATTCTACCTCAAATTGTGTAACTAGAGGAGCTAGTTATGTGGGAGGGGATGGAACATTAGATTTTTGAACCTAAGGATGATAAAGCTATGTCTAATGGTGCTACAGATCCTAATAAGCAAGCTAGAGAGGAGGATGCTGAGGATGAAAACTATAGAGAGGTGAAGGAGGTTGCCTTACTAATAGGAAAGGAAACTGTTGTTCTCGATGATGATATGAGGATAATGGTGACTGAATCCTTTATATGGAGGTTTATAGAGATGATCTCAATTGACAATCTAGAAGACCAGCAGTAGTAATTTCATATGCACCACCTAAGATACCTCCACCTTCTCTATAAAATCCTTGACCTATCTTCTATATTTTTGTTTTTTTATTGAATGTTCTTAATCTTGTATATATAAAAGTAGTGGCATTATTACTTCATTTTAACTAGCTTTTTGCCAAAGATCTACTTCTAATCCATTTTAACATATCAATGACAAATCAAATGAATGGAATCATATCTCGACTTGATCCACGTGACTAAAAATCAAGGAAGTTTAAGTCCTTCATTATCCTTTTCACCTTTTCATTTTTATCATTTTCTTAAATGTTTTAAAGATTTAAGACAATGTTTATTTCAGGTATGGGGAAGGTATTATAGGACTATGTGATATGAAGACTCAAGCTTCATAAAAATTTTCATGATTTTCTCAATAAGAAGTAATTTTTAAGAATTTATTTTCATCAAAAAACTTTATTAGAGATAATTCATTATGAATTTGATTGTTTTCATAAATGATGATGCTTACGTAACTAGTTATTAGTTTTGATGAACAAGTAACCGCAATTTGCTTTATGAATTTAAAGAATGAATGCTTAATGTGAATATTCATAAGTAATTGTGATTTCTTTCAAACAAGTTTTGTTACCTTAAAAAGAAAATGTGAATAAATAGGCATAATAATTTCACTATGTTGGCTTTGTACTAATAAAAAGTTTGAATTTAGAAAGTGGCATTAGTAGTCATTTGAGATAATGACTGAGTTAAGTAACTAAGGTATTCATTGTAAGGTATTTACTCTCGCATAAGAAGGTTAATGAATTTTCAAGCAAGCTTCTAATGCTCTTGTTTAATTTACATCTTAATAATAAAAGGGTGTGAATGTGTTTATAAGTTGAATCATGTTACATTATGCATGCTCATCTTATGTATTTAATTGAGTTTATGAACTCCTATGTAGAAAATTTACCATTGATGATATTTAGAGGGTGGTATTTAAGATTAATGCCAATGCCTACGCGGACTAATGAATTTAATGTTTAATTCTTTCAAAAGTCTTGGAATTATATTAAGACTTTCACTTATGAAGCTATCTTGAAAATTTTCTGTAACTCCAGAATGTTTTCTATGTGGAATAACACTCATGTATGACTTGCTCCCAAAACTATAATTTCAAAATCTCTCGAGATTTCAAGTGTATCTCTTACTGTTCCACCTTCTATAAGATCATTAATCTTATTTAAGCTGCATCCATCAAAGCAAGGAACATAATTAATAATATCTTGCTCACTCAGGAGTTGCTCAGAAATTACCATTTAGAGGGCCCAAGGAAAATCCATTTCATCAAGCTAAACATTCAAAAGGCATTTGAAATGGTTAATTAGGACTTCATTCTCTTATCTCTTGAAGCTATTATTTTTTCCCATGTCCTTCATCTCATGGATGCTTAACTACCACCTTTTGTGGTGTGCTTGTTAATAGGGAAGTTACTTATTATTTTAGGAGAGCAAGGGGACCCCTTTTCCCCTTACTTTTGACCATTTGTATGGAAGTGTCATCTCAAATAATCCAAAGAAATATTAGTAAGATAAGAGAATTCAAATTCTATAAAAATTTTAAGAGACTACGAATCACTCACCTAGCCTTTTCTAATGATTCTTTTGTTATGTTGAGCTAATACAACTTCTTTATAATGTTCTATGAAGTCTTTGGATGAACTTAGTGATCTTTCTAAGATTTCCATCAACAAAGGGAAAAGCTTTCTAATGATTTCAATTGATGTTTCATCCCCAAATCACAACCTTACAAGAATCTCAGGCTTGGCAATTAAACTCCTCATTCATTTACTTAGAAATACCCATCTCCTCGTTTATTGTTCTATATAGCTAATTTGGAAGGAAAGAAATAGTAGAAGATTTTGGTTTAAATCCAACAGATACTCCAACTTTTCTACTCACGTTTAAATTACAAAAGGGAAGTATTACTTAAAGTAAAGGAAAAGGAAAAGTTAGCAATGAGATAAAATCTAAATGAAACCTAGCACAAAGACTCTAAGACTTGGACGAGATCTTGATGGAGACTAATAAATCAATTCATTAGACTTAACACTAAGCTGCACATTATGTCTAAAGCTTGTGTTGAATTGTTAAAGCTACTTATTTTATACTTCTAATCCAAATGGGAATCACTTGCTTTGTAAATTAAGATTATGAAATTATACATGACCCCGTTTGCAGATTAGCACTAGGCCAATAAGATTGGCACTCCTTTACATAAGCCTAGATAGATGAAGAGTTTGGGAATGACTTTAGAAAAGATTGTATCCTGTCCATCTTCCTTGTAAGGGTTATTTTTCATAAAATTTTATTGAACATTTTTTAAAAAAGTAACCAAGAAAGAAAATTAACTTGAATAAGTGTTTTTCTCTTTTTGTCCCATGGACATTGGTTTCCGTAATAAAACTCCATTTCCTACATCAAAGCATGCGGTACTTCACCCTTCCCTTTGGGCGGTTATTAGACCCAAAGTATTTTTGGTTTCGTTAGGAACAAAAGCAAGGAATAAAAAAACAATTAAACGATGCCAACATTATTCAAAGTCATCTACTAGAGAAATTAAGGCGGACCTGGAAGGTTTTCCAGGAAATACCTTTTTCAATGTACTCAATATTAGAAGGGTCAAGTGGCCCTCTAATTCTGTCTATGTACTTAATGATTGCTCTCGCCGGAAGAACACTCTTAGATGGATCCGGTGAAGTGGCAAAACTCAAGCAAGAAGAGAAGCCCTGCGGTATGTTACGGTAATGTCAGAAATACTTGATTTTTACACATTGGAAGTCATGTTATATATAAAAAGATTTTAAATATCAGGATTTTTAATTACGATCCTGCTTAAACCATACTCGTGGCAGTTAAGGCCACATAAACTAAACTATTTTTGATGACAAGAGCGAATAATTAAGTGGGTAAATTTTGAGACCTTGAAGATAAGAACTTCTACTTCTTGGCCATCCAAATCCGCATGAACAACAAGCGCCTCTTGTCTTGCAGATTGGCTGTACAACTCCAACGAAGCAAGCTCCTCGTTATGCCCATATTCTACTTCGTCATTGTCGGGTTCCTCCTCGTATCTTACCCTTCGCCTTGCGTTGCAGAGAGAGGTTTTAGGACGTTGGATGTTTGTTAGTTTGGGAGGTCTGATAGTAGTGGAAGCGAAAGTTACAAGATTAACAAGAGGCGGTTTGAGTTTGGAAATGACCAGAAAAGGTAAGTTGGATAAACATGAAGCAAGAGCACATCGTTCATGTTGTTGCTTTAACATGGATGAAGTGTAAAATGTGTGGATAATACTGCTGGTTTGTGTATTTTCCAACAAATACTCTTGGTTTGGGATCTACTTTATTCTCAGCCACCCAACACATCAACCACGAACTAATGGGTTTGGATTTGATAATAATGCATTAATAATTGAAAAAATCTCATTAAAGAAAACAATAATCTCAGGCTAGTTAAACCAATTTATAGCGTTATATGATATATTCAATGGTAAAACAAAATCGACATTTTTTTTCTCAAACAAGATCAAATCATAATTAAGTTTTAGGAACTAATATCCAATTGATTCTCATATATACTTCTATCGAAATATTTTACTGCTAGCTAAGGATATCTCCAGCTTTTAATTTAATTCTCTTCTCCGTCGATTAACATTAAAGATAGCATATCTAACTATTTAAGCATTTTATACACAAATTATTATCTTAATATTATCCATTTAATGCTACTCAAACTATCCAAATTATTCTGTGAACAACTCATGTACGAATTTTATATAACATCTTAGCTAAGGATATCTATCATATTATATATATATGGTCTTGACAATTTTTTTTAAAAAAGAAAAGATAAATGAATTAATAAATTAAAGTTAGAAACAGTACATCTTTAAATGAAGCATAAAACAATCATAAGTAACCTAATAAATGCAAACTACTGCTAAAATAGTAACCTACCAACATTACGGGTTCAAATCCTTTGTTCCCATTACTCTGTTCCACACCCAATACGACGTCGTTTTGTAGTAAAAACTACATCGTATTATGTGCAGAAACTACAAATCGACATCATAATAGACCCGAAATAGGGTTGAAACAGAATTATTGGAATAGAGGATCTAGTCCTTAACATTACAACCAACCTAGTGATATCTTATCATCGGAGAAATCGTCTTTGACGATTTTATATGGTTTTTTCTCTTTCAAATTCCATGACATTAATTTCAATAACAACAATCGAAAAACAAGCAAACAATGAAAAGATTTATCCTGCAAAGCTCTAGAATGTTATATGTCTCATTGTCCATGTCATAAACTTTATCTTCTAAAGAGCTGACCTATGCAAAGATTTGATGAACATTCATTTTGGTATTTCTACTCCTTGGTTGATATTAGGAGACATCAATAGCAATTTTTATTCAAATGATTCTATAAGGGATAACTTAGGGATAAAACTCTTTAATGGTGGATTTTGTGATCATGTCAATAAAATCAGAGCTATAGACTTCAAGTCTTATAAAAACCATTTCACTTAGAGCAACAATCAATAAGGTAAATGAATCCTTAGGAAAAAGCTTAATATAACTATGGTCAAAGAGTTGGAAAATCAGGATGGAATCTGATCCCGACTGCAGCGAAATAATTACAAAAATTTTTAGTATTTTGATTTCCCAAAAACCAATATCACTTTAATTCTATAAAATGATTAACATATAAATCATAGTAATGTGTGAATCTTAATTCATACCTTATTTCGAAGCTTGATCCTTTTCTTATTATATCTCTCGAACTGCTTTCGAAACTTACTCATCTCAACCACCGTAGTTGCATAAATATTCAGCCTCTAACGGTATCTACAGAACATGTTGAGAGAAAATAAATTAAACATGGATACATGTTTAAAAAAGGGTCAAAATAGTACGATTTTCCACCCTATATAGGTTATTGGTGTATTCACTTTCTTTGATAACTTACTATACGAAGAAACAAGACTTGAATATAGACCTTCATTTATGGACTTTAGACCCGTGTTCTCTAGATGAACCCTTGAATATGTGATAGAAAAATTAGTGAGCCAACAGAAGGGCAACATGGGCCTATGTTGTGGACACATGATGATAGTGACTTTTATATAAATTAGGTTTTTCTATAGTTATGATGAACACCAGATGAACATGGGTTTATATCAGACCCATGCTAGGTAAGGATCTTTGAATTTTTTTAGGATTCTGTAAGTATAAAAACAGGATTTGGGGAATTAAACAAGAGGAGACCAAGGAGTAATCATAAGTGGGTTGGACTAAAGAGTCTTAATAGAAGAATAAAGCAAACATAAAGATAAGATGAGGATTCCATCAAGATTCAACAAAGAACTTCAAGATTTTAAGAATCAAGGATTTTTTTTCCTTTATCTTGTTTTCTTTCTTGATTATTTATTTGTTTCATTTATCTTAGCATGAACTAAATTAGGATATAGATCTATGTGGGATAAATCCTAGGATTATTATTTTAGATTAATTTCTTTGATTTAATAAATGACCTAATTATTATTGTGAACTATTATTGATTGCTTATTATGATTAAATTGAGATTTACTATAATTTTAGATATAGTGGTTAATAAATCATGTATAAATTAATCATGGAAAGAATAATAAGATTTGCATGGAATCCTAAAAATAAGACCATATAGATCTTCTAAGTTAGAGTCAAATCTATCATAAGAATTCATTGAACAAGTTAATTCATTCTTATAGGTTTTAATTAGAAAGATATCTCAATTAATCAACTTAAGGATAAAGGTTGCATATCTTAAGAAAGAATATAGTTGTATCTTTGGAATTTCTTATGGTCAAAGAAACTAAGGTTAATAATTGAATTAAGATAGATATAAACATTAAAAGGTTAGAGGTGGATTTTACGTTTAGATCTTGTTTATTTGTTAGTTGCTTTGGTCTTGTTTCATTGAAGTGGTTTAGTATTTTGTAATAGTTCAATTAATTATTCGTTTTAATTCAATCATTCATTTTTTCATATTAGATAATAAAAAGACAATTAGTACTAATACTTGTAGCCTCATGGGATCGACTCTTGTATTCACTAAGCTATATTATAAGAATAATAGGTGCACTTGTTTAACCATCTTTAACATATTTAAGATAGGATACATATATATCATAATCAAGATTTTGGCATTGTTACTTTGGACTAAAATATTAGAAACATTTTGTTTTTATTGATCTATTCATTTTTATTTTCCTTTTGTATTTATGTATTTAAGAACTTTTGTATTATGTTTATTAGCTAAATTTCATGATTTAAGTGCATTAGTTTATGATTAGGATTAGTTCGCGACTACTATTTGAGCCAAATCCATTAATTGAAAGGACTTTACTTCAAACCTTAAGGGAGAGGAACTTATAATTTCTAAGGTTCCAATTATTAGATGCAATGGTAGAAAAAGGAGAACAATATAGTATATGAGATTATACTAGACTATCACTTATGGGGATTAAATCTAGCCTTATTAGGCTAAGTGTGTGGGCTAGTAATTTTTATATCAAGCCTAATATGATTCAAATGGATCAATAACTCATGCAATTTGATAGACTATTGGATGATGATATAAATGCATACATTGCCAACTTTTTAAAGCTCTATGAAACATTAAAGATTAATGGAGTCTTAAAGAATGAGAATGGGTTGAGGTTGTTCTTTTTTACATTAATGGTTAAAGTAAAATCATTGGTAAAGTCTTTGCCTCCTGGATATATTACAACCTAGAATGGCCTTGTTGAGCATTTTTTAGCTAATTATTTCCCTTTAATATGAATAGCGAGACTCAAAAACGATATTTTCTTCTTTCAATAATTAGAGGCTAAAAAATTGTATAAAACATAGGAGAGATGGAAAGAGATATTAAGAAAGTTCTCATACTAAGGATTTAATTTTTACACTATAGATGCAAATATTTCATAATGCATTGAGCTATCTAACTAAGGACTTGAATAGTGTATCTTTAGAAGGGACTAAAATTAAAAACTCGTGAGAAATACAAGAACTCATTGAAAATATTGCCATGAATAATTACTAGAGAAAAATTTCAGGCTAAGGCAAAAATAAGGTGGCATTTATAATGTCGATATGGTGACAACATTAAAAGCAAAATTGGAAGCTTTGAGTAAGACAACATGAATTTCACAGCTTAATCAACATAAGTGATGGCTTGTGACATTTGTGGTAAGGAACACTCCAATCATGAATATCAGACACCTAATAACATAAGATAGTCGACTGAGATAGTAAATTTCAAAAAAAACTAAACTCAGTATAACCCTATAATAGTACTTACAATTTAGGATAAAGTAACTATCCTAAATTTTTATGGAACAATTAAGCTCTATTTGGACTTTAGTAGCAACATTAGGAAGAAAAGAAGCGAAGTTTGAGAAGCTCATAAAAAATTCATTACTACCTCGAAGGCTTATTTTTAAAGTACTGAAGCATCCTTTAAAATTAATAAGCCTCCATCTCAACTTGGAAATTCAAATTAAACAAATTGATAAGCTTGTTTAAAAAAGGTAGCTGGTTATGTTGCTAATAACACCAAGCTAAACCCAAGTAAGAAAGTAAATGCAGTAACTTTAAAGAGTCGAAAGAAATTGAAAGTTGAAAAGAAGGAAAAGGTTTTGGCACAAGAAAAGAAGGATAAGGAGAAGGATAAAGAAAAAGAAAAGAAGGATGAGGAGAAGGAGAAAGAGAAAGAGAAGGAGCCAAAGATGGAAGTGATCAAGTATTACTAGTTAAGCTCTCTACCCAAGTAGGCTTGAAATAAATAAAAAGAAGATAAATTTGGTATGTTTTTAAAACTTTTTAAAAATTACATATCAACATACCTTTTGTGGAAACTCTTTTATAGATGCCAAACTATACTAGGTACTTAAAGGATCTCCTTTTTAGCAAGGAGAGGCCCAATAAATTGTCAACAATAAATCAAGTGAGAAGTAACATGTCATCCTGCAAAACAAGTCACCCTGTTAAATCAAAGATATAGGAATTTTTATTATCCTTTATAATATTTTTCAATTTAAGAGGAATTAATAGATTTCAGAGTTATTACAAACTTGATGCCATATGACCTGTTTAACAAGTTAGGATTGGGTGAACCTAAATTAATTAGGATGATCATACAATTAGTAGAAATGTCAATTAAGCATCCTAGGCGAATTATAGAAGATGTGTTATTTAAGATTAATAAATTATTCTTTCATAATTGTTTTTGAGAATTTAGATATGGAGGACGATGCAGAGGTTTCCTTGATCTTTGGATAATCTTTTCTATTCATTATTAAAGCTATCATAGATTTGCATGATGAAAAATTAATCCTAAAGGTGGAGGATGAAGAACTAGTTTTTAGGCATCCAAAGCCTTAAAACATACCTTTAATATTAAAGATGATATTTTTTCTTTGTAGATGTGATTGACATTAAACTTTCTCATCTTATGTTAGGTTCCATTAGAGACCTATAAGATGTATGGAAAAGAATGGATATGGATAGCCCATTTCTAATGGAGCATATGGCATATATAGAATTAAGAGTTGTAAATAGGAAGAGGAACATTAAAGACTTTAGGAGACTAAAGAAGAGGGGAATCAAGGAGTCTAGCTAAAAGAATCATAGAGAAGTGATTATTGGGAGACAAATCAATGATTTATGTGTTTTTGTTTAAAATTGGTAGCCTTCTAGGATCTTTAGCATTATTTTAAGTATTTTTTTGCATGATTTTTTGTTTGTTTCATGTGATTTAGATAAAAGTAGTTTTAGGTTATGGATTCAATCATGTTTTGAAGTCCTATCACTAATTAGATCATGATACATATTGTGAGTTCGTACTTCTCAAATTGCATCAATAGAGTCTTTTACTATAAGGTAAGTATCGATTATCCTAATTTCTTCTTTTCCCTTATTTTCTAGTTTCGCATTGTTCTTAAACCTCATATACATTATAGATTATCTATAATTCAAGAGCAAATTTTTATTTTAGTTAGTTTGATTTGTTTGGCTAAGATTAATAAAATTTAGTAGTTATAGTCCTTATTGGATTGATACTCTAAACTACTCCAAATTTATAATTTTCTACAATCAATTTTGTTTAATTGCAGATAGATTCAATCACCAAACTTAGCAAAGAAGGCAACCCATCTTAGGATTTAGCCATTGATAGGCTAGCTAATATAAAAGTTGAGAGAATTGAAAGACTAAAATAAATGGTTAATTAGTTTACAACTTTGAACAACAACATATAATTTCAATTAGGATAGTTAGTAAGTTCCATTTAACATTTAGGGTCAAGCCTCCTTGCTAAGTGAGAAAGAGGTAAATCCTAAATAGTGGTAATGAACTAATTGAGAACAAAAAAGAATCGAAGAAATGAGGCTATTATTATAGAGGAAGAAAAAAAGGACAACAAAGCCTCTTCAGTTTCAACGAGGAAAGCAATTCTCCTTCTTATGAAAATTCTTATTATGGTGTAAAATAATAGATTCTAAAATCTATGATTATTTACATGACATAATCAAGCATTATAACAAGGTTCCACAAGAATGTAAAGAGGAATAGATAAAAGAAATTAAAAATCTTAAACAAAGAAGACCTTCACATCATCATCATCATCATCATCACCTAGTCTGAAATCCAGCAATGAAGCGGGGCCTGGAGAGGTCTGATAGTACGCAGCCTTACCCCTACATAATAGAGAGGCTGTTTCCGAAAAGAAGACCTTCACATGGCACCCAAAAACTTTTGTAGGAAGAGTGCTTTCTCTAACTCCCCAGTCCAGATAAAAGGACTCTAAAGAAGTACTTATTAGGAGGCAATCCAATCTTCTTGTATTGTTTTATTTCTTTTGTTGTTCTTTTGTGTAGGTTTCCATTTTAAAAGAATCTTATAAACTAACACTAATAAGCAACATTATGAGGCTTGAGATAAAATTTCAAATAAGCATCTCATGCTCCACAAAAATTTCAAAACAAATTGTTTTAGTTTGTTTTTTATATAAAGTGAATAAGTGCTTATGAGTTGAAGCTTTTTACTAAAGTGTGCTCATTTTATATCCAAATTGTTTAAATCAAGTTGATTTTTGAAGGATTGTTGAATTAGATTGAGCTAAATAGAAAGTTATGCAAGTATTTAGAGACTTAGGAAGTTGATTAATGTTATATTTAGGCAAATAATGTGCACTTTAAATTACCATGATGGAATTGTTGAACTTACTATAATTTAAACTTACTTAAGTTAAAAGTGACTAAGAGAAGGGCAACCAATATTTTAAGTGTAGGGGAATTTGATGTGTGTGAAATGTGCATTATTTTTCTTATTATGTTTTTATATTTTCCATCTAATTTAACTTGATTTATTGGTTTTATATATTATTTTAGGTTCTTATGGAAAAAGTCTTAAGGCATGTAGTCAAGAATTGGAGGAGTTTATAAGAAAAATATGAAGAAATTTTTATTTTTTGCTAAACACAACTTGACACATGGTTGTGTTCCAACTTATGTTCCTTTTAGGAACTCTAGATAAGGACACAAATTGATACAAAGTCTAAAGGGAGGCCAAATGGCGGAGAGAAAAATTTAATGAGAGATATATAATCATATCTCAACCAATGTACCTCTTGAGAAAGATTTACAAAACAACTTTAATACTACTTCTTAAATTGGTTATAACAGCCTCATCCAATCTTTGATAGAGATAATTCAAAAGGCTAGAAAGAGATTTATAACTTCTAATTTTTAGTTATTTTAGAAAAAGAAAAAAATACATGGCTTGGAACATGGTATCTCTTAGGACTATCTATTTAAAGAAATGAAAAATTAGTGTTTGGAAGAGTATTTTAAGTTTTTTGTCTATTCATTAATTCTCAATATGGTTAGTAACCATATACCAAAGGAGAACCTTAGAACATATCGAAGAGCATTTTTAAGAGAAAGATATATCAAAATTCATTTTAAGAAAGCACATTACAATTGGGAATTGATTTTATCAGTAAGAGATACCTTAGCATAAGTACTTCTTTCCTTTAAATTGTTATTTCTGCTATTTCAAAGATGATTAAAGGCTAAAGAAATTTATATCTAAATTAGATGGAATTATAGCATATTTTTGTTGTCTTGATTTTAGTTTTCTAATAAAGTTTATATATTTGAGATTTGTATGTGTTAATCTTAATGTTGATTATATATAAGTGGGAGCTTACATATGATTTGAATCTATATAAATAAAGTCGAGAGAACCTTTATGTAGATTGACCTAAGCACAGATTGAACAGATATTTAGAGACAGACCTATATAATCTTTCTATCATTAGGATAACCTTTTGAAAGGTTTCAAAGAAGTATTTTAAGAGTAGTTATATAAACGAAGTTAAGGGAAACTTTAACTTGGATATTTATTCATACTAGAAATTCAAAGTAGCTGACATTTTAGTTTATCTTCCATTTAATTAATCAAAATGCAATTTATTAGTAACAAGACAATAATAGGAAGATTGGAATTGGTACTTATATCTATTCCTTGTGGGATTATCGCTTTACTAGTATAGAACAACATGTCTACTTTCTTTAATCTTTATTAGAATAGTAGAATTATTAAAAAAAATTCATCATCATCCTTTCATAACCCAATTTTCATGCCCATGTTCTAGCTCATATTCATGGTGACCTACATTATTAAGAGTGTTTTAAAGAATGTAAAACCGTTGTTGGTTTAGACCTTATCTTAAAGACCTGATTTTAGAAAGAGAAATAAAGCCTAGGTAAGACTTGCAGTTGTTTTTGAAGAGGAAAGAGATTTAACATCATTCTAACGAAGAAAGAACATCGAAAGATTAAGAATCACTTTAGAAAATTTCTTATATGATATACATTTTTTTTAGTTTATGCTTATAATTTAAAAGATGATAGTTATGCGAACTTTTTTAGTGTTTATAGATAAGAGGAGCTCTAGTATCACTTTGAATGGATTGATTTTAGTTATTTTATGGAAGAATTTATGCTTATTGAAATATTTTTGTCATTCTTATTGTTGATTTTATAAAAGTTAGCAATTAAACTAGAGTTCAATTTGCATATAGAGAAAACTTGCTTAAAGAATGACTAAGATATTGATATAAAGAGTTGCATATGGTGCTAGAGATAAGGTTTTATAAATCTTCTTATATTAAGATCAAACTTTTTATGTAATTTAACATATTTTATAGCATCCTTAGATATTTTAATAAGAGACAGGAATCTGTTAATCAATTTGAAGATAAATAGTTGTAATTCAAGAGGGAGTAACTCACTAAATTAAGAAATTTTGTCCCTTCAACTAATAAAATATATGAAATAACTAAATCGTAATTGCAAAGGTGATACTAGGAGGAGTTATTATCTATATGTTTCATTATATCTTATACTTTTTAGTGTTAATTGTTTTTTCTTATCCTTATTAGAATATTAATCTATGTTTGAATTCTTTTATGGTTAAATTTGATAACTTCAAATCTTCTTATTGATTAAGTAATAATAGAAGAGTCAAACTAGTATTTATTAAATTTTTGTAGGAACAATATCATATTCATTATTATATTATTAGAAAATGATTTGCGCCCTTGCATAAATTGTTACTATTAATGTTATGAATGATAAAACTCAAACATTCACATCACACCATAATAAACAATAAATTATTATTACAATCCATGTGCATTCTAAAGATGTAATTATATGATTCTTGGCATTAGTAACATTAATAACAAAGTAAATAATATATTATATTTATAATAAATTGAAATCTTAAGTACTTATTTAATAAAATTTGTGGTTTAGCGCAAAATTAAATAAAGTTTTAAATATAATAATAAAAACAATTTTCAATGTACATTCCTAGTTGTTTATGTTTTATTAATATCATCTTTCAAGAAAGAAAAAGAAAAAACTCGACCAAACAAACACCAGCTGCTTGAGCGTAGCTATTTTATATTTTTATCCGTTCACCAAAACCTCGCTCTCTCTCTCTCTTTCTCTCTCTCCCACTCCCACAATTTTTATTCAGTTCAATTTCAACCGAATCCCTCCAGAATTTCCCACAAAATATATCAGTTTCCAAGCCAATTCCCCATTTCGCAATTTCTCTTCCTTTAATCTTTCTAATTATTCTCGGTTTCTCTTACAGATCTAGTCCCATTTTAAAGTGTTGAAGTTTTGATGATTCGTTAAATTCTTCAAGTCTCCGCAGTTGCCATGGTTGCTCTGCAGCGAGTGCCGTCGAGTGTTAGCATGACCGCCGGTAGCTACGGCTCACTTAAAGATGGTGACTTTGTGATCTCTGATCAGTTCCCAGCTGGGTTGCGAGTTCTAGTTGTTGATGACGATATTACTTGCTTGAGAATTCTTGAGAAAATGCTTCGCCGATTACACTACCAGGGTTAGTCTTGGCTTAATTGTTCTTGTTTCTTGGTTCTCAGCATTAAAATTTTCTTTTTGTTTGTTTCTTTCTGTGTTTGCAGTTACCTCGTGTTCACAAGCCACAGTTGCTCTTAAGCTTCTAAGGGAGAGAAAAGGGTGTTTTGATGTTGTATTAAGTGATGTTCACATGCCTGATATGGATGGTTTTAAGCTTCTAGAATGCGTTGGGTTGGAAATGGACCTTCCAGTCATTAGTGAGTTGTAGTAGTATTTTTATGTGTCCCTTGTTTGTTTTGGAAATTCATGCGTGCGTGCGGTATATGTATGTAACGTATTGATTGATTTGTATTTCAGTGATGTCTGCTGATGGAAGAACGAGTCCAGTGATGCGAGGCATAAGACACGGAGCCTGTGATTACCTAATTAAGCCCATCCGGGACGAAGAGCTGAAGAATATTTGGCAGCATGTTATTAGGAAGAAGTGGACTGGGAATAAAGATCTTGAGCATTCTGCTAGCTTGGAGGATAATGATCAACAGAGACAAAGAAATGATGATGCTGATTGTGCTTGTTCTGTTTATGAAGGAGCAGATGAGGCTTTAAAAGGTCCGAAAAAGAGAAGCAATACCAAAGAAGAAGATGACGGTGAGGTGGAAAATGATGATCCTACCACAACAAAGAAACCACGCGTTGTTTGGTCAGTGGAACTCCATCAGCAATTTGTCAGTGCTGTGAACCAACTTGGAATTGATAGTATGGTCTTTGTTGATGCTCCTTTCGTTTTTGTCATTGAACTTAATTTTCAGCACTATATATCTTTATATTGTCATTTGTGTGATACCTCTATTTTGATACTGATTTTAAATTTATTAGTAATGTTTCAGAGGCTGTACCGAAGAGAATTCTTGAACTCATGAATGTACCTGGTTTGACTAGAGAAAATGTTGCAAGTCATTTGCAGGTTTGCCCCTTTGCATGTTTGTGTCTTTTCATATCATCTCTTTCATGCTTCATGAATGCACTAAAGGAGATTTTATGTGTGGAAATGGTCAAGTCACTTTAAATCTCTATAGTATCTATAAAAAGAACTAAACAAATAGTATAGCATGTAGGAATTAAGTAACCAAAATTGAAATAGAAATTTGTGTCAATTAGAAGGATTACTTCTTTTCCCTTTAAGTTTCTACTCAAACATTTTATGTAGGTAAACTTTAAAATTGGTGAAGGGTTATTTATGCCTGGAGATGGGTAAAGATGCCTGGAGAAGTGCTCTTAATATGATTTTATAGAAGAAGTTTGAGTGTTATTTACATTTAGTCAGGAATGAAGTTTCACAGAGAAATTTTTTCTTCTTATAGGGATTTGGCTATCCCATCAGCCTATAATTAACACATTGTAAAGATCTGCAAATTTGTATCTACAGTGCCATAAATATGAGCAAGAGAAATGTGATAAACAAATGCAAAGCTACGAAGTTCTTTCTATCCATACCATTTAAAATGCCAATTTGTGTAGGCATTTTTGTCTTTCATCTGTTAGCCAGCTCTACACTGCGATCCTTAATGATCTTTAACTGTCCTTAAGACCACTATTCAAAATGGTACTTTAAAACGAGGTGAACAGGTTAGGATGCAAAATATGTAATCTTTTAAGAAAGCTCTCTTCATGGTGTCAATCGTTAGACAATTGTTTCTTTATTCATTTCTTTCTTTTTCATAGAGGTAAGGGATTAAATGTTTTGTCCCTAGTGTTTATTCATTTCTTCCTTTTTCATGAAGATAAAAGGGGTTAAATGTTTTGTGACTGTTGGTTTTCACAATGAACAACTTATTTTCAGGTTAAGTTAACATGAAATCAATGTTAATAGTGGACAGGTATAAGGGCTTGTTTACCTTCAAAACTTTTTATCCTTGAAACTTTTAATACTAATCGTAAAAGCCTTCTTATGAAATCATGGGAAAAGGTTTTACTGGAATTTTTTCTAATAGTTGGGGACGAACATTATTTCCATAAACAAGGTCTGTTGCTGTCATTCACATTCATTCTGTTGGCAGTATATATACATCGATACATATACATATGTATATAGATATACATA
>JANZXP010000003.1:22994085-23017460 GCA_027576715.1 Erythroxylum flavicans
TCAATCTAAGCAATAAATCCTCCAATCATTGACATGCTAATTAAACTCCAAACAAAATAATTTATATTCCAAGACCATAAAATTAAATCAATTCATGCTTAATAAAATAAAAAAATATTGGAGCCCAACAGGATTAGTTGCAAGTAACATACGCATAAAGGCCACAGATTGGTAAAAAACATAAATGGATACTTATAGAGAGGACTTTCAAATCAGACAGTTACTAGGAATTACTACTGACTAGTGATGAAAAGTATGTCGTCAATGAAATTGTTAAAATTAGAGCAGTAGATGCAAGCATATCAACAACTCATAATACACGTATGGTGGAGAAAGCTAATGGAGAATTTGCATCAGTACAAAGTACAAACCCTTTCAGTACCAGCCAATAAAGTTGTTGAATTTGGAGTAACAGATGAACGTATATCAATTGCTCATAATGCACATATGGTAAAGAAATCTAATAAAGAAATTGCATAAGTTCAAACTCCTTTTGTACCAACTAATAATATTGAAATGGAAAACATAACAGTGCAGGTGATTAAGCAGAACGTGAATAGTGATAAAACCAATTAAGTATTACAAACAATGGCACAAAAGATGGCATCTAATGTGAGCTATACAGTAGAGAGCAATTTTGGAAATTTGGTGAACAAACTCAATGAATCTGTTGGCAAAAAATGCAATTACCTCAGACAAAAATAGCACTGAAAGTTGAAATGGTTACTAGGCAAAGATCGACTAGGAAGAAAAACACTCTCCCTAAGGGAGACAGTTGCATGATTTTTCTTACTAAAAATGTAAGAGGGCCTAATACCCCTAATAAACAACTGATGATTAGAGACGTCATTTCGTAGAACAAAGTTATCTCGGATGATATTTTGGAAACAAGAACAAGAAGGGAGAGCAATAATATACTGAATTATTTTCCAGCAAAGTGGCGAAGCATATCCATCATCTCCTGTCATCTGAATGGCAAAATTTTAGTCTTGTACGACTCTAATACTCTATCCATTACCTCATCTAGCATAACAGATCAAATGATTCATTTAGAGGTTGCTATTGGATAGCTCAATCAAAGATTATGTATTTCCTTCATATATGCATGTAATAGTGCATACCATAGAACTTTCTTATGGAATCACATCAAACAAATCGCCACTTCCATTATAGACTGGATGCTGTTAGGAGAATTTAATTCCATTATGAGAACTAAGGAGGCTAATGGACCAAGGTCAATTTGTATTCCTTGCACGAATCTTGGCAGATATTTGGAGGTAGCTCAATGTATTGATATATCAATGAGAGGATGCTTTTATACATAGACAAACAGGCAATCAGATCCTAGTTTAATAAAGAAGAAATTGGATAGAAGCATGACAAATCTTAGATGGATGAACCTATTTCCTGACTGTTTTTCAAAGTTCACTAGTAATCACTTATCAAATCATACCCCCATTCTCACTTTTCTGACTACAGAGAGAATTATCCATCTATTCAGGTCCAATGAATTTATGATGTAACTAGTTGGGTTTGAGGAAGGGCTATGGGCTGCATTGAGGTCTGACATTTAAAGAACTAAGCAGTTTATCTATTCGAAGAAGATGCAATTATTCAAGCAGGTAATGAAGACTCTTTATAATGCTAATATTAGCAACACACACCATCTTATTAACACTGTTAGAGGAGAGTTGGCAACTATACATCAATTGCAATACATCAATCCTGGGAATACTACCTTAATTTTTATATTATCCATATTAGTGCACACATATTCTATAAAATTGATTGTATTCATAATTATTAGACTTCTTCCTTAAATAATTTAAAGTTAATAAAGTGTGATTTTTCATTAATAATGTAAAGTTTGGCTGACATATGGAAGTTAAATACAACTAAATGGTGGCGTAATTTAAATTTTCTAAGAATCTTATACCTTTATTGTGACATGCTAACATATATTTGGCTTTGTTTTATTCGATTTTAATTCTTCCTATGCTTGTTACAAATTTTAACAATGTTTTGTTGGGTTCAATTTTATTTTTTCATTCTTTTAAATAACTACTTTAAATTTGTCTTGAATGATTTTCAATTAACACGGTATCATTTATATAAACCATTATCTCTTTATGTGCCACATTAAGAAGAATGTCACTAAACAAAATTTAACTTCATAAATTTCTCTTTCATTCAGCATCTAAAATCTATTTCAAACCTTGTATTATTTTCAATAATATAATTTTAGTAATAACTAACCTCAACAAATAACTTAATAGTGACAATTACAAATATATATTTAGGTAACGAAACAAGATTTTCTTATTTTAAATTATTGATTTGACTGTGGTTTACTTAGTTCTTGTAATATTTAAGAGATGTTAAGTTGTTATATTAACGACATTTAGTTAGTTTGCATGTAATATTTATATTATGTTTATTTTTTCAAAATATATTTTAAAAAGAATTTAATAACTTATTAAATTAAAAATTTAATAAGTTAAACTAAAATATCTCGTGTATTTTACTTTGCATATTTTCCTTAAACTATACATCAATAACGTTGGGTTTGGTTGATCTCTCCGTAGGTAGAAATAGATAACAAAATACAAAAATCCTGTGTTCAGCAGTATTTAGTTACTGACATTGCCCATTTTTGTTCCGTCTCCAGTTCACAAAAATATAAATTTTTTGTTCCTTTAAAAAATGTGACATAACTTTCTTATGCCAGTCTCATAAACAAAATATGCAGGTTATTGGATAAAAATACCCCTATACTATTACTATAAATAGCAGAAAAAGGTATTCTTAATAAAATATAAGGCTTGAATGTATCTTTAACCTATTATGTAATTAATTCCATGCATGCTTAGATATTTTATTAAATTATTATGTACCAGAATTTCTAACTTGTAAGATTTTTTTTATTCAATAACTCATTTTATTAAATTTTTAAGTTTCTAGTTTCATTAAATATTTAAGTTCCTCATTTTATTTCATCGTAATTAAAAATATAAATACAATTAAAAATATTGATACAATTATAAAAAATATTTACGTAATTCATTTTATTGTTAACTTATACAAATTTTTTGCTCTTCAATAGCTCATTTCATTAAATTTTTAGATTCTTCTTTTTTTAATTTCTTATTTATAGAAACAATTAAAAAATACTAATACAAATAATTCATTTTAAAATAATCAATGAATTATATATTTCTAATCATATTATACTGTCGAGGTATTTTGGTCATTAACATTATTTTTTATATTCTGTCAACTATAATCAAACACATTTCTATCTTTGAGATACACAATTTTATCTATTTTATTCGTTACAACTAAATAACTCACTTTCTCTAATGTTTATTTTTTCTATCTCTAAATTTTTATTTCGTTATGGGTCATTTTATAAATCAAATTGCCCATGTGCGGCGTAAACGTCCGACTTCGAGTGCGTTTGGTTCAGCTTTTGGCAGGTAGAAAAGTACTTTTTTTCACCGCAAAAGCTATTTTAAAGAAAAAATGAGTGTTTGACTGTAAACTTGAAAAGCACTTTTGGAGTAGAAATAACTTTTTTAAAAGCTAAAATATAGCTTTTTCAAAAGCTTAAATTTGGAGCTTTTCAAAAAAGCACTTTTTTAGGTAAATTTTTTATATTAATTAATGAGCCTATTTTTTAGTACCTTTTACCCTTATACTTTATATATAATTCTCACAATATCCACAAACACATCTTTACGTTTATTTTGAGATTTATATAATATTATTTGAATTTTTTATATGTTTTAATATTTATTTTTGAAATTAGTTTTACTTATGTTATAATCTATACAAAAAATTTGGTTAGATATATTTTCATTTATATTTCATATGGTTTAAAATTATATAATAATTAATATATTTTTTTATATTGTTTAATATATTTTAAATAATATTTATATTTTAAATAATTTTATTTTAAAATAAAATATAATTAAAATTAATAAAAGTGCTTTTTATTTTTATGTTGCCAAACAGTCTACTGTATGAAGCTTTTTTTAAAAAATTATTTTTTTAATTGACAACTAAACAATTAACTGACTTTTTAAAAAAGCTCTTTTCAAAAAAATTCCACTAACAAAAAACTCTATTAAAAAAGTTCAAACAATCAGGCACTCCTTGTAACAAAATTAACGCGGAGAAACTTTCACATTATGGAAACAATGAAAAATATTTGCTACTTTCCGCCTACTGGTACGGGAGAGGGAGTATATTCCCGCCACTATCAGCTGCTGTGACTAGAAGAACCAAATCAATCAATGGCTAGTTCGAAGACGCTGATGGATCTTTCGCAACCGGCCAAGCGCCTTAAGCTCTCTTCTCTATCAGACCCTTCAAAACCTTTTCATTCCATTGCCAATCCTTTCTCCCAACCAGAGTCTTCTTCCTCTTTAACACTTACTGACCACCAAAAATCCCTCATCGAATTCAACAGATTACGCGCCAAATCGAAGCAAAAACTTAATTGCTGCTCTCGGCTAGTATCCAATTCCAAAGGTATGCCAAAAAGTTCCTACCTTGATTGTTTCTTGTAGTAGTAGTTGTTGTTGTTTTACGGTTTCATGCTTTTCATCTCTTTAAACGCAGCTCAAGGGGTGGGCTATGTGAAGTTAGAAGAGCTACTGGTCGAAAATACGTGGTTGGAGGCGCTTCAAGGGGAGCTGCAAAAGCCATATGCAAAGAATCTTTGCAAGTTCGTTGAAAACGAAATATCCAACGGGAGTGTTCCAATCTACCCACCGCAAGATTTAATCTTCAATGCTCTCAACACCACTCCACTTGACAATGTGAAGGCTGTTATCATTGGGCAGGATCCTTATCATGGTCCTGGTCAAGCAATGGGCCTGTCTTTTTCTGTCCCCAGTGGAGTTAAACAACCTTCAAGTCTTGTTAACATTTTCAAAGAGCTTCACCAAGACCTTGGATGTTCCATTCCTTCTCATGGAAATTTAGAAAGCTGGGCGATTCAGGTAGACAAAGTTTCTTGCTTAGCCAAATGCCCATGTAACTCCTTTTCTGTTATTCTAGTATGAAACACACGCCAATACTGGACAAAAGTTTTATGAACTTGCTAGATTTGGTTTCAATGTGTGTAGTTTGGTTTTACGTGTGAGTGGTAGATTTCGTGGTGAGTAATTGATTTCCTCATTATTTTTGGGTTTCCCTACGCCTATAGTTTTCTGCGTAAAGATGAGTCTTCATAAGTTAAGTAGCCTTCTTGTTAATAGGAACAGATTCTAATTTTAAATGTTTATCAACTTAGTCACTTTAGATTAATTCACGAATATTCAAGCAGCTTTGTTCTGGTTTATATCTATGTGCCAAAAATTGCAGAATAAATAGGGCCTCTGTGCATCTATCAAATCTCAACTAAACTTCTCGTCACAAGAATGCCAAACATGGACTCGATTATCTTCTTTCCCTGCATTTGTCTTTGTCTTCTGTTGTGCAACTTGAGATGGAACAAAATTACTGCCTTATAATCACGAGAACTATTGAAATGTTCCCATTTTAGTATTTCCCTCTTCCTTTTGTGATTTCTTTTGTTTTTCTTGAAGATTTTTTCCCTTAATATATGACTCCACAGAGAAGAGAATATTATTTAAACTGTTTGGGATTATTACTCCAGATAAACGAGGCCTAGATATGTCTTTAAAAAAAAGCTTGTACAAGCATGACACTGATTCATTATTTTTATTATGTTTTTAATGATATAACAGGTGCAATGCCAAAAGAATTCTAATGGTCTCTTTCATTATTATTCTTTTTGATAATTTTTTTGATTCCAAATTCATTTCATATTGACCTTGCATATAGTAGACTTGAGCATATAGAAATGGAGCAGGTGTGTGATTCCGAGAATACTACTGATGAAGTCCTTTAACATTTCTGGTTCTGCATTTAATATTCTAATATTTATATCACAAAAGAACTGTTATACTCATTTTCTTTCTGGAACAAGTTGGCCTTACGTTTCAATTAATGGAATTTTAATTTCAAAATTTGCAGGGTGTTCTACTGCTTAATGCTGTACTTACCGGTAAGATGTTTTGTTAAGCCAAAAAATTATGTTATTATCCTTTTTGGGAACTTACTCATCTTTTCCTGAGTTATTCATTGGCCAGGAATCGGTTTATACTTATCTTTAACAATAGAAGGCTGAGTGAGTATTAAGAGGAATTCCAAAATATTTGTGCAATATATTGCATGCAATTTATTGTTCCTAGACCATGCCCATGTTAGTAAATAGTAAGCAATTTCTGTTGCTGCAAAGATTGTGGGATATTGGAATGTAAAATATAGATGTTCAGAACTGCTTCAATGGTTTAGATTAATTGCTCATTAACATTGGTTTAGGCACCTCATGAAGTATCAGCCGCAGTTCAGAACTGGTTTCAATACTTTTTCAGCCATCCAAATTAGAATATATAGCAATGTCAGAAAACTGGACCCAACCGCTCTCTCATTTTGTAGAAACTGGTGAACAGCCAGCAAGTTGTGGCAGAGATCCCAGCTTTTATTCCTAACGTGTTATAATAATGCATAAACTATGTTATTACAGACGAGTGACTTTTCAACTTTGCAAGAAGTAGACATTTTGAGTCCCAAGAATTCCAACTTAGTGCTTTATGTAAATTCATTTCTAATTATTTTGCAAAAGATAATCAAGGTTGAGATTCGAATGATGCACCTACTAGATCCAAAAAATTACTGCTCAACCATCTACATGCCCAATTTTATGTCAATTTTGCCAACTTAAAAAATGTAATATGTTTCTATAAAACAGTCTTTATAAAACCATCAATCTTCACATTATAGATTACAATCATATATCTATTTTAACTGATTATTCCATATCAGTCTGATCTTTCTTGAAACCTTTTTTCTTGACCTTTCTGACATCCCAATCTGGTTTTCTAAACAATGATATATAAAATCTTCCTTTTGTTTTGTGTTTATGTGCCTCCAATGATTGCTAATGGAAATAAAATATTGTTCATACTTATCCTGCTAATTCTCTTTAGAAATAAATTACTAGCTGTATCCTCCTTACCCATCAAAATTTACTGTTTTTAAGTGTATGAAAGGACAATTCTTACATGTTTCACTGATAGGATTTAATCCTTTTCCTGTTCATTCCCTGACAATAGTGTTTTTCCTTTGAATCACTTCAAATTGAAGCACAAGTAGTCTGACAAACATAGGTTATAGTTTTATGGAAATCCATTTCCGAGATTTGCTCATAACTTTATAAGCTCAATTTGAAATTGTTTTTTGTTGGAAATAAGATTCTTCGCACTACCCACTGTGTTCTTTATCATATTTTAGGGTTTTAAGTTGTCATCTATTGAACCACTTAATGGGTAATATATATACAAAGAGTACAACACAAATCAGGAAACTAATCCCACTAAACTAGGAAACTGACTCAAATAGAGAATCTCTTAAATTTCGGGATCCTAACAATACATATCTTGTACCCAATGTTTACCTAAAACAAAACTACGAATTCTCACACTCCCCCTCAAGTTGGTGAATAGGAATTTTCCATTCCCAGCTTGGACACAATACCCTTAAACATTGAGCTACTCAATCCTTTAGTGAGAATATCAGCAAGTTGCCCTTGTGTTGACACATACGGAGTGCATAGCAAGCCACTGTCAAACTTCTCCTTGATGAAATGTCTATCTATATAAACCAGTAATACTTTCACTATCCTTGTCGCTGAATGCTTAATTAACAATGTGTGATCCCCTTGACTTTGCTTATATCCCATAGATAACATGACCCTTACAAATATGCCAAACCAGGCCCGAGGAGATTGTTTCAATCCATACAAGGCTTTATTCAGCTTACAAACGGTATTGGTGGTCACCTTTGTTTCATAGGCTGGTGGGACTTCCATGTAAATCTCCTCCTCAATAGTCAATCCCATAAGTTTGAGTGTATCCTTTGGCTACCAATCTTGCCTTGTACCTTTTAATCGACCCATCAGCCCTATATTTCACCGTATATAACCATTTGCAACCCACCGACCTTTTTCTAGCTGTCAATTCCACCAAACTCTAGTTTTTATTCTTTCTTAGTGCCTCCATCTCCACATTCATGGCTTGTTTCCATTTTTCACTAGACAAGGCCTCAGATGAGGTTGTTGGAATGGTTGTGGTATTGAGGTTTACAAGAAAGGCTTTGAATATTTGTGAGAAGTTTTGAAAGGACATGTAGTGTGAGAGTGGGTATAACGGCCTTTTGGTGCATGTTCTGGTTCCTTTCTTAATGGAAATTGGCTGGTCCTGATCTTCCTCACTAATTTGTACCTCTGTTTCAGTTTGGAAAGTAGGGAAATCAGATATTGTTACCTCATTTGAGGAATTTGGATCAGATTTTTGTATATGCACAGATTCCAGATTGACCTCTTTCTGCCTTAGGTACACCAAATTTTTGCCAAATCGCACATCTCCAGAAGTAGATTCAGGCTCAAGAATGGGTTCAAATTTAGGAGATTTTGGTTTGGACACATGGTTTGATTCTGGTTGAACTGAAGACATTTGACTGGGTTTAGCTAGAAGAAAGGGATCATATTCAGACGCTTCTAGAATGGACTCGTTATCTTCCTTGAGATTCTCCCTGGGAAGATAAGATTGGACGAAATAGGCTTCTTGTTCATTAAAGGTAAATTTCTTGGAAGGAGGATGATAGCACTTATGCCCTTTTTGAGTTGATGAATACCCTACAAAGATGCACTTCAGTGCCTTGAATCCTAGGACTCTATAGGTTAGTCTGTTAATGAGATGAGTGGTTATTAGAATTGCTTCCTCCCAAAAATATTTTGGTGCAATTTTCCGACATAACAATGCTCGTATTTGGTCTAAAAGATGTCCATTTTTCCTTTCGGCTATACCATTTTGTTGGGGTGTTTTGACATAGGAAGACTCATGGAGTATCCCTTCTTTTTGACAATAGGGAGTTAGAGTTTGGTTGAAGTAGTCTTGACATTGTTTGATCTGAGTCTCTTGATATTTACACCAAATTGGTTTTTTACCATAGAGACGAAATGTGGAAATACAGAACTAACGTTAGACTTGTGTTTGAACAAGAAAATCCATGTAACTTGGGTGCAGTCCTCAATAAAGGTCACAAACCATCGTGCCTCTGACATTTTTGAAACAGTTGAGGGACTCCAGATATCAATATGAACCAGATAAAAAGGAAAAGTGCTTCTTTTATTGCTAATAGGAATAGGTATATGCTTGTGTTATAAACACCTCACAATGAAGACTCTCAACATCTAGCTTTGTAAACAAAGCAGGAAACAAAGATTTAATAATTCTAAACAATGGATGACCTAACCTATGATGATATAGGAAGACTTTTTCTTTATTTGACGACACAGACTCAGACATGAATGAGTAGGTGATATGCTTTTGGAAATGTTTGACCCGTTTGCTTCCTCAAGGTAGTATAGACCATCCCGTTCTCTAGCACTAACAATCGTCTTCCTCGAATCCCTCTCCTGAAATAAACAATGGCTTGAGTGAAATGTAACATTACAAATTAAATCTAGTGTGAGTTTCTTTATAGATATTAAATTTGTGGATAGCTTAGGGACACGGAGAACATTTCTCAATGTTATGCATGGGTTTATTTTGACATCTCCTAGTCCAGCTACACTTGCTAAGGATCCATCTGCAGTGGCTATTTTCTTATTGCTTGGGCAAGGGGAATAGGTGTTAAAGTGTTTGATGAATGAATCATGTGGTCTGTGGCTCCTGAATTCATGATTCAAGACTGCTGAAAAGGTGTATCTGAGGCATTTAATCCAAATGAAAAAGAACACATACCTAAATGCATCAAAGTACACGTACCTCTAGGTTTTTCTATGTTGCTATAGAATGCTCTCACCCTTTCTACTTCATCTTGGTTGAGGCCCTTTGAGTCCTGCTTGTCTTCCTGTTGGGATGCACTTGTAGCAACCTGTTCTTGTCCATTACCCCCCGGTTGGTATCCTTTCTGTCCCCACTCACGGCTAGGAGGCTTTCCATGCAACTTCCAGCACTGTTCCTTCGTATGATGTGGCTTTTTGCAGTAAGTGCACAAATCATCACAATTTTGGCTTGGATTGAACCCCCTTTCTAGTCCATGCATCAAATCTTTTTCTAGCATGCTTTTCACTCCTAGCTACCATAGCCGAACCATCAGCAGGTTGAGGATTAAGCCTTAAAGTTCTCCTACTTTCTTCACTCCGAATAATAGCCACTACCTCATTAAAGCATGGAACTTTCTGCTTTTCGAGTATTTGGATCCTTATTTGATCAATCTCAGAATTCAATCCCACAAGGAAGTCATAGAGACTCTATCCTGTTCAATGAACTCTTTTAGTATAGCAGCATCATCAGGACACTTGGTCTGAATTACTCGATAATGATCAAGTTCCTGCCATAATGACTTCAACTGGTTGGCATACTCAGTCACAAATTTGTTTTCTTGCTTGGAAGTAATGGTCTTAACTTTCACTTCATACACTTGGGCCGCATCCCTAGCTTTTGAGTACGTCTGTTGGATCGCATCCCAAATGGCTTTGATTGTAGCCATGAACATTACCGTATCACTTATTTTAGGCATCATTGAATTCCAAGCCACGCCATGATCAATGAGTCCTCCTCATCCCATGCTTAAAAAGCTGGATCTTCTTGCCTTGGTCCAGATCCTAACAAATGACTAATCTTTCCCTTACCTGTCAAGATAGTTCGAACAAGTTCTGACCACTTGAGATAATTTTTTCCATCCAATTTATAGGCATTTTGAATGATCTGCAAATCCACCGAAGATTGAGTCTTGGTTACTTCATCTGATGAAGCCACAGTGATTGATCCAGTCTCCTTGTTTTCTGTCATCGTCCTTCACTTCTATGTGCAACCAACTAGTTAACGAAATTAATCAGCGATGAAGGCTGACTGTTTGAATGAATCAGTGATGAAAGGCTGATTCAGAGAGGAAAAGAATCTCAAAAGAAGTGAATGGCAATGAAGGCTCAACCCCCCTCCTTAATTTTCCCAGAACAATTCGGGCCTAAGGTTCTGATACCATATTAGATTTTAGGGTTTTAAGTTGTTATCTATTGAACACTTAATGGGTAATATATATACTAAGAGTATAACACAAATCAGGAAACTAATCCCTCTAAACTAGGAAACTGACTCTAACAGAAAATCCCTTAAATTTTGGGATCCTAACAATACATATCTTATACCCAATATTTACCTAAAACAGAATTACGAATTCTTACATTCTTCATATTCATCTTTCTATTTTTTTTTTTCATTTTCAGTTAGAAGTCACCAAGCTAATTCACACGCTAATAAAGGATGGGAACAATTTACTGATGCTGTGATCAAAACAATTTCTCGGAAGAAGAAAGGAGTTGTTTTTCTCCTTTGGGGGAACTTTGCTCAAAGGAAGTCCAGGTATCTCCATTCAGCAACCAAATTTTTAGTGCATGAAATAATCTCATTTCATTTAATTTATCTCCCTTTCTCTCCCCTGCTGCTGCTGCCAACTTGCTCTGACTGATATGAAGAAAATTGGTGCTGAGAACATCTATTCCCTACTCAATACACAATAAGTAAACTTATCCAATAATAGGTTGGTGTGGTAAAAGACAACCGGATATTATCCTTGCATTGCTGGTAACTTATATTTGTGGGATTCATACTGGGTGTTGTTGTTGTACTGTTGGTAACGTACTTATTTCTGATTGAAAAATCTTATAGACAGATTTACGTAGATCTTTTTAAATTTTAGCTGATGAAATAAGAAATTCCAAACTTGATTACTGTATTATAATAAATCTATATTTTGTTGAGTCTCAAGAATCTTATAAAGTTTTCAAATATCAAAATTGGATTTTCTCTTTGGTTTTTAGCTTTTCATGATGCTTGAACAATGTATTATTTGTTTTTGCTTGGTCTTTCTATGCTTTGTAGATTCGCTGGAAACAAGCAGTAAGTCAGGGAGATGAAACACAGATTTGAATATCTTCTTAAGTTCTTATGAATTTGGGCTCAGTTATTCATTTATGGATTTGGGGCTTCTGGTGCAAATAGGTTTTAGTTTGAATGAGAACCAACGGGTGACAGAAATGTTTTAGTTAGGAATTTGCTTTTCTGGCAGCACAGTGTGTAGCGTTAAAATGTTTTTTTGACTTGTCAATTTGATTATTCAAAATTAGCAAACTATGAAATTTTTAGGATTTTGAAACGACTGATGTCAATGTTTAGAAAAATTTGCTTGTGTCTTGAAGGTTAGGAGCATTTGTCAATTATTTTCTATACCAACCTGAGAACTGTAACTGGGGAGAAGTAGGAGAATAAGCTGTCACACAAAACCAGACATTTTATTTATTCCGAGTATCCAACTTTTTAAAGTTGTAATTTTTATGGTTAATATCCGATTTGTCTCTTAGGAACAGAATAGTTAAAAAAGATTCAAACGCAATTTTGTGTGTTCTCTGTTTGGGTGATTTCTTGGTGAAGTCTTAGGACTGAAATGCTGTTGAGAGTTAGGAGAAATGTTAAATGTATCTGACGATTTGAGGTTTCGAAATTTTGTGATCGTTGGATTTGTATTAAAACGATTGTTGAACCAATGGGCTTGAGTTGGATACTACATTTACCTTTCTATGAGCGAGGATGAAGTTGAAGAATAAACAATTGCATCCAACGATTTTTTCATGATCACAATAATTCTGAGTCTCACCGTATCTAAGCCTATATTTTATAACACTGACTTGAGATTTCTCTTTCATTAAAACCAAAAGAGGAAGAAAACCATTTGATAATATCCACAAGCTAATAGCAAGCTAAAACGGAATTAGAATATAAATCTGCCATGATCTATCCTACTTCCAAAGGTATAGCCCAATACCAAATCCTTTTTTTGTTATAAAAATAGTAAACCTTACACTAGTGCTTCTAACTATTAAGGAATTGTAGGTTCTAGTATCTTCACAATTCATTGGTTTCATTACATCTTTTATTCCACAGAAAATTCTGGTCTAGTAACTACCCTAAGAATCTCGTAAGTGGAAACTATTTTGTATATTTCGAGTGCTGTAACATGGATTTGAGCCGCATATGAATAAGATATGTGACAACAGCATTCACGGACAGTATCCTATTACTGGTTCTTATCAGATAGTTAAGTCATAGCATAGTGAAGGAGATCCTTGGTTCCAGAACTAGATAAAAAATAAAGTTGCTATCGTGGTAGGTAATGGAAATTTGTATGTATTGCTCTTAGAAATCGTTAGGAGTATGCACTGTGAAAATGAAGATTATATAGAAAGAATATATAAAATTGATCTCTGGGTCATTTTGGGGATCAATTTAAGATGGTCTTAGTTTATCTTTTTTCTATATCAGAGTAGCCATGTATTCCTTCTGTAATAAGTTTGTTGTACAGGTTGATTGATGAGTCAAAGCATCACATTCTTAAGGCAGCCCATCCATCAGGTTTGTCTGCAAACAGAGGCTTCTTCGGTTGCAGGTCAGTAAACTAAAATAAAATCAATTTATTCTTTGTAAAAGGAACAATCAACAACATATGTAACCATGTTATTTCTCATGATGTGGTCAGGCATTTTTCTATCACAAACCAGCTTCTGGAGAAACGTGGAGTTACCCCTATAGATTGGCAGCTTTGATATACCTATGGATTGGTAGCTTCCGTATAACGAACCAGTTTTTGTTATTAATCACAAGTTTTTGAGATTTATCATTATGAGATATGGTTGGTTTAATGTGATCTATATATTGTATCTCCTTTTTTAATGATATTTCATGATCTATACATTGTTTATGCGTTATTAATGTTCCACAACAATTCTGGATGATGAGATTCCATAGCTTCCTTAACTGTTATTGGGATTGCCCTCCTGGAAAATTTTAAAATATTAAATAAGTTATGATAAAAATATAAATAACTAAAAAGATGTGTATATAAATTTTGTACATATGATACAATAAATTTCTTTAATTAAAATATATCTTGTTTTTATACTTTTATAATAAAATGCAATGAGCGTGTTATCTTTTTATGAGAATTGATCCTTATGCCTTAGAACTGCCCAAGTCGTTTCTGCGATGTTGAGGAAGAGAATATTATATAAAGAACAAGTCAAGTAACATAAAAGGATCATGTATAGTCTGGGATGCTTAGCTAAATTTGTTTGTATTGGACAAAGCTGTTACTTGACGGTGCAAAGATATGTGATTAAACAGAACATAAAGCAATCATTGCCATTTCATGTTTTCACGTAATTTAGTGGAAGAATGTTTTTATAAAGTTATTTATCTCTTTTCAATAATGACATAGTACGTTCTTATTTGCCTAAGGTTCAAAATTGTACATACGTTCAAAGTCAAAATTGACATTTACAATGTTAAAATCTAAGGTAAATAATTTATAACAATGAGTGTTTTTGTTATACCTGCAGAATAGCGTCAGAGATGCACTCCAATGTGTAAATGACTCCCATGTTTCAGAGAGAAAGACATGGAAAGGAAGTGTTTTCGAGCAGAGAGGTTTAGGGTATGTGCTACCTAACTCCGAGATGTGGGCTCCAATACAATATTTGTACATATCAATCGCCCCCGCATTTAACCAAGGATTGGTTATATCCTTAAAACTGATCTGAACCTGTCTTGGATGTTATTGAGTTCATTTACTACTTATTGGTTCTACAAGTTACTTTAGGGGAAACATAAGAAATTGAAAATTTTGAAGTCCTTTTGAGCAGAAACATCGAGAAGTTAAAAGGTCCTCCACTATGGATCATAGATCCCCTTTGACATGGACCGTTGCTCCCCTCTATGTATGTGATGGTGATTACTTCTTTGAAGAACGCGTTTGAGACAAACATGCACCATGCACCCTACAGTCCCTACATATAGCGATTGCTTCTCCTTTCAGTGCTTCTAGGTATGTTATCTTGCAATGTATTTCATTTTTTCCTTTTTTAACTATTTTTTAATTTTAATTATGTTATTTTTATTTAATTTAATATTAAATTGCTCCTTACGCTTTTGTTTTTGTGTTTATTTTATTTTCGTATATTTTTCAAAACAGAAATAATATTTAGATGAAAATCATTAATAGTTTAGACTACGAACAATAATAAGAGTCAAAGAAATTTTTATATCTTTTTATTTTCTTCCTTTTTATTTATCGTCTTCAATATTTATTTTTTATTTTTTATATTTCATTTATTGAAAATAATGTAAAACTTAAGTGTAGAGAGAAAATTAATAAATTATAGATGTTGTTTGCTATGTTTATTAATTTTATTACAATAAATAATTTTTGGTAAAAATATGAAAACAAATAGTAATATAGTCGTTAGCCATATATCGCTGGCAAACATCATTTTACCGATTTTAGTTTTGTAACAGTGATGGTTCTAAGAACATTACAGGCTTGTTAAAATTCCTACATCAATTTGAATGTTCATGCGTCTTTTTTTCTACAATTGTTATAATTTTTTAATGAATTGTGAGTAGTCAATTGATTTTTAATATCATTTAAATTAATAGGCTATTCTTAATTCTTAATAATGTCGAGAAGAAAAAGGAAGAACAGAAATTTAAGAAAAAATAATTCTCTCCAAATATTTATTAATTTTTTATAATAATAAAAATTAGGAAAAAACTCCAAGTTAAATAGCATTTTGCCTTAGCCACTTCAACGATCACTATAAGAAAATTGTAAATTACCCACGGAAAAAAATCCGTAGTACATTACTGACAGAACATGCTTTTTGCTGGTATAGTTGTCGGAAAAAAGGTGCTTTGCAACGGAAAAAAACTCTGTTGGTAAAGGAGGAGATGAAACTTTTGCCGACAGAAATTAGCGACGGATTAATGAAAGTTGTCGTAAAAATATGTGCTAATGATTTATGACAAAAAATACTGACAAAATTTCTGTCCGTCGGTAAGTTCAACGATGCGTCATCGTCGTCTTCTGGTGTTCTCGGGTTATACATCATCGTTGTTGTCATTTTCTTCGATTAATCGTCCATCGGGGTTAGTTATTCCTCCTTTTCACTTGGTTTTTCATTTTTCTTGTTGTTGTTAGGGAAGGTTTTATTTTCAATTTTGGTTGATTTCGTTTGTGTTTTCTACATCTATTTCAGGTATTAGTGGTTCATTCTACGTCTGAACGTGTTGCTGTTGGTGAAGAATGCATATAAAGTGTTCGATGAAAGGTTTAAAGAGATAAATTTGATTTGTTTTATTATGTTAAGCTAAATAGAATCAGATACATTGTGGATATGATTCAGATACAATGTTTATACTTTCATAACAAATACATAATTGAACTAGTATATATATGGTTTCCCAATCTTAATTGTTAACAATAACATAAGGTCAAAACATATGTTAGGGAAAAAAAAAGCCGTAATGATGATGGTGAATTAAGTGTAAGTTGATTAGTTTTAGAACTAAAAGCAAATAAATGAGACGAATCATTCATGGCATGACAAAATAAAGGATAGATATGAATTTGACATGTTTATGCTGTAGGTTTAGAGTTAGTTTATACTGTACATTAACTATAGTCTTACCTAGGAGCTGGGGATTGAAAATAAAAATGCAATACCTATAGTAGATATTAGGTCTTAAAATTAAATTGAAATTGCAAAGTTACATCTCTCTTAGTTAGGAACTAAATTCCACACTTTACATCTCTCAAATTAGTTTGATTCTTTATTTATAGGAAACAAATTCTAACTTTCATGTATAAGTGTTTTTTTTTATATTCATAGGTTTAATTTTAAAAATAAAAACTAGATGTGATATACTTTTAAAATGTGTGCTATGGCATTATGTTTAATAGAAGGCCTATTATATGTGGGAGCATGATTCTTGCTTCTAAAATAACGTTGATTCCTAGATGATTGTGAATGAGATTGCATGCTACCTTATGTCTTTGCATAAAATTTATAACTATTCTTTTTTTGATAATATTGAGCTCTATACCTAAATTTTTAACCATACATGAATGTATAAGACTTGCCTTTAGACAATGGGTGAAGCATATGTACATGATTTATATGTATACTGAGATATTGATGCACTATGCTTATTTTTCATCTTAGGCAAAGGTTATTCGACATGAAAATGTTTTCCTTTGATAAATGTAGTATTATAATTGGATGCGTGCCTATAATTATATTTAATCCCATACCTATTATTGGAATTTTTTTGTTCTCTTAGCATGCTTTTTAGGTTCTCACTTCCTTGGTGAATTTAGACAATGAGTCCTTGAAAGAATTAGCCTCCTTCTTTAATATCTTAATCTTATGCTTTAATTCACCTAAGTTATGATTGCCAATAATAGCCACACTCTTTATGATTGCCAATAATAGCCACACTCTTACATGATTTTATAGTATTATTCTTTATCATATTAGTATCACTTTTGTACACATCTAAATACTTTTGAGACTCTTTTGAGCCTAGAGTATAGTTTACTCCTTTTCATACTTATGATCTCAAGACTTTAAACTAGTTCATACTTATGATCTCAAGACTTCCTAAATCTTTTCTTTCTTAACTTTACTTGAGCTACCTGTAACTTCTTCTTATTAGCCTCTTTAATTTAAAAAGGTCCCTCTTCCTATTCTCATTATTCTTATTTATTGTGTTACTCACATTGCATGTATTTTTATGTCTTTATATGTGAATTATTGAAATTTTTGTCTTTAATTTTATGTCGTTGTTATGTAGAATATGAAAAATGCATGAATTGTCTTTCTTACAAGTCGTGTTCTGTGTTGAAGAATGTCGAGAATTGTCCAACGTCATTTATCTTCTTTGTAGTTTGCCATTGTCCATCTATCAAGATAAGTTGTTCAACTAAGTAATGTCTATAATGTGATAGATTTTGTGTTGTTCTTTGCAATTTTACCTTTAACAATGATTGATGAGTTTTTAGGTTGTGGTTTAATAGTCTAACTATTTATATATGGGCGTTGTTTAAATTGAAACATAAAGACTTGACAAGCCATTGTAATTTGTTGAAGTTTTCATTTATAGGAAACAAAATCTAACTGTCATGAATAAGTGCTTCTTCTATATTCATGGTTTAATTTTAAAAAAAAAAACTAGATGTGATATACTTCAAAAATGTGATCTATTAATTAACTTTTGTTGAACATCACTTATAATTTGATTTAGAGTTATCTAATCCATTAGAAGTTTTTTTTATCCTTCTTAAGTTCCTCTTTTTTTCTTAACAATTTGATCTATAAATCTATGAAAGTCAAAGATCACATTTTCATATGAATTTTTACTTCTTTCAAAAACAAAGGTTTCCTCTTATTCTCAATAACGACGTTGTATGCAACAAATGTAAATACAAAACTATTGAACAAGTGTATTATATTAAATATGAAATATTCTTTTTCACAGGCCCTATTTTGTGTTTTTAGAGCATCGCTAATCGTCCAACCTCATCCTTCTTCTTTGTAGTTTGCGGTTGCCCGTCCATCTAGGTAAGTCATCCAACTAATGTCTACTATATGTTTTGCTTTAATAGTATAATTATTTGTGTTTGGGTTTTGTGTGAATGCAAAAGAGGTCCTGATTTTGTGTTCTTGTTCAGAATATTCTTATAATCTTTGATGAGTTTTTACGTTCTTCTTTAATAATCTAAGAATTTATATTTAAGTTTTGTTTAAATAATTGATGAGTAGATGTACGAATTACATAAGTATTTACTGTATGTGGAATGAGTTTGATCTCTTATGGATGATCCAATGCATTATAAACCTTTAGCACGATATATAGGCTGGAAACCCGTGATACAACTCTCATGAGACTTATCAGTGAAAAATTTCACGAGCTTAGTAGCCACAACGAGAACTTGCTTTCATGATTTACATGTGTAAATAATGTCACGTAACATAGTGCTTATTTAAAATCAAACTTTAGAAATCAACTTGTAGGTGATTAATTCAAACATAAAGACTTGAACTTCAATGTGATTAATTCAAACATAAAGACTTGAACTTCAATGTGATTAATTCAAACTTAGTATTAACATAAGAAATTCACATAATTGGCATGACAATTCGTTACATAATAAACCCCTAGGACGGTATATAGGCTGAAAACCTGTGATGCAACTCTCATGAGGCTTATTAGTGAAAAATTTCACGAGTCTAAGAGTCACAATAAGAACTTGCTTTCTCGATTCATTGGTGTAAACAATGCCACGTACCATAGTGCTTATTTAAAATCAAACTTTGAAAATCAACTTGTAGGTGATTAATTCGAACATAAATACTTGAACTCATATGGTGGGATAGGTTGGTTTCAATATGGAGGAGAAATGGTCAGAGACCTGTAAAAACTTACAGGATGTTCTATAAAGTAAAGATTAAATGTTCTGTAAACGTAGAGAAGGATACTAACTATGAAATAACTTTTTTAAATAAGTTTTGCAGAAATGAGTGATGTTGATAGATCTTGGAAGTATAGACGATTAACATCAGATGGTTTCATTAATCTTGAGTTTGTTAAGGGAGTTGAAACTTTTATTCACTATGTACGTTCTCAACTTGTATATATGGATGACCCAAAGATCATATGTCCATGTAAAAAGTGCAATCATATTTATTTTCTTTCGATTGATGAAGTGAATCTCTATTTGTTAAGAAAAGAGTTTGTTCCAAATTATTTTGAGTGGACACGATATGGGGAGCCATTAATTTGTAGCACCTGAAGGGGTAATGAAGTAAACTCATCAACATATGTGGATGTGTTTGAAGGGGGGACTGGATTTATAACAAATAATATGGATGCAACTGAAAATCCTTACATCCAGATGATTTATGATGCAGTCGGTTATACCTTTATGAAAATATAAAAAATCTTGAAGAAAAACTAAACCCACATGTAAAAAAGTTTTTTTGACTTACTACAATTAGCTAACCAAGAATTATGGCCAAATTGTGAGACCATGACTCAGTTATCTTCAATTGCTCTAATATTGAACATAAAGTCTGAAGGGCATATTTTTGATCGAAGTTTTGATAAAATTCTTGGTAGTTATAATGAATCATTGCCTCTTAATCATACAATAGTTAATACTTTTTACAATATGAAAAAATTTATTAGGAGTCTTGGTTTGCCAGTTAAAAAAATTGATTATTGCAAATTGAGATGTATGTTGTTGTGGGGAGACGATGTGGAATTACAAGAGTGTAAATTTTGTGGTCAATTTAGGTTTAAACCTAGAAAGTTTCCTGTGAAACAGAAATTAGTACTTTGGAAGCAGATGTATTATTTCCCGCTAAATCCGAGAGTTCAAAGACTGTAAGCCAATGAACATGAACAGGAAGATAGAATAACGAGTCATCCATCGGATACACTCGTATGAAAATATTTCAATAATACCTTTTCTGAGTTTGTAGCTAAAAGTTGAAATGTTAGGCTAGGATTGTTGATGGATGGATTCTAACCTTTTGGTCAATCGGGTCAACAATATTTTTCATGGCCAATCATAATTACTCCTTACAATTTGCCTCCATAAATATGTATGAATGAGGCATATATGTTCTTGACGGTGATTGTTCCAGGGCCTATAAATTCAAAGCATAAAATTGATGTATTCTTATATCCATTGGTATCTAAATTACATCATCATTGAGAATATGGTATGGAAACATATGATGTGTCTCTTAAACAAATTTTTTTTGTTGAGAGCAACTTTGATGTAGGCTATTAGTGATTTCCCAGTATATGCTACGTTGTCTGGATGGATCACAACAGGAAAATTGACTTGTCCTTATTGTGTCAATGATTTTAGTTTGCTTTATCTTCCTAACGGGACCAAAACATCTTAGTTTGACAGCCACAGGAAATTTCTTCCTTCAGACCATTCATTTAGACGAAATAAACAAAAGTTCATTAAGAATAGGATGGTACAAACACCTCCTCCCCCTCACAAAGCTGGTAAAGAGATATTGCAGGAGATTGATGAATTAGGATTGCTGAAAGTTACAGAACTTGAAGTTGATGAAGTTAATACAAGCATTAGTAAAAACTTTGGTTTAAGAAAATGAAGCATTTTTTGGGATTTTCCATATTGGAAAATTAATTTGATATGTCATAATCTAGATGCGATGCATATTGAAAAAAATATTTTTGACAATTTGTTCAATACCATAATGAACATTGAAGGGAGGACAAAGGACAATGCAAAATTACAAGTTGATTTGAAACTTTTTTGTAAAAGGAATGAGTTAGATAAAGATCTTCGTAGCGGTAAAAACAAAAGAAAATTTTGTTTAAATGGTTAAAAAGTCTAAATTTCCTTGATTGGCAAGGTGTGTGGACATAATGAAGTACAAATTATTTGAGATGAAAAGTCATGATTGTCATGTGTTTATGCAAAGGCTAATTCTAATTGCATTTCAGGAGTTGCTATCAAATAAGGTATGGGCAGTTATAACAGAGTTAAGTTTGTTTTTCATAAGCTTAACATCATTTGAAATAAATTTGACTGAAATGGAAAAACTAGAAAGGGAAATTCTAATAATTTTGTGCAAATTAAAACGGATTTTCCCTCCAAGCTTCTTTAACTGTATAGAGAATTTACCTATGCATTTAGCACACGAGGCTAAACTTACTGGTTCAGTTCAATATTGATGGATGTATTCGTTTGAGAGGTAATTATATTAAATATTTAATAATAACAAAATTGTAATAGCTCAAAATGAGTAATGTAGGTATTTGCATCACTTGAAGAGAAATGTCAAAAACAAGGCTAGAGTTGGAGTTTCAATATGTGATGCTTATTTAGTGAAGAAAGTAAATACATTTTGTTCACATTATTTTGAGCCGCATGTTCACACAAGAGAAAGAAAAGTTCCTCGTAATGATGATGGGGGAGGAACAGTGATGCTAATAGTAACTTATCCATTTTCACATATCCTAGACGAACATATGGACATTTAACAAGAAGAATATTAACCAAGGAAGAAATAGAGGCTGCCCATGGTTACATTTTATTGAACTGTCAAGAGGTTCAACCTTTCGTGCAGTAAGTTGAAATTGATTATTTAGGTTTTGGAATTTAGTGTTATTCATAACTGAAGTATATAATAATGTTTTTAGATTATGAGGAATTGTTACGCAAGCTAATGCCCGACAAAACACAGGATTATAGCAATAAAGAAGTTGAAAGATACTTTCTTTGATAGTTTGAGAAATATGTAAGTTTTCACTTATAAATATTGAAATTATTGAATTATAAGATTTAAGTGTTCAAATGACATTATACTGTTTAATATGATAATTTCTTTTATGTAGGCCGTAGAAAATCTAATAGAGAATAAGTTTATATGTGATCTTGCGAAAGGACTTTTACGAACTGTTAAATCTCATTTGGTGTATTTTGTTAATGGATACAAATATCATACAGGGCATCATGGTCATAGCATGGCAATAATAAATGGTGAAGTTTGCATACAGGGAGAAATAATGGATTACTATGGTAAAATTATTGAGGTACTTGAAATTAAGTATCTTAGATTGCCAATAAAGTGAAGTGTGATATTTAAGTGTGACTGGTTTGATCCAATCCAAATGTTGATACAAAAGTGCATAACTGATACAATCGAGTTGAAATCAACAAGCAAAGAAGATTTAGACAATTTGAACCTTTCATGTTAGCAATACAAGCGATACAGGTGTATTATGTACCTTTTTCCAACTTACGAGGAGATAAGTCAAATTAGTTGGTCGTTTGCAAAATTAAACTTAGAGGTGTGTTCGAATCACATAGAAAAGGAGAGCAGAAAATTGAAAGTGAAGCATTTCAGGAAGAAGTTTTTGAAATAAATGCATCATTCATATATGAGGATAATTAATCTTTGAACGATTTATCTAATGAATATGTTAAAATTTTATCTGGAGAGGATAAGGAAGGCCAAAGATATAAAGAGGAGACTAAGTTTTATTTTAATTCTTCAGTAAAAGAAGATGATTTTGATTTACAATTAATTGATTATAGCGATTAATTTGTGTTTGTAATTGAATATTATATTCAATAAATCAATTATTTTATTTTCAATATATTGTATAAAATATTGAATTCAAGTTGTTATATTTCTAGAAAATTCAATCAAATATTAATTTCATGTTGAAATATGCCACCAAAGCAAAAACATGATATAATACGACCAAGGTTCAGACTACGATTCGGAGCTACTTACTATCCAAGTGAAGCATCACATTCTACAGCTGGAACTGAATCACCTCCTCCCCCTC
>JANZXP010000003.1:23045989-23075754 GCA_027576715.1 Erythroxylum flavicans
ACTCCCACTACTTTCTTTGAGAATAAATTCTCTTTCTAAAAATGTAGCATGTCTTGAGACAAACACCTTTTGCTCAATAGGATGATAGAAATTCCCATATTGATGCAGTATATTTTATTTTTATAAGGAAAAGAAAAAAATGAAAAAATGAAAAAATATGTTTAAGTAAATGTATCTAAGAGCAAATGCATATATGTTATATTGAACATGAGGTAGATATTGGCTTGGAACGTTCACTCTTGTGGTTTTAATGTATTGTTGGCATAAATTGTATGAGTAATTCCTTCCGATTGGTATATGCTTGATGTGGTTGATTTGTGAGAGTTGTATTGGGTTTTGAAATATAAATGTTGCATTTGTCATAGTTGACAGTACCTAGTTTTTGATAAGTGTTACTTTTGCATCACTAGCTTTGATGGCTTTCATGCTACATGACCTAAACACATCTCACCTTACCTTTGCTCATATTACAACCTTGAAAAGTCCTTTGATCCATGATTTTGCATATGAACATTAGTGGCGGAGAAATGAAATGATATGCAAAGTTATAGATTGTCATGATCATGAATGCTGTTCAGTGTACCTATAGATATATTTTACTTAAACACATTTTTCGAGTCTACCATTAGATTGCTCGATTTTTGAAGATGATTCTTGTTGATTGATCATGAGTAGAAGCATTGAATGTGGAATTCTTGTATGATTATTCATCTTTGGTTATGATTATATAGTCTTGAAAAATATGGAAATTGAGTAAATGTTTCGGGTCTTTGAGCTTAATTTGGATATTTTGCCCGAGGATGGCCAAAAGCTAAGTGTGGGAGAAATAGATATGTGTTTAATATTGATACATTTAATCATTTACGCTTAGCGATTATTGACATAAAATTGCTTAAGATACTTAATTTAATTCATATATGATTTTAGGTACAATTTGGAAGCAAAGAAATTAAAGTGAGTCGAAAGCACTACATTTGGGCCATTTTTTGAACATTAATTTTCACTTGTTTTCATGAAGCAAGAAGAAGAAAATTAAAAGATAAGAAGAAGACAAGAAAAATCAAAATACAAAGAAGAAGACTTAAAAGTGCTTGTTGAAAAATGAAGAAATAACAAAAGAGCAAAACGCATGTAGCAGCTGGAAGTTGGAGGACAAATAGGCAGTAAAAAAGGTGCATTTCGGATAGCTCCATTCACGTAAACAACGTTTACAAATTACAGTCCATGGCTCATGCATGAAACGCATAACCATAAGTGTATTTCACGTACAGCCAAAGAGATCAAAGTGACAACGTTTGGTAAAGATGGTTGACAGTATGCGTTAAACGCAACATGAAATGTAGACATTTCATGCCAGCAAAAAATGATGACACGCAGCAGTAAAGCCAAGAGACCAAACGTAAACATAGGGTGCATTTTCTAGCTTAAAACACATAGTAAAATAGAGGGTTTTAAAAACATGAGCAAGAGGGTTAAACATGAATAGTGACGGTGGCCATCTAACTTTAATTGTCCCATTAGCTAGAATAAAGAGAAGGTCATAAAAGAGAACAAAGAGAGGAGTGGCCATAGGAAAAACATAGGTGTGAGAGAAGAGAAGTGAGTGAATAGTGAAGGTGGACCCAAAACCACCATCTTTATTTTTCACTTCAATGTCTATTGAAAGAAATAAGAAGCTTAGGCAGTGACGAAGAAATGAGGGAGCTTTGGTAAAGGTATTAATAGGGGTTGAAGCAATTTTTTAGGAGAGACTCATGGAGGGCTAAACGTCCCAACGTTAGTTCGGAGGTGACATCGACGTTGATGACCTGGGTTAAGTATATTTTCTTATGTTTATTGCTTCTTTTTCTCATTAGGAATTGATTATATTATCCTATATTAATTGAATTGGGTTTAGTGTATGGATAATTAGATTTTCGTTATTGTTCAATTATTTGTGGACGAACCCTTTCGATATGGTGAAAGGATGATTTTAATGTATTCATTGAATTGTTTAATTGCATACCCATTGCAAGAATTTCAATATAATCCGTAATTGTTATGTTGAAATTCATGTGTAGCGACTAATGATTCGTAATCATTAGGGATAACATGACCTAGGTTAAATGACGCATCGTATGTGGTTGGTGCTTTGATTAATCGATTTTCCTAATTCATAATGCTACTATCTAATTAAATCTAGAGATCATATCCTAGGTTATTTGATGGTTAGGTTTAATTAACCACCGTATCTTGATTAAACAAAACCTAAGGGAAAACTCGGGTTAATTATTAATAGTTGCAAGGAGAGGTTGGAGAGCAACAAATCAATAAAATATGGTTACTTAAGATGTAGGTCGAGATTGAACTAAAGAACTAGGTCCCTATCGAATTCCCCACTTTTATCATTTTTCATGTTTTCTTTAATTTGTTTTCATTAGGTTAGTTTTATTTTATTTTCTTATTTCAAAATCCAAACCCCCTTTTTCCTAAACACCAATTAATTTCATTTCAACAACTTTTCACTCTCTCTTTATGGGATCAACCTAGACTCACCACTGCTATAGCAATAGTCTAGTTATTTTATTTTGACTAGCATATCGATGCGCTGTCAATTTTGGTGTCCTTACTGGGAGGTATGATGTTTTAGTTTTTGTTTGTGATTTTAATTGATGTTTTGTATATATTTTTTCGTAATTGGTATCTTTTCATTTATTTTGTGATTCTTTATTTTGTTTCATGTTTGTGATTTATTAAATAAAGCCAAAAATTTTGATATGAACGGAAGTAATTTCTTTTATAACTCATATTCTCAATCCTATAACAATATTTGGACTGATTAACCTAACTTTTGTTATGGATGGGATAATCATCAAAATTACTTCCAGATAGTCTGCAGGACACACAATAATTCCTGTGTGGACCAAAAACTTCTTGTCAAAACTCAGGTACATCTTTGGAAGAATTGATGAATGTTATGATTGCTAATAATCTCCAATTTCAACAGAGCCTACAACAGTAGTTGCAACGATTCTAGTAAAAAATGAGGCATATAACGTCTAGAAACCAGAACATGGTAAGTCAAATGGGTGAGATGGCGGTGAGGATCGACTACCTAGAATCACAAGTAGAAGAGGAGCAGCCATATCAACCTAAGGTATACCCAATGGACGTTAGTGTGGAAATCTTACAGAGTGATGAGGAGCTTGAGAATTTTGAGAGCATTACTTAAGGACTTGTTTGTGTAGAAGAAGCAGAGGAGGAGTTTAAATCAGAAAAAAAAAACATATCATTTAGCTCGAAGGTAAGTACTGACTTCATGATTATTTTTAGTCTAACTCGAACTAGAAAAAAACATATCATTTAGCTCAGAGGTAGGTATTGAGTTCATGATTATTTTTGAGACTAACTCTTCACCTTCACACAGCAGATTTGTGGAATTAAATGAGGAAGAAAATGGTAAAGAGACATTTGAGATGATTCTAGAGTGCATGGACTCAGTCAAGATTGAAAGTTAGAGGATAAGGAAAATGTTGAATATGACAGATCATCAACTGAGACCCTATCCTGAAAAACCTTACGTGGAGGAGCCGTATGTGACACCTAAATATCACAATTTTGCCACGTGAGGAGGAAACATGGAGTCGAGCTAGCTACCCTAAACAAAGGCGCTTTTAAGGAGGCAACCCAAGGGAAGTAAATTTCTTTTTTTTACATTTCTTTTTATATGCATGTGTGTTCTTTGCTAGGTTGTTTCTTGTTTGTTTTAAGTTTTCCATAAAAATGAGAGAAAGAATAAAACAAACAAAATAAACAATTTCTTATTTTTTATTGCTACTAAGACTATATAGTCATGATTAGAGAATGAGTTAACTAGAGAATTTGATAGGAACTTTAGCATGTACTTTTACTCTTATGATTAGTCGATGTGCATTATCTTTAGAAGAGTAGTGACTAGTGGTAGACAAAGCTGGTGAGATTTTGAGCCTTATTAGACTGACACATTTATATCAGTCTCATTGTTTTTAGATAATGTGTGACCTTCATGACATGTACATCCTGATTTTGCCTTGAATTTCTATTCGAGACCACATTCTTATCACATGCATTAATATGGATATGATTAGGCATTCCTTGCTTTTCCGAACTACATTAGCCAAATAGTCTACCCATTATAAGATTTTCCTTTTTGATAAGCCCGCTTAAGCCTTGTTAGGCTTTCTTTTTGTATCAACCATATTACATGATTTATACTTAACCAAATGTCTTACCTAAGCCATAAAGCTAGTGGAACATTTGTGATTGTTGAGTTTATGGATGTGCAAAGTTCTAAGTGTGGGAGTGTACATATGTGTGGTTGGTTAATGTTGGGATGTTTTGTTATGTCTTATTATTGAAATTCCCATATTAATGTAGTTTCTTTTAATGTTAAAAAAAGAAAGGAAAAGGAAGAAAGAAAAGAGAAAAGAGAAAAGAGAAAAGCACAAGAAAAGAAAAGAAAAGAAGATGAAAAAGAGAGAAAGAAAGAAAAAGAAAAAGAATGATTTTTTTTGTTTAAATAAATTTATCAAGGAGGAAGTGCATATGAGTTTGAAAATTCATTCATAATTAATGCATCCTCCTAAAATTATAATGAATGTGTTATTTGAGTATGTTAAATATGAGGTAGATGTTGGCTTGGAAGGTTCACTCTTGTGGCTTCAATGTATTGTTGGCATAAATTGTATGAGTGATTCCTTCAGATTGGTATATGCTTCATATGGTTTCTGTGTGAGAGCTGAAATGAGTTGTGAACTATAAATGTTGCATTCGCCATAGCTGACGGTACCTAGTTTTTGATGAGTGTTAACTTGTGCATTTGATGTCATATTGAGTGTTGATTTGTTTCAATAGCTTTAATGGCTTCCATGTTACTTGACCCAAATACATCTCACCTTACCTTTACCCACATTACAACCTTTAAAAGTCCTTTAATCCATGATTTTACATGTGAACATTAGTGGTGGAGAAATGAAATGTTATGCAAAGTTGTGGAATGACATGATCATGAATAGTGTTGAGTGTACTTATGGATATATTTTAGTTAAACATATTTTCTGAGTCTACCATTAGATTGCTCATTTTTTGAAGATGATGAATGTTGATTGATCATGAGTAAAAGCTTGGAATGTTGACTACTTGCTATGATTTTTGAAAGTCATTCATCTTTGTTATGATTATTTATTCTTGGAAAATATGATAAATGAGTAAATGTTATTTTTGGGTCTATGAGCTTAATTTTAATGTTTTGCCCGAGGTTGACCAAAAGCTAATGTGGGGGAAATTGATAGATGCTTAATTGATTATGAAATTATTCTATAACACTTAGCGATTATTGACATGAAATTGCTTAAGGTACTTACTTTAACTCATATATGATTTTAGGTGCAATTCGGAAGTAAAAAAGTTAAAGTAAGTCAAAAGTATGATATTTTGGCATTTCATAAAGATTAATTTTCGCTTGTCTTTATGGAGCAAGAAGAAGAAAATTAAAAGATAAAAAGAAGACAAGAGAAATAGAAACACAAATAAATCAAAGTTGCTAAATGTTGTTATGCGTAGACCATGTGTATGTGAATTAAATGTTTTGCATGGCCATGCACACCATTACTTTAATTAAGGAAGAGAAGAGGTTGCTGGGAAGAAGCAAAAAGTAGCGCATAAGGTGGATTAAAACAAGAAGCTTGAAATAGCAGCGTGATGGATAGTACAGTAGCCACGAACAAGCAGCAAGAGACGAAGACATATAGCAGATGGAGGAAAGGAATGACTACGTTTCACGTAAACATTGTACATTTAACACAGACAACATCTGTGAAACATAGACACGTAGACGTCTTGTAATAACGCAGACGTTTTCAAGACTTTGGATGCGTTTTAAATGAAAATTCCCAGAAGTAGTGGAGGGTTTAAGTTAGACCTGAATAGGAGCTTAGACCAAGAAGTTTAATTGTCACATCAGTGAATAATGATGATAGAGAACTTGCGATAGAGAGTAGGGAGGCGCGACAGTGAAGAAATAATTTAGGGGGTTTCGGCTGGGACATTGAATGGGGGTTGAAGCATTTTCTTGGGATAGATCCATAGAGGGCTAGACATCCTAACACTGGTTCGGAGGTGACATTTATGCCAACAACCTAGGTTAAGTGTATTTCTTGGTTTTATTTGTTTCTTTCTCTTATTAGAAACTAATTGTGTTATCCTATGTTAATTAATTTGGGTTTTACATATGGATAATCGGATTTTCATTATTGTTCAGTTATTTGTGTATGAATCTATTGAGTATTGTGAAGAGATGATTTTAATGCGTTCATTAAATCATTTAATTGCAAACTCATTGCTTGAATTTCGATAAAATCTGTAATTGTTATGTTGAAATTCATGTGTAGTGATTAACGATTTGTAATTATTAGGGATAACATGACCGAGGTTAAATGATGCATCGTATATGGTTGTTGCCTTGATTAATTTATTTTTCTAATTCGTAATGCTACTACCTAATTAAATTTAAAAATCGTATCCTAGGTTATTTATTGGTTAGGTTTAATTAACGATCTTATCTTAATTAAACAAAACCTAAGGGAAAACTCAGGTTAATTATTAACCCACGGTTAATAGTTGCTAGGAGAGGTTTGAGAACAACAAATCAATAAAATATGCTTAATTAAGGTGTAAGTCGAGATTGAACCAAAGAACCGAGTCCCTACTGAATTCCTGACTTTTATCATTTTTCGTATGTTTTCTTTAATTTATTTTCATTAGGTTAGTTTTATTTTATTTTCTTATTCCAAAATCAAAACCCCCTTTTGCTGAACACCAATTAATTTCATTTAAACAACTTTTCACACACTCTCTATAGGATCGACTTAGACTTACCACTACTATAGTAGTAGTCTAGTTATTTTATTTTGACTAGCATTATGACGCCCTGCCAATGACTAAGTCAAGATGTATGAGGGTAAGAAAAAGGGTGCAAGGGAAAAGAAACGAGAGCAAACACTTGACTATTTTTCAAAAACTTTGGAAAAAGTAAAAAATGAGACAAATACAAAGGAAAATATGCAGGCTTAGCAAAGAGAGTAGGGGATGTGAGAGATGTAGTATTGGACAAATTCGAGATGCTTTTTCTTATTTATAAAGAATCTTTTATTTGTCACGAAGTGAATACTGAGGTTAGCTTACTTAGGGGTATTATGTCTCTTTTATAGGAGTTTAAAGATCTCTTCTAAAAGGATATAAAAAGTATGTTACCATTAGTGCAAGGTATTGAGCATTAAATCAATTTTATTCTAAGTATACAGATTCTAAACTGACTAGCCTATCAGAAAAATCCAAAGAAGACCAATGAGATACAAAAGCAAGTGGAAGAGTTTTTGGAGAAGGTTTATATGACTGAGAGTCTATGCCCATGTTCAACTTTTGTTTTGCTAGTAATAAAAAATGATGGAATATAGAGAATATATGTAGATTGTCTCACTATGAACAAAATTATTGTAAAATACTACAATCTAACTCTTAGATTATATGACATACTTAATGAGTTGTTTGGTTCTTTTTATATTCTTTATAATTGACCAAAAATCTGGGTACTATCAAATTAGAATTAGAGAATGAGATGAATGAAAAATTACCTCTATAACTAAACATGGATAATATAAGTGGTTAGTAATGCCTTTTGATTTGATTAATGCATCAAGTACTTTTATGAGATCAATGAACCATGTTTTAAGTGAATTTTAAGCAAGTTTATGGTAGTTTACTTTAATGATATTTTTGTATATAGTAAGACCATAGATGTACTTTTTGGGCATTTAGATCATGTTTTACATGTTCTTAACAAGAAAATTTGTATGTCAATTTAAAGAAGTTTACATTTTATACTGAATAGGTTATGATTCTTAGCTATATGGTGAGTGCGAAAGTTATATAGGTAGATGAAGAGAAAGTGAGAGCTATTTAGAGAGTTGCCAACACCCAAGAGTGTGAGTGATGTTAAGAGTTTTCATGGGTTGGCTAGTTTTTATAAGTGATTTATTAAGAAATTTAGTACAATTACTACACCATTAATTGAGATAGTGAAGAAAAGTATAAGATTTAAGTGAGGTGAAGATCAAGAGGGAGTCTTTAGTCTTTTGAAGGAGAAGTTAAGTTTAGATCTTGTGTTAACTTTACCAAATTTTACTAACACCTTTAAGATTGAGTATAATGCTTCAAGTTTAGGAATTGGGGTAGTATTGATTCAAGATAGAATATCAATAGTGTACTTTAGTGAGAAGTTTAGTGGGATAAATTACCTTACTTATGATAAGGAGATGTACGTATTGGTAAGAGATTTAGAGACTTGGCAATAATACTTATGGCCTAAAGAGTTTGTGATACATACAGACTATAAGTTATTGAAGTATATCCAAGGTCAAAGTAGGTTGAGTAAAAGATATGCCAAGTGGTTGATTTTATAGAGACTTTTCTTTATATGGTAAAATATAAGCAACGTAAGGAGAATATGATAATTGATGCATTATCTTGGAGACATGCTTTATTGAGTATTGTGTATACCAAATTAATGGGATTTAAGCATATTAGGGGCACTTATATTAATGATCTTGATTAGTTAATGTATTTAAAGCATGTGAGGATTCAACTTTTAGAATGTCCTATAAGTATGAAAGGTATTTGTTTAGAGAAAATTGATTACTTATACCTCGTAATTCTTTAAGAAAGTTGCTTATGAGAGAGTCACATAAGGGAGACTTGGTAAGACACTTTAGAGCTCTCTACAGGTATTAAGTGAGCAATTCTTTTAGCCACACATGAGGAAAGATATAAAGAGAGTGTGCAAGAGATGTATTATTTGTAGGTAGGCCAAATAACGAGTGTAACTTTATCGTATATATACACCTTTACCTATATCGAGTAAATCATAGGTAAATCTTTTAATAGATTTTTTTTGGCGTTACCTAGTTTATAAAACTAGTAAGGACTTAATTTTTGTAATGGTGGAAGAATTTTTGAAGATGTCATATTTCACTACACTTCATAAAACCAATAATGAATCCTATAATTTTAAATTATTCTTAAAAGAGATTGTTAAATTACATGGAGTTTTTAGAACTATATTGTCAGATAAAGATGTTATGTTTTTGAATTACTTTTAAAAGAGTTCATAAGAAAAATTAGGGAGTAAGTTATTGTTTACTATAACTTGTCATTAATAAACTGATGGTTAAACTAAAAGTGTTTAATATGACTCTAGGGGCATTATTGTATGTTACTATAGGTAGTAATTTTAGGACTTGGAAAGAGTTGTTGTCTTTTGTTAAATTTTCTTATAAAAAGATTGTCCCTAGTGCTATAGATTTTACACCATTTGAGATTGTTTGTAGATTTAACCTATTACATCTTTTAGATCTTGTGCCTATTATTTTAGGTGAACGAATTAGCTTAGATAGTAAGAATAAAGTTGAGTTGGTGAAGAAGTTCAATGAGAGGGAAAAGCTAATCATTAAGAAGAGGACCCAACAATAAATTAAGAAAGTTAATAAGGTAAGAAAGGAAATGATATTCGAACCTAGAGAATGAATTTGAATACGCTTGTAGAATTAGATGTTTCCAAACAAGCAGAAATCTAAGTTACAATTACGGGGGATATACCATTTCAAATTGTGAAAGGAGTGATTAATAATGCATATAAGATCAACTTGCCAGGTGATTATAGTGTTCATTCTACTTTTAATGTGACTTATTTATCTCCTTTTGATTTTGTAGAGGAAGATGTTGATTTGAAAAAAGTTCTTTTGATAAAGAGGAGAATGATGGGAATCAAGCATCTACTACTCAATTACAGAGAGTTTTTAGAGCTTTATTGAAGGATATTAGAGGATACATGACACGGACTAGGTAAAGAAGGTCAAAAATTCCTTGACGGTTTAATGACGAATCTCTATGCAAGAAGTGGGGCTTATCTAATTTTGGAGGTTGAAGTTAGATGTATTATGATGATTCAAATAAAGGAGTAACTTGAAGAATTATAGTTACAGAACATAACTGACACCGATGTTACATTTTTTTAGAGTGCAAAAGAAGTTGAATGTAACTGGTGTCAAAGTCATAGTTGTAATTGAACTATTTTTTTTAGATTTTGTGAACTAGAGTTCCAAAATAAATAAAACTGTTATTGGATTTAACATATAATCGATGTTGAACTCATCCTTAATTTTTCATAGTCTTGTCTATAACAAAATTGGTGCCAATTATAGTCTAAGACTAGCATTAGTCTTATATTATTTACAGATAAGGTCTTGCTATTTTAATAAGATTTTGTTATTTTGATTATTTATTTCCTTTTAGAGCTTTAATTTTTAGGGATTCATACATAAAAGAGGCTTAGGGATGATTATATTTAGGGATCATTACATTATTAGTAATTTACTGAACCATTGCAGAGATTTATCTTTCATCTTTTAGAATGCCTTTACTTAAAGTTCTCTAAAAACTTTGATCTTATCTAACTTACTAGTGGCAATCAAATCCCTAGGATTTTATCACTCTTATTCCTTTCTTTTCTAGATTAAGGTGATTTATATCCTTCTTTTGTGTGTTTTTATATTCAATTTCATAGATTAACTTATTTTTGATAGTCTAGTCTTAGGTCTTATTGTATTGATATCAAAAGTCATTAATCCTATTAGTAAAGTTTGTTTAGAATTTGGTGGAGAATGATGGGAATCAAACATTTACTACTCAAGTATAAAGAGTTGCTAGAGATTCATTGAAGGATATTAGAGGACTAATAACATGGAGTAGGGCAAAGAAGCCCTCAATAGCTTAATAGTGGATCTTTACATAAGGAATGAGGCTTCGCTACCTTTAAGGATTAAAGTTATACCTATCATAATGATTTAAGTGTTGAGCAGGGTGAAAAATTGCAATTACCGAATGTAACTAGCATTGAACTTTAAGGATAATCAGTATCGATCTTGTATTATTGCTATAATGGTGAAGAAGTCAAATGAAATCAGCGTTAGAGTCATATTTGTATTTAGCATCGATCTTTTGTGAGGTTTTGTGGGCTAGATTTTCAGAACAAAATTGATGCTAGAGTTTAATATATAAATAATGTCAGGCTTATCATTAGTTTTACATAGTTTTTTTACATAATAAATTTGGCTAGATATGGTTTAAGATAGACACCATTCTTGTATTATTTACAAATATGATTTTGTTATTTTGATAGGATTTCATTATATTGCGTGCTTATTTCCTTTTGTAACTCTAGTTTTTGGTTTTCATGTTTATAAAAGGTTTATGGATGATTTTAATTAAGGATTATTATGCGATTGATTTATCAAACCATTTGGGCTTTTTCTTCCATCTTTTAGAGTGCTCTTACTCCAAGTTCTCTAAAAACTTCAATCTTATCTAGCTTGTTAATGGCAATCAAAATCCTAAGATCTTATCACTCTCAATCCTTTCTTTTCTAAACTTTAGGTGATTCATATCCTACTTTTGTATGTGTTTGCGTTCAATTTTGTGATTAACATATTTTTGATAAAATGGTCCTAAGTTTTATCTTATTGATTCAAATCTCACTAGCCCTATTAGTGAGAGTTGTATCAACATTACCTCGTCTACTGTGCATAGCACAATGGTTCTAATTGCTTATGCCTGTAAAATTTCCTAGTCGAGATTATTTATTTCTTTTAACTTTTTCTTCTACAACCCTTCAATATGTTTTACTATGCTAACAAATCCTTTAATCTTTGTTGCTATAGTCTGAAATTTTCAATTCCATTGAATTTTCTCACTTCAACTCTTATAACTAAGTTATTGTCACCTTAACTATATTTTATTACCACTTGTTGAGAAATAAGGTGTATCCAATAAGAATATAGTAATATGAAGGAAAACAAATAAGAATAATAAGAATATTTTTAATGAGGTTTGCTAGTTGGATATGCTTATATCCTAGGGAGCCAAGATTGGTTAATTTCACTATATTGATTAATAATTCACTTAGTGAACATCACAAATTTTATATAGAAACTAGGTTTTCACAAATATAGTTTATTGTAAATTCTAGTTGGTATAATTCTATACAACTTTCCCCTACCAAACTCAATCTAATTTAAACATGACTCTAATAAGTCCTAGAATCTTTGTGAAAATTCACCAAAAAGTATGTTTTCAAATAAAACTGTTCCTCACTAGCATATTCATGTCCTAAGTTATGTCCTAGACCATGTATTTTCCTATTTCTTTCCATACATGTGAACATGACTTCCAATATGCTCATATCCTAGGGTATATAACTGATAAGTGTGAATTGCATCATATTGTAAGGCTTAGTTTGTTATGTATTTAAGTGTTAACTTAATCATTTAGTATATGTTTAGGTTAGAATTGTGTTAGTTTGTTAATTAATTATGTTTAAGTGTTTTTATAGGTTAGTCAAGTCTTTGAGTTTAATTATTATATCTTTGAGGTACCTTGATATGTTTGTTAGTGTTTTAGAGTCAACATCGAAGAATGGAGAAGTTTTAGAGACATTCAGGCCAAAACAACGGCCCACGATCGTGGCACAATAGACCACAATCATAACAGAAGCATTAGAGTCAGCCCACAATCGTGACAAAAGCCTAGGATACGGCCTACAATCGTGGCCTGATTGCCACGATCATGACAGAAGGCTTAGATGTAGGCCATGATCGAGGCATGTAAGGCCACAATTGTGGCCTATGTTGGGCAGACACGCAAACAAGTAAAAACATAAAGTTTCGAGGGACTTTTTAGACATTTTCGACCCCAGAAAAACCTAGGGCTACTTAGAACACAAAAGGTATTTAAAGAAAAAGAAAAAGGAGTAGATGGAGCTTTTGCATCAACCACCATTGAGAAAACTTAGAGAGAGTTCATCGAGAGATTGAGAAAGAGAAGAAGGAAGAGAGAAGCGGAGAAGAAGCCGACTTGAGTACTTCCTGGAACAGGAGGTTTCCCAATGTTGCTGCCTCCATCATCCATTAAGATATTGTTTCCAGTGTAATTTTAGTTTTATTAATTTATAGAATTTGAATAACCGTTGATTATAGGATTGTATGAATGTTGAGGATGTCTAAACTCACCTTTAGGTTATTTTTATCTTTGATTTAATAAAAATTTGATTGTTTATCTTATTTGGATTCATTGTGATTGATTTCTGAGATTGTATAATTCAGTAATAGACTGAGAGGGTGAATCGAATGAAAAATAATTAAATTGGGCTAATTGTGTGAAGAGAGATCTCATATAGGTTCTCAGTAGTCTATTGGAAAAATTCATATCTAATTAGGGTTTGGATAGATTGTTAAATGAGAATTTGTAATTTTCCATAATCTAATTAGGATTTATAATTTAGGGTTAATGGTTATAACTTTAGAGAGAGTAATCAACCCTAGGATCATTTAAGACCAATAGTCCAATAATTCATAATCAATTAGGATAGCGTTAAAGATAGGTTAAAATTCCTCTTTCTCTTAATTGGTAGTTCTTTAGGTCGATTCTTGAATGTTTGCGTTGCAATTGCTACTTTGTTAATATTTCGTAATTGATTATTGGAATTTAGTTGCATGATTGAATTAAATTCTTGCCTTAGTTTTGTTACATTTTGAATTACTGCATATTATTTTGGGCCATATATTTTAGGACTAGATTAACCCTCCTTATGGGATTGAAACCTTAGATACTACGCGAATGACCTGTATGCTTGTAGATTATCAAGGTTAAATATTAAAACTTACACATATTGGAAAACCGCGATCAAGTTTTTGGTTTCATTGCTGGGGAGGCGATTAGTTTAGTTCTATAGTTTAAGGCATTTAGTTAGTTTTAATCTTTTATTTTTATTAGTTTTTTCAACTTCTAAAATCGTGCTCTTGTATGAACACAAGAGTCATGAGAGGTTCGAGTCATGTAGCTGAAACATTAGATTTAGACATCACTCGACTAGAACAAATGAATAGGAAAGCCCGGCGTGAAGAAAAAGAAGAAATCGTGTAATCAACAATGGCCAAGGAATTTCAGTAAATTTGGACCACGGAGCAAACCAAGGATGTCAACAACGGACCCTTATGTAATTCATGAGACCAGGGTTCAATACGGCTAACTAAGGAGTAGCTAGGCCCCATTCAAGCAGTGTCATTTGAAATCAAACCAACCATCCTGAACATGCTTTAACAGAATGTGCAATTTTATGGATTAATGAACGAAGATCCCAACTCACATATAGTGAACTTCCTTGAAATCTATGATACCTTTTAGTACCATCAGATGTCAGAAGATGCAGTCAGAATTAGGCGATCCAGAGCAAGTGAATTATATGGGAGCCCAGTAGGGATGAGGAGGGGGCAACAATTCCTACTCCAACACCTATAACCCTGGGTGGAAGAATCACCCTAACTTCTCTTGGACGAACAATGCTGGAGGACAGTTTAGACCTCAAGGACAATAAAGCTTCCGACAAAATAAACCAAGCTCAATGGAATCCAAATTGGATAGAATTTTAGATAAGCTTGGAACTCTAGCCCATGCACAAAAGAAGCTGGAAGGTAAATTTAAGCAAGTCACCAAGAACCATGCCTCTTTAATTCATAATGTAGAGGTCCAAGTAAATCAATTGTTAACTGTTTTTTTTATGCAAAATATGGAAAATCTTCCTAGCACTTTAGGAACAAAACAAAGGGAGCAACTAAACGCTATTACACTTCAAAGTAGGAAGGAACTTGAACCACCTACAAGGAAAATAAAGGAAACCGTCCATCCTATTTAGGAAAATAAAGAAAAGGAGAAAGAAGTGGACATGAGCGAATACCCTCCTTATGTCGGTCCTCCATCGTATCAACCCAAGATTCCTTTTCTTTAATGATTACAAAAGAAGAAGTTAGACGCATAATTTGCAAAACTTGTTGAGAAATTAAAGGCACTATAAATAAATCTCTCCTTTGTAGAGGCGTTGGAACACATGCCTAAATATGCAAAATTTTTAAAGGACATATTATCAAAGAAGTTTACTTGGGAAGGTAATTAGATAGTAGCTCTAACTGGCACCTGCAGTTCTATAGTCACTAGTCATATGCCATCTAAATTGAAAGATCCAGGGAGTTTCACAATACCATGTGTGGTTGGCGAGTTTGAATTTACAAAGTGTTTGTATAATTTAGGAGCAAGCATTAATCTTACGCCTTTGTCGATATTCAAGAAGTTGGGACTGGGGGAGATGAAGTCAACATCGATGTTAATTCAGTTGGTTGATCAATCCATTAAAGGATCATTTAGAATAATGGAAGACATTCTGATGTAAGTGGACAAGTTCATTATTCATGTAGATTTTGTAGTTCTGGATTTTGAAGAAGATAAGAATTGTCCACTGATCTTAGGTCAACCATTTATAAATACAGGAAAAGCCATAATTGGCATTCACAAAGGGAAATTATCACTTCGAATAAGTGAGGATTAGATCGAATTCAATATGAATAAGGCCTTAAAGAATCCAATAACGAGTAACGCATGCATGAAGTTTGAAATTATAGATCAAAATATACAAGAACAAGTTGAGAGTTGCATCGTAGAAGTACAGTCAGTGGAAGCAGAGACAGACAATGGATATTAGAGACTTTAATCTAAAGGAGACAATGAGATGGAGGAGTCAGATGTTCAAATGCATCAAGATAAATTGGTTCGAACCAAAGCAGCTATACCACCATCTATAGAAAAATCACCGACATTAGAGCTTAAACCTTTACCTACACATCTCAAATATACCTTTCTGGGTAAAGGCAAATGTTACTGATAATAATCTCCAATCAATTGAATAAGAAATAAGAAAGTAAGGTGGTAGAAATTGTTAGAAAGCGAATAAAAGCCATAGGATGGGAAATTATGGACATTTGAGGCATAAGCCCAAATGGTTGCATACACCGAATAAACCTAGAGGAAGGATGTAGAACGGTGAGGGAGCGTCAGCGAAGGTTGAATCCTAACATGAAGGAGGTGGTTAAGAAGGAAATCATAAAACTCTTAGATGCAGGGATAATTTATCCCATCTTTGATAGTGAATGGGTCAGCCCAATACAATGTGTAACTAAGAAGGGTGGAATGACGATAATAAAAAGTGATGATGGAGAAGTAATTTCATCAAGAACAATCACAGGATAGAGAGTATGCATAGATTATCACAAACTCAACTCAGTGACTAAGAAAGATCATTTTCCTCTTCCGTTCATAGACTAGAAGATAGAAAGGTTAATTGGTCATTCATTTTGTTGCTTCTTAGATGGATATTTGAGATATAATCAAATTTTCATCTACCCTAATGATCAGGAAAAGACTACATTCACTTGCCCTTATAGTACCTTCGCGTACAGACAGATGCCTTTTGGGCTTTGTAATGCTCAGGCTACATTTCAAAGATGTATGATGTCTATCTATCTTCACTGACATGATAGAAGATATAATGGAGGTGTTCATGGAAGATTTTTCAGTTTTTAGAGATTCTTTCAAAATGTATTTAACTAATTTGGAAAGAGTTCTTCAAAAATGTGAAGAGCCACAGTTGTGTTGAATTGGGAGAAATATCATTTTATGGTGTAAGAGGAGATAGTGTTAGGGCATAAAATCTCACACTAAGGATTCGATGTTGACAAAACAAAAACAAAAGTGATAGAGAAACTTCCACTGCCAAGCAATGTAAAAGGTGTGCGAGGATTTTTAGTTCATGAAAGATTTACTGTCGATTCATCAAAGACTTTTCGTAAATTGCAAGACCTTTGACAAACCTTTTAGTCAAGGATGTGCCCTTCGTATTTGATGACATGTTTATGTCTGCATTTAACACACTAAAGGAAGCATTAATATCAACACCAATTCTGTCACCACTAGACTGGACACTTCCATTTGAAGTTATGTGTGGTGCAAGTGAGCAAGCCATAGGTTGCATATTAGGCTAAAGAAAAGATAAGAGGTTGCAACAATATACTATGCCAGTAAGACCCTTGCAGGACCTCAGTTGAATTACACCACTACAAAGGAGGAACCACTTGTAATAGTGTACGTGTGTGATAAGTTTCAACAATACCTTTTGAGTTCAAAGGTAATCGTATTCACCAATTACGCGGCATTAAAATACGTTTTCAACAAAAAAGATACAAAACCAAGGCTCATTCGATGGGTGTTACTTTTATAAGAATTTGATATAGAGGTGAGAGATAAAAAGGGAGCATAAAATATGGTTGCAGACCACTTATCCAGACTTGAAGGAGGGGAATGCAAGCCAAGTGATGATATTAATAAAAATTTCCCCGATGAAACCCTGATGCTACTTGAGACTTTAACTATACCATGGTTTGCCGATATCACAAATTATGTTGCCAGTGGTGAAATTTCGTCAGATCTATCGTACCAACAAAGGAAGAAATTCTTACATGATTGTAACCGATATATATGGGATGAGCCAATTTTATATAAAGCATGCACTGATGGGTTAATACAACGATGTGATCCAAAGGAAGAGATGTCAGGCATCCTAAAGCAATGTCATGAAGGTCAGTATGCTGGGCATTATGGAGCCAACAAAATGGTAGCTCGGATACTTGAGAGTGGATTTTATTGGCCATAGTTGTTTAAGGATGCTCAGACCTTCGTAGCATAATGTGATCTGCCAGAGAATAGGTAATTCTCCAAAAGAGAAGAGATGCCTTTATCCAACATTTTAGAAGTGGAAGTCTTCGAGGTATAGGGCATTGATTTTATGGGTCCTTTCATATCTTTAATGGAAAATATGTACATTCTAGTAGGAGTGGATTATGTTTCGCATTGGGCCAAAGCAGTAGCATCTCCAACCAATGATGGGAAGGCAGTGCAAAAGTTCATTAAATAGTTATTCAACCTATTTGGAGTGCCACGTACGATAATAAGTGATGGATGCACACATTTCTGCAGCAGATCTTTTAATGCCCTCTTAAAAAGATATGGAGTACACCACTGAGTTACTACACCCTATCATCCACAAACTAGTGGCTAAGTGGAAGTTTTCAACCAGAAGCTGAAACAAATTTTGGAAAAAATGGTGAACAACTCTAGGAAGGATTGGGCAACAAAGCTAGATAATGCCTTATGGCCTATAAGATAGCTTTCAAAAAACCTATCAGAACAACACCTTATAGGCTCATGTACAGGAAAGCTTGTTATTTGCCGGTTGAATTAGAACATAGAGCATACTAGTCGATTAAAGCATTAAATTTTGATTGGAAACAAGCAGGCGAAAAGAGACTTCTACAACTAGACAAACTCGAAGAGTTTCATTATAATGTGTAAGAAAATGACAAACTCTATTAGGAAAAGGTAAAGAAATGGCATGATGTTTGTCTTAAACAAAAGGAATTTAAAGTAGGAGATACTGCTCTGCTATATAATTCAAGGTTGAGGCTATATCCAGGGAAGCTAAAATCTAGATGGAGTGGACCATTTACAATCATTCAAATTTTCGATCATGGATCCCTCAAACTAGAAAATGCTAACAAGGAGACTTTTAAAGTAAATGGGCTTCGTTGCAAGTTATATCTTGAAGGAGCGATTCCCAAGGACAAGGAAGTGATTTCCTTCTCTTCGAATAATTAAGATGCCTCTATGGATGTAAGGTCAAGCTAAGGACTATAAATTAGCATGTTTAGTAGTTTGATTGAAATTGTTAGGTTTAGTTAGAGTTGTTTTGAGCTTTCAATAAAACTTTAGTAATTTGTGTTGAGCTAGGATAACTAATGCCCTCACTCTTTCAATTGCCACCTTCAACACCATCCCCGCCTCCATCATCATAAGGCTTTGTCTAACCCTGTTTCTTTTTAAATTTAGTTTTCATTTGTATTTTTTGTTTTATTTTAATTTATGCTTCTTCTTTCCTTACGTGTTTGTTTATCCCCTTCACACATTGAGGACAATGTGTTGTTCAAGTGTGGGAAGGGTTATGTGTTTTGCTTTGAATGTGAATTTTGCATATTATATGATAGTTGTTAGGTTGCATTTTGTGAATCGTGTGAATGTGTCAGTGGCTTAGATGAATTGAAATTGATTTAATTTTAAACATAGTCTATTAGGTTATGAAGAATCATTAGCTCACAAAATTAGTGAATTGGAGTCTTTGGCTAAATATGTATCTTAATTAGGATTTAGTTTGAGTTTGTTACCCTTTAAATTGTTACATTCATTTATAATTTGAGGCCTTAGACTTAAGAAGCTTTACTAGTATTTTTCATGGAGATGAGTCGCTAAAGCAACAAGGTAGCCAATAAAAAATAAAATAATAATAATAATAAATAACTATTCCGCTGGCCTTCAGGTTATGAATAGAGCTAGTAGCCAATTGAGAACGTGATATAGCTGAGTGACGGGATTAACACACATCACAAATGTGTGCCTTCGAGTAAAAAGTCTATAATGATGTTCCAACCAAGCAGCTTAATAAAAAACATGACTTAGTTGAGTAACCAGATTGACATGCATTACCAATATTTGCCTTTGCGTAAAAATACTAAGTTCATGTTCACAAAAAGTAAATAAAAAAGTATTTTCGAATAAAAGCCTACCGAACTTGTAATAGTTGACTTTTCATGAAAACATAACTAGTAGTAGTTACAGAGTCTGAATGACCAAAGAATTATAATGGATGTGTGCAATTGAAAATGATAAACAATTTAACACTTGAGTCTGGATTAATATGTATATGTAGTTCAAAGGCCCAAGACACAGATTTAGCATGTTAATGATTGAAATGACTCGAATGATTATGTTTAAAATTAAGTTGATTTCATGAAGTTGAAGCCATTGTCTCATTACTGCATTGTGTGTTGTGTGTTTATTGTTTTGTTTACTTGAGGACAAGCAAATGTTTAAGTGTAGGGATGTTAATAAGTGTGAATTACATCATGTTTTAGGGCTTAGTTTGTTATGTATTTAAGTGTTAAATTAATCGTTTAGTATATGTTTAGGCTAGAATTGTTTTAGTTTGTTAATTAATTGTGTTTAACAGTTTTTATGGTGGTCAAGTATTTGAGCTTAATTATTATGTCTTTGAGGTACCTTGATATGTTTGTTAGTATTTTAAGATCAACATCAAAGAACGGAGAAGTTTCGGAGACACTTGAGCTGAAACAACGACCCAAGATTGTGGCGTAATAAGCCACGATCGTGACAAAAGCATTGAAGTTAGCCCACGATTATGGTTTATATGACACGATCATGATAGAAGCCCAGGATATGGCCCACGATCTTGGAACAGACGCGCAATAAGTAAAAACGTCAACTTTTGAGGATTTTTCAGACGTTTTCGACCCCAGAAAACCCTAGGACTGCTCAGAAAAAAAAGGTATTTAAAGAAGAAGACAAAGGAGCACATGGAGCTTTTGCATCAGCCACTATTAAGAAACCTTAGAGAGAGTTCATCGAGAGATTGAGAAAGGAAAGAAGGAAGAGAGATGTGGAGAAGAAGCTGACACGAAGTACTTCCTAGAACGAGAGGTTTCCCAACACTGCTGCCTCTATCATCAATTCAGATCTTGTTTCTGGTGTAATTTCAAATTTATTAATTTATAGAATTGGAATAACCGTTGATGATAGGATTGTATGAATGTTGAGGATGTCTAAACTCACCTTTGGGTTATTTTTATTTAATAAAAATCTGATTGTTTATGTTATTTGGATTCATTGTGATTGATTTATGAGATTGCATAATTCGATAATAGATTGAGAGGGTGAATAGAATGAAAAATAATTAAATTGGGCTAACATTAGGTGATTTAATAAGAACGAGAAATCATTCAAATTAGTAATTGTGCAAAGAGAGATCTCACGTAGGTTCCTAGTAGTCTATTGGAAAACTTTAGATCTAAGTAGGGTTTGGCTAGATTGTTAATTGAGAAATCACAATTTTCCATAATCCGATTAGGGTTTATAATTTAGGATTAATGTTTATAACTGAAGAGAGAGTAATCAACCCTAGGATCGTTTAAGACCAATAATCCAATAATTCATAATCAATTAGGTTAGCATTAAAAATAGGTAAAAATTTTCCTTTCTCTCAATTGGTAGTTCTTTAGGTCGATTATTGAATGTGTGCATTGCAATTGCTACTTTGTTAATATTTCGTAATTGATTCTTGGAATTGAGTTGCATGATTGAATTAAATTCTTGCCTTAGTTTTGTTACATTTTGAATTACTGCGTATTGTTTTGAGCCTTAGATTTTATGACTAGATCCTCGTGGGATCGATAACGACCCGTAAGCTTACAGATTATCGAGGTTAAATATTAAAACTTACACATATCGAAAAATCGCGATCAGTAACTCATTATATCTTCTCAAAATATGAACATAGGCTCTGACACGCTTGTATCTCAAGCCATGTTCTATTAAAAAAATCCTTTACCACACCAATACTCTCATGTTTCAATCATGTTCTAATCCATGTCTTAACCTTTGTATTCCAGAAAAACACACCCTAACACATAATCATATGTTAAGTTATGTTCACCCGAATACTTTCAAAAGATACTTGGACTCTTCTAAAAACATTCTAAATTTATAATCCATATTTAACTCTTCATCTTGTGATACGTTCTGTTCACTCAAATATTTTCAAAAGATACCTGGACTCTTTTAAAAACATTCTAAATTTACTAGCCATATATTTGCACCATACACAACAAAAGTTCAATCTTATTAGAATGGTAAGTTCTTCAAATTTCTATAGTAAGACAGATAGTTTTATAATTACATTCTAAATTTACTAGCCATATATTTGCACTGTACACAACAAAAGTCCAATCTTATTAGAATAGTAAGTTCTTCAAATTTCTATAGTAAGACTTAGATAGTTTTATAATTACATTCTATGTGTGATGTATTTTAGATACCAATTATATGCACTAGAACATTACTTCTACTTAAAAAAAGAGAATTATCTTTTTCAAAAATCAAAATTTGTCCATTTTTTGACACCGCCTATTTTCTACAACGGACGAGACAATCTATATACAATTTTAAAATACTACTTGCTTGCTTCTAAAATAAAAGCTAAGAATTTCCTTGTATCACTTTCAAGAAAAAATTAAAACTAAGCAGTTTGTAAAGAATAATATTAAATGATAAAAAATGAAAATAAGTTTAGATAAATTTAATTCATGAAATCTTTGGATTATTTGGATAAAAAACCCAAAAATAGTTCTTATTTCATTTCAACAAAAAAAATTAACATGTTGAGAGGGGGCAAATGTAAATATAACTTCTACTTTAAAAAAAAAAAGAGAATTACTTTCTCAAAAATCAAATTTTGTCCATTTTCTGACACCAGCTATTTTCCACAACGAGGGAGACAATCTTTCCTTGATACTATACCCAGCTCAGTTCAATTGTCAAAATGGAAAACATTATGAACTTAAATGAGTTACTTTAAAGCTAATTTTAATTTGATTTATTGTCATTTTCATAGATATCCTCGATAATGACCAGTGGTACCAAGAAGTACTCATGCAAAATGCAACTGTATTCATGATTATTGGGAACATCATGTAGGGGGAGATTTATCCATTTTATTGTAGAAAAAATTGTATGCTGCTGATTGATGAAGCAGCTTAGAGATGTGGTAAGCAACATTGACTTCTCAAGGTGTTAGTCATGGACAAGGTTTTTGTACTGTTCTAAAACATATCTGTGGTGGACATGAATGACATTAATCATGTACAATTAGCTCATCACTTGAATTAGCCTCATGACTTGGAGAAGAATCGAATTGTCCTTCTCGTTTATTGGATTCTATAAGCATCAAAACAACTTCCCTCATTGTTGGTCTGTCCAGTGGTGACATACTGGTGCAAAGTAATGCAATTTTCACGACAGTGATCATATGAGACACAATTTTCTCATCTTGTAAGTCCAGCCGGACATCAAGTAGCCCAGGTGACAACGAATGAATCCTGATGTAGTTTCTCACCCATGTTACAAGATCACCGTCTAGCTCAACGGGTTGGACTGGTGTTCTGCCTGTCAGCAGTTCCAGAAGGACAACTCCATAGCTGTATATGTCACATTTTTCTGTCACTTTCATAGTGTATGCATACTCTGGCAAAAGAAACGACAATTGAAACATTCATTAGCATTTTACATAGCATCATATTGGCTTAGATGAATTGAGGATAACATTTCAGCTTGATTTGGAAAAGAAAATGATTTAAATGTAGGTTTCATGATCGATCATTAATTATCAGCACTTGTTGCTAACAGAATCAAAAGTTAATTCCCTCTTTCACGTTCAAATTTATGTTAAAATTGACCCAACATTGCCGACTAATTGTTCCTATGAAACACAAAGAAGTATCTTCTCAGGGATGCAACTGAAAATGCAAGTAACACTATGACATATTATATAAGTAGGTTTTTATGCAAATATGCACCACTGGATATTTTTGCACTTCCTATCAACTAAGACAGCATTTTTGGTGAACATCCAACACATTCAGAACATATTAACTGCAAAATGGCAAGTGTATTAATAACCTTAAATATAAGACTTGACGTACAATATGAACTAAGATTGAGATTCTCAGGCTTTCAATACAACTTACCAGGAGCAATGTAACCATAAGAACCAGCAACTGCAGACATTGATTTTGAGTATGGCATATCAATCACTTTTGCTAATCCAAAGTCTCCAACATGAGCCTCATACTTGTCATCAAGTAAAATGTTGTTTGATTTTATGTCACGGTGAAAAATCCGAGGCTTGCAATCGTGATGCAAATAAGCCAGACCCTGAGCAGCTCCAAGTGCAATCTTGAATCTTGTCCACCAATTAAGATTACAAAATGGTCCATGAAGCAGTTCTCCTAAACTACCCTTTTCCATATATTCATAAAGAAGTAAATTAGAACCCTGGTCATAACAAAAACCATAAAGTTTCACAATGTTTCGATGGCTGATTTTTCCCAAAGTCAAAATTTCAGCACGGAAGCTATTATGAATGTTGCTTCCCTCCCTGTTAGATGCTAACTTCTTGATTGCAATGGTACGACCCCATGGCAGGACTGCTCTATATACAATTCCACAAGCTCCCCTTCCGATCACAAAGCTGTCATCAAAATTATCAGTGGCTGCAACCAAATCCTGGAATGTGAATCCTTCCTTGGGAGGACAATATATGTCTAAAGCTGGAGAAGATAAGGATCTTTCTTGTGAATGAGTAATTATTTCAACTGGACGTCTCATGAAGTATATAAGGATGACAATTAGAATAAGAGAAAGGCCACCAATTACTGCTGCAATGATAGCAACAATTTTACCTAAACGAGCATTTTTTCCTTGTCTATCTGATGGAAGAGAAGAAGAACTTGGAAATTCGTTGCAATTAGCAAAAGGTCCACCACAAAGCCCTTTATTTCCGATAAAACTGTTAATGCCTGAATTTTGAAAGACTGTTAAAGGAGGTATAGGGCCTGTTAAGTCGTTGTAAGAAAAGTTGCACCCAAGTAAGCTCGACAAGTGAGTCAAAGAAACTGGAATTTGACCACTCAGATGGTTGTTATTGAGCAGCAGGATTTCCAATAACACCAAATTGCCAAGCTCATCAGGGATTGGTCCAGAAAGATTGTTATAACTGAGATTCAACGCTATCTGCAAGCTTGATAGTTCACCGAACTCAGCAGCTATTCTGCCTGAAAAAAAGTTGCCTCCCATTTGTAACTCTGTTAGGCGCCCCAATTTTCCCAACTGTACAGGTATAACACCGGAAAGTTGATTATCTGAAAGCTTGAGAAGCTCCAACTGGGAAAGATTACCTATCTCACTTGTTAAAGCACCAACAAAAGTATTCTGGCTGATATCAAGTCGTTGAAGCATCATGCAGCTAAAAATTTCTGATGGTATAGTTCCGGTGAGAAAATTGGACGAAATGTTGAATGTCACCAGCTGAGAAAGTTTACCAATCTCTTTTGGCAGCTCACCATTAAAGTAGTTTTCTGCTAGAAGCAACCTCTGCAAACTAAGGCAGTTACCAATTTCTGGAGGGATTGGACCAGTAAATTTGTTCTGACTCAAGTCAATGCTAAAGATATACGTTGACTTGCACAATTCAGATGGAAAACTCCCTACGATAGCATTTCCAGCAAGATGAAGTTGCAACAAGGTTTTGCAGTTTATGACCCCTGTTGGAATATATTCTGTGAGACTGTTTGACCCCAGACTCAAAAATGTCAGGTTATAATTTCTGCAGAGATGACGTGGGATTCTTCCTGTCAGGTTGTTATTTGACAAATCAACTGCCCAAAGTCGGCTGTATAACCCAAGGTCTGGAGGAATGCTACCTGTCAAAGAATTGTTGAAAAGCTGCAGCGTGATCAGTTGCTTCAAAAACTGGAACCTCATAGGAATTGTACCTGTGAGGTTATTTATGGAGAGATCAAGCTCTGTCAAATTCTCCAAAGTTGTGAGCTCATCTGGGATGACACCAGTAAGTCCATTCTCGAAAAGATGGAGCAAATGCAATCCAGTAATCTTACCAAAATCACTTGGTATCTCTCCTGTCAACATATTCTCAGAGAAATCAATCTCTGCTGCTAAAGACAGATTTCCAATCTCCCTTGGTATTGTTCCATTTAAGTGATTCCTATACAGATATAGCTTCCTTAGAGAGGCAAGTTGACCAAGCTCCTTGTGTATCGCCCCAGAAAGATTGTTATCGTAGATAGCAAGAGTCACCAAATTGGTACAATTGCCTAACTCCCTTGGAATAGGGCCTAAAAGCTGATTACCCCAAAGAACCAAATCTGTCAAATTCTTGAGCATCCCAATCTCTTTTGGAATTTCCCCACTTAATTTGTTTTGTGCTAGACCAAGATACTCCAGGCTTTCACATCCTCCTATCTCCAGTGGTAACCTTCCAGATATCAAATTCTGTCCCGCTCTAAAAGTCCTCAAATTCTTAAGTTTCCCGAAAGAAACTGGTAATGATCCAGTAATGTTATTGCTATATGCAATTAATTCTGAAAGGAAGGATAGGCTTCCAATCTCCAGTGGAAATTGACCCGATATTCTGTTGTTGCATATGTTCAATATTTCCAGGGAGGTAAGATGACATAATTCTGTAGGGATTTGACCTTCGAACTGATTATTGTTAAGTAGAACAACTTCCAAACTGGAACAGTTTCCAAGTTCTGGTGGTATGTTTTCAGAAAAATCATTGAAGGAAAGATCCAGATGAGTCAGATGAACTAATCCACCAATGCTAGCAGCTAGAGAACCAGAAAGATTCAATGAACTCAAATCAAGATACCAAACCACTGGACTGTAATCACTCGTGCAATTAACTCCATTCCATCCACAAGGGTTGGAATCGTTAGGGTTCCAGTTACCCAGATAGTTACCCTTATCAATCAACCTATCCTTGATATCTAAGAGGTAATGACCTTCATCATTAAGTCCCAAGGATTGATGAACCAAAAGGGAAAGAACAAGAGATATGGCTATCAACCTATATGATTTCCTCTCCATATCTAAACCCTCAGGTTGTGGCATTCCGTGGTAAAAGGGGTGATTAATGAGTATGAATCGAAGCAAAAGAACAGGGCATGAACTTCCAACCTCAAACCAGTTAAGAATCACCTCTTGGTCCTTTCATGATGATATCTTTACAAATTAACTAGTTCATGGACTCCCAAGACTCTCAACCTGTAATATGTCCCAAGTAAATAAAGATTCAAAAGAAGCATACAGACAAATAGTTTGAAGCTTACAAAAACAAGAAAAAACAAACGGTTCCTCATACCTGTTTGTGCAGTCGAGAGAATCAAAGTATGGATTTGTAGAAAAGGGGGAGGGGGCAACTTGCAGTTTATTAGAGAATACTTTACGAGTTTGTTGTATTACCGAGTAAAAATCAATCCTTGGGTCTTTCAATAAGAAGTGTTCGAAGTGCGATGAACTGTGACAATTGTCAGTTTCTTATCATTATCAGATAGAATGAAAGCGTTGAGTTAGTCGTCTATTCAATGATTACGAAAGTCCCACTTAAAAATTAAGGATATTGCTGGCTGACCGCACAAATGAATCAAGAGTGGCATGGCCGACAAAGTATAATAAAGGTTTTTGGTCTCTTCATTATTTTAAGACAACAAACAAGAATGAAAGAGAAATTGTATTTTGAGAGCAACATATTGACTCTGAAATCTGAATTGCTTCCATTTTTCTCTGTTTCTGGCATCAACTGCTAAATGGTGGGGTTATGGTATTGTTAGGTAAAGAAGGTACAAGTCAATCAAACCACAGTTTTCAGCACAACTGTGGTAGGTTGGTGGAGAGCAGCCAAAACATTACCTGTCAGCTTTACAAATAAATTTAGATGTGTTTTTATTTTCAACTAGTGTTAGTTATCCTTAAATTTGTTTTTGGATATATTTAGTGTTTATCCAAATAAGAGATCTCTTATTCTCTAGTACACAAGAATTTCCCAGTCCAAAATCATTCGCAGTGACTTTATGTGAATTAAAAACTATGCACTCATCTAATCGTCAAAATAAGCCAAAAAGAATCCCAAGTTTTAGTCATTGCTGACGCTTTTCCATACACATCAATGATGTTGTAGCCCAGTTGGTTGTTTAATTGAATATGATCCTCAAACTCAAAGGTTTGTAGTTCCATGTTTATTCCCGGTTTGGTAAATATAGTAGTGATTTTACTTTTGGTTACGGTGATGATAATTTTGCTTTCTGTCCCCTCAAAGTGGTGGTCAACAAGCCACGTATGTAATCTTTATTGGGATTTGGAGTTCCTTTCCGTATCACAGCTCGGAGGATTTTGAATATAATGTCTAAATAACAACGGAATTAACATTATAATGTATGAAGCAACTAAACATTTATGGTATATTATGAAATTAATAGTTCAATGATTAACGAATCTCTGGTGTGGAAAGTTACAAGAATAGGTTGTGTCGCTCTACTCCATTTAGTTGACACCAAGATCTTTAACCATCAAAATTATTTAATTTCTTGGGAAGCACATCATTCATGATTTTAGAGCGTTAATAAGCTTTACATGTCAAGTGAATCATGCTCAGGGTTTAGACTAGGCCTTAGCTCCACTTCCAAATTCCTCGGGATTTCTCCAGCAGCAGGCATTCTTTTTTCGTCTTTGCTTTACATCCCATGTATATTAAATTTTGTAAAATGATATTTTACTTCATCTTCCTTTTTTAATAGTAATTTTTTAAAAAGCAAAAGAAACAGTTTTATTTTAAGAATTTATATCAATCTTTTATTTTAGAAGTTAAATTATTTTTTTAGAATGTAAAAGAATATTATTAGGCATCCTTTAAGAGAAAGAACTTGGTTTTACAAAAGACCCATTAATAGTCTAACCATCACATTGGCAAGAATTTGGCAGCTAAACTTATGTGACTATTGAAAGCAGACTAGAAGCTAAGGGTCAAATTTTGTTTGTTTTTTTTTTCAAATTTAGTAAAAAATATGTTTACTTGAGTTTTTAATTTCTATTTTTAGTTTTAGTTTCTTCTATTTTTTAAAAATTATGAAAATCATAACAAGTGGATTTTCTGTTTCTATTTTCTATATAATCTGATTTACTATCAACTAAATATATGCTATTAAATTATTTAATATATTAATTTTTAATAAGAATTATGAATAATTAAAATGAATATTAAATATTTAATTAATTAAAATTAATTATCAATAAGAATTATGAATAATTTAGTTTTACTTAAATTAAATTTAATGATTATTAATAAATAAAATTAAATTTAAAATATCTTCAAAACATATCAATTTTAAATAAAATTTGATTTAATAATTAAAATATATTTAAAATAAATATTAATTTTAAAATAGTTTTATTAAAATTTTTAATAAATATTATATAATAGATTAAAATAATTTATTTAATTAAAATAATTTATCTTTAAGATTTATTTAATATGTAATTATTATCATTGATAAACATAACATTACATTAACATTAACAACTAAATACGTTTTTATTTTTATTTAAAAGAAAAATAAAAATTGAAACCAAAAAACAAAAAATTAGTAGTTAGATTAGTTAATAAAGTATAGGCTTCTCTGAAGATGCACATCTAACTATCTCCACTTATGATGAAATTAACTTTAGCATGAATAGGGATCCTTTGCTTAAGGGGTTCAGTTCTTCCCTAAGGTATAATGGACCCAACTCAAACCAATTATCCTACCAAAACTAGGTCTGATATCCATTACTTACCACGGTTTTGAAAAAGGATCTCAACTAGTCTTTGAACCTTAATATTTAGATTAAAATCCATAAGTGTTTCCTATTAACCTTTAAGTTCCAAAAGCTTGTACTACACAAATATTATTCATGCATCCTTTTGAACTAGATAGCCTTCCTATGATTGAAAAATCTCCGTATCTTCTTAGCTACTAGAACTAAGTTCATAGTATGACTAGATAAATTTCGAAGCCACCTTCTTACTTCAAAGTACATAGGTCTTGCCACTTAACTGTGGCAAATTTAGAGTCATCAACAGCCTCAAACCAGAGATAGTTCTTAATCAATTTCTTTACTTCCTTAGTTAGCCTTTTTTGGAAGACCAAATGAGAGCTCTAATGTATATGTAACACCCCACTCCCGCAAAACCCGAACCCGATATCGACAGTGATACCCGGATCCGTGCCCCGCGAGGGTGG
>JANZXP010000003.1:23080859-23108617 GCA_027576715.1 Erythroxylum flavicans
TCCCAGAAAATTTCCATAATTCTCTAAAAATTAGAGAATCACTATGGACCTCTCCAATTCAATTTATCACTTACAATTCTTATTTTTCAAAAATCACTTCCTTCACACTTATACCGGGACAATTTGTCATGAACGCACGTACACTAAATTCTTATATGCACATAACTCACTATTCACTACTGCATGAGCATGAGATGTGGTAATTTACCACATCTGGACCCGTTTCTTTGGTCCGACCCGTTCTCTGGAAACGGGATGTTACAAAAATTCCATCCTAAGGTTCATCATAACCAGGCATTAAACAAATTTAGTTCATAAAAATAAAAAACATAACCAAAGATTTAGAAGAAGTAGAATTAAATACAAGAGAATTCATTGTATCCCTTTTCTTTAATACAATCAATTGAAACTTTGATAGAAAAATGCTCTTTATTGATCTCTAGATCAACCTTCAATTCTCTACCACTCTAAAGTTCAAAATTGTGCTTAAAAATCGAACTCTCCATTTGCCCTTCTTTCTAAAGAGATTTGATTCAGAACTATTATATGTCCAAGGTCCAATATTGGAATAATTTCAAAGGTTTTCCTTGACTTTATCCGTGTCAACAAACAATTCAAAATGCCTCGACTTTTTTATTTTTAGAACAGGTCCAAGTCAAATAGCAATAATTCAAAGCACTTCTTTATACACTATTTTGAAAACCCAAGGACTCAATTGTATGGATATGTAAAATATATTATTTCCAATCCTAGCAAGAAAAGGAGGGAATGGATACTTAATTTAAAGTGAGTAAACATAATTCTATATTCGGGGTGATAGTGGAAAAGTTGAAAGATAAGTCACACTTACTACCACTCTATAGAACCATACATGAGATTTTCACCTCTTACATCTCCTCGTTCAATTCTTTCGAAGTCATTGGATCCTTTTCCTCATTCGAGAAGCTCCTCCCTTCCTCCTTTCCATCCTAAAGAGTAACTAGGACAAACTCAATCACGTTTTCATGTTCCAATTGAACACTTTTCCTTTTTGATTATTCTTAAAGGAGAAGATTATTCTTTTTACCAAACATATGTGGATCCAATCATGATCTTATAACTTTTGTACTTAAAATTAGGATTTTCGTATAGGAAATGATTACCTACATAGCTATGTACAATGACTGTTTCCCCTAAAATCACTTCAAAACTCAACCTTTATGCTGAAACACAGTTTTGAAAACATATATGGGTAGTGGATATGATCGTGTACAAGACTTACACGGGCCTATCTACCTCAACATTGGTGAAAATAACATTTTTTAACTTGTACATAGTTACAAAGACTTACACGGTCCCTTAAATCGTCGTGCATATGTCACACATGAGTGTTTTCTCCATCAACACGGGTGTATCCTTTTAAAATAGCTTCAATTCTTCAATTGTTTGCCTAACTTCCACTCCTTTTGATTTATAAAGGCAATTAGGACCTGAAAACAAACTAGAAGCAAATCAAGTACCAAAAATAATGTAAAACTTCTAAATAAACAAGAAAAATTCACTAAATATGAGATTAAAAATGTAATCTATTAAGCATTTATCAAAAGATAACCAGTCTAGAGAGAAGGAAGAGCACCACTCTCTACATTAACTTTCGTAACACTAAGTGGATCATCATGTTAAATAAAAAATTACAACTCTTAACATTAAGAAAAGTAGAAAACAATATTCAATGTCATTCAGCTTGACTAAATTAAAATTTTTTATTAGAAAAGTAGCTCAGAGGATAATTAGGATGCCATAAAATTTATTTCCTAAAATTTTCACTCTAAGATGTCCTTATTGAAGCATTAAACCAATAATAATACAACACAAAATTAGAAAAATTATTGCTATAAGACTTAGTTGATGATAGTTCCTAAAAGTCATAATCTGTAAATGGGAGAAATACAATGCACCAAGGAATCACCCACTAAAATTGTAGCTTAAGGGAAAAAATTTTGAGAAAAACTTCTTACAATGTTAGGAATTTGGGATTCCATTTGTATATAAGTGGTTAAGTGTTCTTTAATTAAGGGTTCCAAAAAACAATAGGATTAAGAAGATGAAAATAAGGTAAATATTATCTATTGATTATCAAGCACAAACTCATGAATAAGATACAAACACGTGAATAAATCTACATTATAAGATACAAACACATGAATAAATCTACATTAATATTAATCAAAGATAATCAATAGATATAAATATTATTCATAAATAAAATAAAATAAATACATATAGAGATAACACTAAAATTCCCTTTTATTTAGACATATGAAAAAATCTACCACTAATAAATTAACAAACATAATAAAGAAACAAAAGATATAAAAAACATTAAAAGCTCTAGGGTTGAACTCAATATTTTGGTGTGAGCTCTGAGTTATTAGATAATTTTATTATTTTTTCTCTTTGAAAATAAATGCTTCATGCTCCTCTAGAATTTCTCTCCCCCTTGGCAACTATCCCTTTATTTAAAATGAAAGAATATAAAATAACTTTTGAAATTATTTTTTCCCACATCTATTTATAGTTGTTCATGTAAGGTGATACGGTCTAAGACACAGTTATGGTCCAGACCATAGATCTTTTTGAAACTCAAAATAATAAAATAAAAAAATAGATTTCCCTATTAGTTTTTTATAGCCTCTTGAATCATCTTAAAAGAAATTTTAATGAGAAATTTATGACTACTTTAAAAAGCAATACTCAAGTTATCTTTCAAATCTTTATAAAAAAGGACTTCACTAATGCATGACCATGCCTTAGATTGTGGATTTTTCTACTTCCTTTGGTGAGAGGACACTGTATCTAGCATACCTATGGCCTTAAAACGTCGATCTTTTTATTTCTCTGCATACCTATGAACTAAGGCATGGTTATGGCTCAAGTCATATTTGTCCGCAGATATTCTTTTATGTCATATGGTCTCCCTAGGCTATATTTTAGGTCATTTCTCTTCTTGCACCTAACTAATGATGAACATAGGTTAGCACAAGAGTATGAGCTAGGCTATGTTCAACTAATAATTGTGATTTTATCCATATCATTTCTTTCAATTCTCTCTCATTCTTGATAAATCTCATCCCAAGTAACATCTTCAATAATTACCTTAAACATAACATAAATCAATCAAACTATGGTAATTTATACGATTATATAGAAAAACAATTAGTGCAATATAGGTACACTCTATGCTCATTAAATACCTTCAAACTTAAGTTTTGTTTCCCCTTAAGAAAATCAATATCAAAAGATATCAGCTAGGTATGTTAGATTCCAAAGTTTAACAATTAAATCAAAGTGGTCAAGTATCACCATTATTATTTCAATCATCTTATAATCAACCACCTAAATCTCTAAACAATATTTCCAACTTATAATTCAATCTTAAACTAACTAAACAATCATTGAAATTAAGCTTAATTGAAACAACTTCCCCTCATATATGAAGTAGACATAAAGAGAGTAAAAAGTCTAAGTTATAAAGTATTTGACAAGTCATAAAAAAAATAAACTAAAGAAAATTTGCTTTAGTTTTTTTTTGAATTATGACAAGCATGATTAACTTGTTCAAATGTCATCCCAACCTTTTAAAGTGAGGATAAATACCTTTGATTACTCAATTATGTTACAATTTTAACTAGCTACTAGTACTATTCATAACTTCGACCTATTATTTATATCAAAATTAGTGGAGTAAATATAATATTTCTTAAATTTATTCAAATTTTTGTTACATTATTCACCATCAAAATATACTAATCATTTGCTCATGAACCCAAACTCAAAATTTAAAATGTGTTCAAATTATACATTGATTCTATCATTCAATCTAAGTGTCCTTCTCAAGATATCCAATTAAGTTTCAACTAAACTACTCATCAGTGACCATATCTATTAACCTAATGCAATCAACTTACATCACAATGTCACTTCTAATGGGCTAACTCAAACACCTCAATCTCTTTGGCTAATTTTCCATAATTTTCTTTTACAATTTTAAATGCAAGTAGATTAAATGCTTATGAATAGGTGAACTCTTAAGGTGATCACTACCCCACACTTAATTTGTACATTATCCTTAATGTACATATATATAGAACATAAAATAAACAAATGTAAGTACATAAAAGTTGGAGAAAGATGAAGTTATTAAGAATGAGAGAACTTCTCTAAGATTTCATTCATGATATCAAGATTAAAAATCCACATAGAAAATAAATAACAAAAAGAAAAATATAAATAAAAGAATAAAACAAAAAAACACAAAACTAAATTAAAAGAGAAACATATAATATTGAAGGCCCCTACTATTTAATGAACATAAAGTGTATAAAAGTAAAGGATTAGACAGCTTAATAATAACCACTTCTTTAGATTCATTTAACTAGACTTTAATGTTAGCAAGTTAAAGAAAAAGACTTGTAACCCCGTATCTTAAGAACTATGCATATGTCACATAAAGGTCTTCTTCCTTTAATATTTGATATCACTCATATCCATACGTTCTTATTCTCCTATAACACCCTCTCATCTTGCTTAAAGATACCCTAAAAATTAATAAATTCTAGTTTTTATCATAATAAAACAGTAACAGGGATTGTCATAAAGGAGAGAAAAGTTCATACAAATCAATATATTAAACTTTTCCTCGTTGTTCATCTCTTCTTCCTCAACAACGACCTTTTCTCTCTCAAATTCTTCCTTAGATCATTTGGTTTCTCCTAGCACTATCTCATTGTGAATATTGTCATATGGTCCTAAGAATTTTCTTTTATCATACTTGGAAAGTCTTTAGAATTAATGGGATTTACTATCTGTTCCATTATCAACTCAATGTTCTTGTTTAAAGTCTTTATTTGATAAAATCTTTTTGTATTCACTTTATTTATTCTTTCAACGGCTAATCAAGGTTGATGTTAGTTCTCATTACTCCTACTTATAATATTCAATTGAAGTTAGTTCTTAAGTTGCATAATATTCATATAGGAAATTTAAATGATTGTCCCATTTCTTTATCATTTTTTTATAAGGATGGTTATGAAATTATTGGTAGTTCCTCTAATAATTTATTTGTTCAATTAGCTCAATGAAGGAATTCTCAACCTTACAATCATCGATACTATGCTTTTCTCTACACTAATCATAACATAATGCTTATATAGGTGCTACTGGTATATTCAAACTACTAATTATTAACTCCTTTACACGAGCTGCCAATGCTCTAACAACATTTTCATATGTATACCTGCTTGTATTTACCCCTTGTTTATATGATTACCACTAATATTAGGTTATTAACATCTTCTTAATTAGTTATATGACAAATTTTAGAGTTTTCCTATTTAGTGTTCTTTTAGCCGTTACATCAATCATCTACTTTGTTGCATAGTCTAGACTATCGTAAGAAAAATAAACTTATAACTATATAGGAAACCTATAGTATGTCCTCCTTAGAAGATCATTATATCCCTCCTATGATTCGTAGAATATCCCATTATCATATTACTAATAGGAAGTGATAAATGCTTATTTAACTATATTTATATACCCATATTTATTGTGGTTTGCATTTTAATTAATAATTTTATAGTATTTTTGGTACTTAATTGGCTTCAAGTGTATTTGTATATGATAATTGCCTTTTTGGACCAAAAGGATAAGAATTCAGATGAAATCTTGGCATAGAATGAAGATTTAAAGCACCTAGGACCTACATAACCATGTACAGTGACTGTGTAAGTCTTTATAAATGTGTGGAGATTTGAAGGATATTGTTTTTGGTCATGTGAAGTTACACATACGTGTATATTGCCTTTGTAAGTCTTTGTGCTTGTGTAAATTTATGAATCAAAGTGTTTTTAGAGATACACGGTCACGTGCATAACCTTGTATGTTAACTGTGTATATATAAGAAACCTTGGTTTTTACTAGAATAGGGCGTGAATGTAGGCAAAATAGGAGGAGGCGAGTTTAGAGCATTTTTTAGTCGTAAGAAACATAAAGAAGTAACAGTTTTGAATAGAGGACGAGGAAAACACAATGAATATGTCACAGGATCAGATAGAGAGCTTCATTCAATCTAAATTACAAGGAGATTCATTAGAAAATAAAAGGGAGATTTAAAATTATGATTTCTTTATTTTCTATTTATTCTTCTGCATATTTATCTTTAGTTTTATTTTCTATGGATAGGAACTAATTTGTTTAGTGCCAAGGTGCGATGAACCCTAAATTATGATAACAATATGATTTGATAATTTATTCAATGCAATTTTATTGATTGATTTATTGAGATTCAATTATGCATTTTATTCTTATTCTAATATATTCGAAATATTAGCTCATAATTTGATTTCATATGCTTGAGATTGAGAAATCCGTTTGTGTGAATAGATTTATCATAATTAGAAAGATTTGCATACAAACCTAGAGATAGGATGACATAAATTCTCCAGATTAGGGTCAAAGCTAATAGAAGTTCACGAAGCGATAATGTAATCCTAGGGTTTTCAATAGAAAGATATTTCTGTTAATCAACTGATAGATTAGTTGTTAATAGTCTTAAGAAAGATATTAACATAAGATAAGAATTTCTACACTGCAATAATCAATAATTTAATTTCATGATAAAGGGTTAATATTTAAGAATTCTTAGGGAGATTCCTTATCTAGGTACTATTTATTTGATATTGACTTTTCTAAGTATTATCTTAGTTAGTCTATTTAGTTTAATTTTTAATTAAATCCACAATATAATTCGACAATTAGATAATAAGAAAAAGGCTAATATTATTACTTACAATACTCATGGAATCGCCCATACTTGTCTATGCTAGCTATAACTATATTGTACACTCGCAATTTTAAAATTGATAAATTCTTATAAGCATAAGAAATTAAGTCAATCAGGAAGAAATTTGGTTCTCAACTTTGTTGTCTTTGTTGGTAGGAAGTGCCTTTTAAAGAATTTTTATGCTAATTTGTCTTAAGTGATGGTATAAGTTGTTGATAAGGACCTTAACCTCTATTTTTCTCGATCCTATAATAAGGGAATATCCTTAATCTAATAGAGTCATCAACTGCTCCATTATTTTTTAATATGACGCATATCTCTAGAAAATTAGATATATGCTTGTAGGGACCTTCCTCTAACATTACATTGAACTGGACATAAGATTTTTAGGATCTAATTAATACTTATGATATCTTAAATTTTTTACTGTAATTTATAGTATTAAGATGCTTAATTATGTCCTTATAAGTGACGACTTTACATAGTCAAAAATCTTTTTATAATTTTCCTCTATGTTAACAGATTGACTAAACTTGAAACTAAAATAGCACTAAGATCATATCCATATTTAAAATTCTAAAAAAGAAATAAATATACAAAATATATAAAAAAAGAAATAACAAATAATTATTCTCAAGTCTCTTAAAGACCACTTGTGTAATAACTGATTTCCATATTGAAGGATTAAAATATTATATTACTGAGCCTCATGAGTTGCATGATCATAGAACATATTTGGTACATTTAAAACATGATTTCATGATTTCATTCATATGCATAATAATAGCATACACACATGATTTATGATTTCGAAAAACATTGCAAAAATGGTAATGTGCACTTAATTGACATATTCCAGGGTATGAAAGGTTTAAAATAATTGTGATATGAATATGCATTGTTAATGTCTTGTCTTTTGGTTTGATGGCTTATAATTAGTAATTTGGAATGAATTGTCACAATTGAAAGATTGATGGATTAATATGTACATTTAGTTTAGGAAAAATTTCAAGTAGCAAGACAAGTTGACATGTGAAAATTTAGGATAACTAAGCCTATCAAATGAGTGACAAATGATTTGGAGAATTAAGTGACAAATGGCTTAGGAATTTAGTGACATTTGGTAGCCAAAGAAGGAGGACATATGTCTTGCTTATTTACATGAAAAGTGTCTTTAATGAAAGAACACTCACCTTATACCATGTGACCAACACATTCAGCTTCTTTGTAATGTTTCTACTATACTCTCTCCTTCTCCTCCCTCTCACTGCCGAAATCCACACCTCACCCTTGGATTTCTACTCTAATTCTGTACATTACCACCCTAAAACCCATGCAAAATCCATCATAAAGATAGCTTTAGAGGCAGAATATTGTTACATTTTGTTGTCTTCTTCTTGTCATTGCCAAAACCACCCTAGTCCCTCACTATTCTTGAAATGTTCTTGCATGCATGTGGGGCTAAGCAAGCTTGACATTTGGAGGTGGCATTCTAGCTAATCAAGTAAGTGAAATGTTGACTTATTGTGGTATATATTACCAGAATTTTTATTATGACTGAATAGGGATAGATTGAATATGGAATTGGTGTTGAAAATGTGCTGGAAAATGGAGAATAAATGGGTACTTTTCTGTTCTATTTTTGCATGTACGAAATAGTAGTTTATAGGCTGTTGTATAGATAATTTAAGTTAGGATTTGAAGTATAATTGGTAAGGAATTCATGCTAAAGATAGGTTTGATTAAGGTGTTTTCGAATATGGAAAATTAGAGTTGTAGGTGTGTCTGTAAAAAGTGACTGTTAATGACATAAGTAAGCCAAATTTTGTAAGCCTTAGTGTAAACAATATGGAAATTAAATTAACCTGAAATGAAGTAGCCTTAACGGACATGAAATCTGAAAATTTTCAAGTGTTAGTGATGTCTCTAAGCTTGTAAAATTCATGAAGTATTGAAGGTAGTAAAGTTACACGCATTAGTGATGTTGATGACAAATTCTGGAATTTTAATTTCAGCCTTATGTACATGTCGAACCAACTGAGAAATTTCACTCTAAATTGGTATATTTGGACTTGATTAAGGCTAGGAATGATCCTAGATTATTTCTTGATTAATTGGTTAAGAGCTTGATAAGTTTATGTAGTTAGTTGACGTCATAACCTAAAGAATGGATTGTTTTGGTGTGGTTGAGTTCAAATCTGGAAATTATGACTTGCTAAAGGCATAAATGAGTTCTTTTAATGCAAACATGATCTTAAGGACATGAGTAATGTGTATAAGGTATGGATGAGTGAGCATTTAAGAACATGGGGTAATTATGAATAAGAATTTGGTAAATGTATGAATATATATTGCTAGAAAAACTTTGGTGAATATATAGATCTAGTTTGTTGAAATTCCAGATTTAAAGTAACAACTATGTGTGGTATAAGAGGCTTTTTTATCATAAAAATGTTAAAGGATAAGTGTAAGGTATGGTTGATGAATTTGGAGTAAATCAAGCTAACTTAAAGGTACAAACTTGATTGCAAAATGGTAGTATACAAAATATAATGTTTGAATGGTCTTAGGGTGTATAAGCAAAAATTGAATAGTCAAGAACTATGTATAAGAATACATACCCGGAAAGTCAATTGAGCATGCATTGAAACATGACACATATGCAAGTGTATGATTGTATATTAATTTGATTAAATAACTGAGTGATTTGTGAATTATGTGTGTATTGCATAACGATAGATGCGCAAGGCAATCGTCAACATCCAAATATTGCCAGATCGTCAAGGCAATAACTTTTCTGGAGGATATGGTGAGTTAACCTAGATGTTTCTCACTATGATTGATTTATTTTTGGTTAACTTTCAGTTATTGAATTGTTATTTATATGATTTTTATAATTTCGGACATTGTTGGTCCGAGGAGTTTGATATTTCGGGACTGTATATGAAAGTGTTTTTAAATTGAATGTTAATTGTTGATTATATGATTATCCATGAAGTGCTTATTTGATTCAAATTAAATGTGAATTCCAAATAATCAGTTACACTGATGAAAGAAAATGATGTGTGAAATGATTCATATAATTGCATTTGACATTCATAATCAGTTAAAGGAGTTGTGACCAGAGTGACCAATATGAGAAAAGAGCATTAAGCTCAAAATGATGAAAAGAACCTTAAGTTCAGATATCATAGACTCGAATCCACAACAGATTCGGGTAAAAAATGAGCTCGATATCCACAATAGATACGGGGCAGTAAATGAAAGGCGCTCGGTCACAACAAAGCAAAATAAGAATGGATTCACATATGCATTTTCATCTACAACTTTACATGTATCATATGAATGATTGAGATGAATTATTGAATTATTTTGAAATAGTGATATGCAATGTTTGTGTAAATGTTGTACTTATTGAAATATGGTAAAAATGTGATGTGTTATTCAATACTATATGATGTGATATACTTATTGAATTGGGTTATAATTTACTTGGTGTTCTGACTTGAGTGAACACATCAATGATGGTTCACTCACTAAGTTTGCAAACTCATCAAAATTGTAACACTGTTTTCAAGTTCAAAGGAGTTCTAACTACTAAGGTGTTATAATAGAAGTCTAGTACTTGCATTTTGGGGACAAGAATGGCTCAAAGGTCTGATCAGCTGAATCTAAGGAATTTATTTAGAATGTTTTAGTTTAGCATCCCATTTCATGTTAAACATTTTGTATGGAGTATTAAACTCTCAAATGTTATGTAATGTATATACATAGATCATAAGTTGTAATGACACTATGTAAGTATTTTTGGTGAATGAAATGCGAAGAATCAATCTTTTTGAATGCTTGTGATATATGTGATGCCATAAATAAGTTAATGTGATTGTATATTCTCAAATATCCTCTAGTATGTACGGGTATATGCTCTATAAAAGTGGTATGTTACAACTTGCTTCCCAAGCAAAATAGCCAAAACTTTTAGTTGTTGTCTTTTACTACTAAAGTTTTCTCTATTACAAATATTATTTGTAACTTAGGGCAAGTTCACCTACCACTTGGTAGTAATATAGTAGTAAATCTCACGCGGAAGCAATAGAAATTCAGTAAAGTCTCCTATTATTACCTAGTCAATTAAATAAAAAGTGATGGTTTTGATGATGGGAAACTAATTCTAAACCTAAACAGGGATGACAGCACCGCCCGAGCACGGCCCAACCTAGCCTAATTCAAAGTTAACGGCCCAGTCTGAGTTTGTGCTTAGCCCGAGATCATGCTAGATCTAAAGCCGGATGGGTAATGGCAAAATGACATCATTGTGCCTTTTCTTAAAAGAAATAATAATCCTTAGGCCTGGTTGGACCTAAACTTATGCAAAGTATATAACTACTAATAATAGAACAAAGCATATAATCAAGTGAAGAAAGCGAACATGAATGTCATCTAGATAACAATTCCCCTTACTATCATCATTGCATTGATCATTTGATTTATCTAGAATGCATTTATCATCTTAACTGACAAAATTTTGTAGATACTAAAATTGTACACTTAAGTTATAATCATTTTCTCTGTAATTGGTTAAATTGTATCTCTACCAAGTTTATACCCTTTTAAATAAATTAAGATTTTTAAAATTCCATAAAGAGATTTATCTTAGTACCAAAAAGATCACGTAGGTTTTTCTTTTTTCGTTTCACTTGTTTAACTCCTATTACCTAAGTCGCGGTCCACCGGCAAGAAGATTGTTGAAATGTCCAGAAGTACATTTAAATCAGATTTAAATGCTAATATGAGTAAATTCGCATTAAGATTAATAAAAAATAATTCATATATATATATATATATCAATTCATTAATAAAATCAAATCAATCTATATAAAGATAATGTTAGGGTCCCCTCTTATTAATCAACCACTCATTATATTTAAACCAATAAACATAACAAACAAACAAAATAAATAAAAAAAGAAAGAGCTCTAGAATTAATCTCAATATTTTGATATGAACTGTGAGGTTTTTAGAATGATTTTGATCTTCTTTTCTTTTAAAAACGATTACTCCATTCTCTTTTAGGGTGTTTCTCTCTCCCTTGATAGCTAACCCGAAGTTTCGAATGAAACAATATGAATAACTTCTGCCCATATTAGGCAACACGATTTGGGACACTATTATGAGTTAGACCATGAATCTCTTTGAAACTATAAAAAAATAGAATATAAAAGTTTTAGACTTCTCTCTTAAGTTTCTATAGCCACTTGAATGAACTCAATAAGAGTGTAGGTAAGAACTTTATGAACAATTTAAGAAGCCGCTTAAGTTATCTTGTAAATCTTTACAGAGAGGGACATGGACCCTAGAATTCTTGTACCTTAGTTCGTGAATCTCTTTGCTTCTTTTAAACATAGTCATTTGTCCTTAACCTACTAGTACTCATAGACTATGAATTTTCCTGTTTCTTTTCTAATTAGTAGTGACATGATCAATGCCACATGATCTCTCTCTAAGCCATGTTGTAGGTCGTGTCTATTCCTGCACTTGATCAATGATGAATATGAGCTAGCACATAAGTGCGGACTACACCGTGATTAATTAAAAATTGTAATTTTCTCTATATTTTTCTTACAATTCTTTCAAATTCTTAATTATCCGAAAATAATATATTCAACAATTACCTAAAACATAATATAAATCAATTAAAGTATGCTAATTTATATGAGAAACATAGCAAAATACTTTATGAAATATAGATATATTTTTATGGTTTCCAGAGGAGAATTGCATTATCCCCAAATGTATTAGCAATTTGTTAGGGTCACTTCAAGGTATTCAATTAGAAATAAATACTTCGATCTTAGTTTTGAACTATCTTACATGATATAAGAGCTTAATAATTGGACATATTTAATGATGTTCTTAAATCTTAAAACAAGACAATTTAACTAGAAAAGAAAGCAATTGTTGATAAAAGGAGGATTAAATAGGAAGTTGAAATTAATAAGTTTACTAATCTTTCTAAAAGCTTATTGATCATTAATATGACTAGTAAGTTACATATGCTACATCTACTTTTTCTTTTGAAAATCAGTTATAGGACTTAGTGAAGAACAAGTAGATATATAAGAAGATTAATTGGATTTTTTAATATTGATGGAACTTTTAGATATTAACATTCGAGTATGCATTGGATAAATTGTCAGGTGCACGTACTAGCACACAAATCATATGCCTTGGGTAAATCACTTGAAGAGCCAGTAACTCAGAGTTAAGTAACAGACTCGATTTAAGTAGCATTTACAATTCTCTACATGTTATTCTTAACCAACCATCCAAGGTTTAGGTGAGTTGTAGCACCATCACTGCGCAATTTAAATCTTCGGCATCCTAAATTGAAAAACACTTAAAAAGTTACATTTAGGGGCGTGTCCTTCAGTTAAACATAACATCATATTTAAAGAGTGGGAGCCATTTCGTCATTATAAAATCGTTATCACACAAATTTGAAAGTTACTAATGTGGACTCGAGTCCATACAAATATTTAAGAGTTTAGAGTTATTGAGTTAAATTTTTATCTAATATAGAAACATTCATTTTTCATAACATACGGTCTTAGAAAAGAGGAATAATATTTTTTGGCGGATGTGCATTGACTACAAAAAATTTAATAAAAAATAAGTTATTTATTCTCATAATTAAAATATTGTTGAACGAAGACCACAAATATAGGTAGTACTCTTATTATTTAATTATCATACAATACACATGCTCCACCAAAACATATCAAGTAATCTTTAGAAGTTAGAACTCCAGTTACGGATTTAAAAATAAAAAAAGTTTTCCACTTTTCAGTAAGATGGGAACCGATACGTTTCAATTTGGTGACAAGTCTGTAAAAAAAAGCGCAGTGAATGATGTCTGACACGCTGATCGTGTATCATCTCCTCAGTCTTATACATCATCATTTGATCCCCAATTTCCATTTGTTCATAAGTGGACGTACACTCAATGATTGAGGCAGTTAATGCACATAGGCCTATGCCACCTACTACGAGTTGAACCCATTATGACTCAGTTATTAGGGAACATAAGCCCATCTGCATTCTATTTTTGCACTACCAGTAAATTCAACCCATAAAGTTTAAACAAATATTCACGTTTGAAAAGCGATGAAGCCCAGCTGGGATAAAAGCCAGAATAACATTAAACCTTCAAATGTTGAAGAGTGAAGCTGGGAAGGATGAGTGAAGATGAGCAGCAACTAAAAGGACCCATCGGCAGGCAGCACAGGGAGCTCAGAAAGGAGACCCCTCGTCGGCTGCCGGCATAGAAGAGGGGAGAGGAGAGACAATTGTTAATTGGCTGTGAGATGAAAGTGAAAATGAGGGAGAGGATTGCCGGGTAAAGTTAGGAAAACCAATGATCGAAAAATTTAATCCGATCAATAGGTTTAATCTTGAACTATTTATTTATTAGTTCAATTTTTAACTTTTTTATTCGATTTAATTTTATAACTTTTGATGGTAAAAATCAACCAATTAATTAATTAATATATCAATTTTAGTAAATTAATAAATTAATTAATTTTCGTTTGATAATTTTTTAATTAAACTTTAAATTTTTCGATATATAAGGATAATATCTTTCAATCATATTTCAATTTCTTTCATCTTATTCAATTTTTAGTCAATTTTATAATGATCTAATACTGGTTAAATTTTTTAAAACTTAAACATCTTATCTTACTAGTTTAACTTTTGATCCAGTATTTAAAACATTGAGAAAAACAAAGAAAAATTCTTTCCTTTGCAATTTAGCTCCAAAAATTTTATAAATTTTTATGGACAGATTGGTATTAACCTATATTCTGAATATTTTTCGATATCAGTCAAAAAGGCTATTACCAACCGATACTTTGAACTGGCATGCAACCGATATTAACCTATATTCTGAAGATAGATATGACCTTCTTTATGTCTTTTCTTTTCATATAACTGGAAAACATGAGGACTTTTAATTCAAGTGATACCTCTAGAAGGGTTGTCAAGAATAGATGTCTATTTAAAGTTATTATTTGGAATAACAAATCGGTTCAACTTAATGCTTTCTTTTCTAGTTGACTTGATCCGGATTTCACGTAAATTTCTAACAAATGCCCCTTAACGTAAGTTCAAATTATAGGGATTCCTTGCTACATTCTTTATCTGGCCACCTTACTTTTAGGCTTCAAAAGCATATTATATGCTAAAGTTAGAAAATACTTAGAAAAGCAATACACACATATATGCCTATACTTTTTGAAACTTAAACACATATGTCTATACTTCTTCAAACTTGTACCTTAGGTTTATCACGAAAATTATGATGTATTAATTTTTTTTGGTCTGGAACTATAAATACTCTTTTTCAATAAATAATTATCAGAAAAGGGTTTTATCTCTTTCAACTTGGTATCAGAGCCTTTCATAAATAAACAAAAACCCTAGCCGCCATTTTTAGGCCAACTTACATACAAGCAGTGTCATCCTTCTGGCATTTACCAATTCCTCCTTTCTCTCGGTTAGCAATCTTTGTTTCTTGCCAAAGTGATACTCTCCACGTTAGTCACAAAGCACAAAGCAAAGCAAACCAACTTTATGTCTCCATAAGACTCAACAACTTCTAGTACATTTAAGGTGCAACCCTTTGATTGGATAGTTTGCTCTTAGTGAGTTACCGTTAGGACGTTTATGGGATATTTGAGTAAACCTTGCGCAGTGGGTAACTCCTTCGCTGCACGTTGATCAAGTCATAGTTGAAGAGACACCTGTCACGATGGGTACATTGGAGAGGTTGATTAGTCAATTAGCAGAGACTCAATTGGCGCTAGTATGGGCAACACAAAATAGAGAAAACCAAGGCAACTAGAGTCGTGAGAAAATTTCTTTGAATCCTCTCCAAGTGGTGGTAAAGATAGACGGTGCTTCCACCTTTTTGACTTGGTCAACAAATACCCTGCTAATGATTCGCAGGCAAGGGTTAGAAGTTTATATTGATGGCATATGGCCAAAACCAGCAAAGGGTAGTCCCATGATTAACCAGTGGGAGATGGAAAATTCGGTGATCATGGCATTCTTGTTTAACTCTGTGACTCCTAATGTTTGAAAAACGGTTTAGTTGTTGAAAACTGAAGGATGTTCGGGATACAGCTGTTGATATGTATTCTAAACAAGGTCAACAAGCACAAGCATACGAGATTCATTGTCAGCTACAACAATTGCTGCAAAGGGGCAGTCAGTCACAAAATACGTGGCAAAACTTACTAGGTTCTGGTCTGAGGGAGGTCATTTTTGTTCATTCAATCCAAAATGTCCAGTTAATGTGAAGGAATATCAATAGTTCTTAGATATTCAACGAATTCAAGCTTTTTTCTATGGGCTTAATCTAGAGTTTGAGCTGGTTCAAGTTCACCTTTTGTCACGAGATTCTCTTTCTCCAGTCAATTAGGTGACTTCAGTTATAGTTAACGAGGAGATGAGAAGATGAGTATCTTCCATGCCAACCTCTTTGAACCTGTCAGCTCTTGCCGTCCAGAAGGAGGTGGACACGAGAACGTGCTTTCAATATGGATAAGTAGGGCACATTAAGTGGAATTGCCTCTTTCCCCCATAGTCTGGACAGATTGGTGGTCGTGGGGGTGCTAGATGGGGTGGTAGTGGTAGCGGTAGCGTCCTAGGGGACGTGGTGAGGCCTGTGGTGGCAGACATGGTCGAGAGAAAGCGTCAGCCCGGGCTAACATTTATGAGGAGGTTGAAGAGGTACCTCAGGCCACATCAGATTTATTTTCTCTAGATGATGCTAAGACTTTGAAACAACTATTGGGTGAATACTGAGCCCTAACACATAGAAGTACCACTATTGGTTTGGCTGATCTACCCTTTAATTTTTCTGCCCTTGCTCAATCAGGTATTGCTTATAATGCTTCCCATGACCATTCAACTCTTTGGTGTGTTGACATTGGAGAGTCTAAAGTTTTTTCTATTTACCATCCTTATACTCATTTTGAGTCGGTTTGAATAGTGAATATTTCACATGCCCCTATTAAAGGAAAAGGAATTGTTCGATGTACACCGACATTAGAGTTGTCCAATGTCCTTCATGTCCCATCCTTTCCTATTAATTTATTATCTATTAGTACTCTAACCAAGAATCTAAATTGTTATGAGATGTTTTGGCCAACTTATTGTTTGTTTCAAGAGCTAAACACTGGAGCAACGATTGGGACTGGTAAAGAGCGTAGTGGATTGTAGTATCTAGACAAAGAAGGAGGAAGTGAACGGAAGCAAGAGGTGATGGCATTGAGAACTGAAAAGGATGGTTGTAGTCTTTTATTAAAACATCGTAGATTAGTTTATATTTCATTTCAAGGTTTATGTAGGATGTTTCCTGAGTTTGCTCAAGTTTTTAATAAAAGACAACCAGTTTGTGTTGAATGTGAGTTTGCTAAACATACTTGAAATTACTATCCAAAAATTGGAAATAAAAGTGCGCATCAGTTTGATGTGGTTCATTCAGATATTTGGGGTCTAAGTAAAATAGCTGCAACTGGTGGTTTTTTATGGTTTGTTACATTTATTGATTGTTTCAGTAGATACACTTAGGTGTATCTCTTACATAGGAAGGATGAGTTTTTTTATTGTTTCAAGAAGTTTCATAAGATGGTGAAAACTTAGTTTCGGGTTACAATCAAAGTGCTTCGATCAGATAATGGAACGAAGTACACCTAAAAGGATTTCTCTAATTACTTGACTGAACAGGGCATAATTCATCAAACTACATGTGTTGATACACCTGCATAAAATGGAGTCGCAAAATGTAAAATTCACCACCTTTTAGAGGTGACACGATCCTTTCTCTTTACAATAAAGGTCCCAAAACTTTTATGGGGAGAAGCGATTCTTATAGCTGCATATTTAATCAATAGAATGCCCCTTCACACTCTCTCATACAAGACACCTTTGGATTTGTTTAAAGGGAAGACTCAGTTCATTAGCCCCAAGGTGTTTGGATGTACTTGTTTCGTGCGTGATCATCATCCCACAGTGAGTAAATTAGATCCTCGATCTCTAAAGTGTGTGTTTATAGGCAATTTGGGCGTTCAGAAGGTGTATAAGTGTTATTACCCTTAAAAGCGTTGATTCCTTGTTTCTATGGATGTGACTTTTTAAGAAGATGAAGCCTTTTGTGATTCTCTGAAACAAGGTGATAAAGAAGAAATACCCAGTACATTGGGAGGTAATGCCTTGGATTTAACCCCGTCTAGTTACTCTGAGACTAGCGACCCACAGTTGGAGATGGCAGACCCACCATTATTGGCCACCTCCTTACTATTTGGTAAGGGCGAGAGATGTCTAGGTGGAGCATCTAACTCCACTGAAGAATGCAGGGAGGGGCGTCAGGGAGGGAGGGAGAATTTTTTTATTGGTTCAAAAGAGAGTGAATAGCTACAACAGAGTTCAATATAGTCTATTCCGCTACCAGTGGTCAATCCGAGCCTCGGGAGGATGCTTTGTAGTCTCAACCTACCTCCACCTCTTCCTATCATGATGGTACCACTCCCTCTGTCTATTCTATTCCTTCTAGTTTTGCTAATCCTAACTTAGACCTTCTGATTGTTTTACGAAAGGGACAACGTCAAGGTGTTCGTCCCTTTCTCGGTTCAGCTATGATATTGCTGACTATTTGTTTCATATAGTTCCTTGTCTCCTATTTATCAAAGTTTTGTAGCCTCTCTATCTGTTGTATGTATTCCAAAAAATTGGAGGGTTACTATAGCTGATCCGAAGTGGAGGGAAGCCATGTTTGAGGAGATGAGGGCGTTGGAAAAAAATCAGACATGGGAGGTGTATATGTAGATACCTCCTAGTTTTGAGAGTGTCACTATAATTAGAAAGGTGTGCATGTTAAAATGATCCCTTTACGGATTGAAACAATTGCCCTGGACTTGGTTTGCTCGATTCAGTGTTTTTGTCAAGCAAATAGACTATCGGTAGAGTTGTGCTAATCATACCCTATTTTACAAACATAATGGAGGTAAGCTAACAATGTTAATTGTATACTTTGATGATATTATGGTGACATGTGGCAATGAGGTAGAGATTTAAAAGCTGAAGAAACAATTGTCGCAAGAGTTTGAAGCCAAAGACTTGGGCCAGTTACGTTATTTCCTTAGAATTGAGATGGCCAGGTTTTCACACGAAATCTTTCTATCCCAAAGGAAATATGTTCTTCATCTTCTGAAAGAAGTTGGAATGTTAGGTTGTAAACCTGCTGCTACCCCGATTGATCAAAATGTTAAGATGGTTGTTGGTACTAGGTCAGTTATGGAGAAAAGGTGATATCAAAGGTTGGTGGGTAAGTTAATTTACCTCTCACATACGCACCCTGATATTGCTTTCATAGTGAGTGTTGTAAGCTGCTATATGCATGATCCTTGATAGCAACATATGGAGATTGTTCACAAGATGCTCTGATATTTAAAAAGGTGTCTTAATCGAGGTATATTGTATACTCCACAATATGGTACAAGGACAGAGTGTTTAAATAATGCAGACTAGGTTGGTTCAATTGATGACCGCTGATCTAATTCTGGATACTACATCTTTATGGGTGGAAATTTTGCGAGTTGGCGGAGTAAAAAACAGAGTGTAGTTGGAAGGTCTACAGCTAAAGCAGAGCTCCAAGCCTTGACGCTAGGGGTCTGTGAAGTGTTATGTTTGAGGCGTTTACTCCAAAAGTTGTGGTTTTTGACAAGTCTCCATGCCAAGTGTATTGTGATAATAATGCTGCGATTGAGATAACTTCGAATCTAGTTCAGCATGATCAAGTCAAGCATGTTGAGATAGATCAATACTTCATACCAAAAAAGATGGAAGATGGGTCAATCAACGTTTCATTTGTCAAGTCCAATGATCAAGTTTCAGACATCTTGACGAAGGGCTTTGGTGGGACACATTTTTCACTTTTGATTGGCAAGATGGGCCTTCAGAATATTTTTACCTCATCTTGAGGGGGAGTGATGGAAAGTTATGCCATTATAACGAAAATTATGATGAATTACTTATTTATTTTATTTTCTTTTTTTTTGGTCTGGAACTATATATAATATGTACTTTTTTATCAATAATCATTAGAAAAGGTTTTATCTCTTTCAAATATATAGACCTGAATTTGGACTTGAAGGAAGAAAAATGTTAAACTAAGTGAATTTATTTATAAGGTTTTGATCATTACATTAAATTGCTAATCATTTTCCTTTGAGTATGATAAATACCATGATTTTATATAAGATGTATAAATAGGCCTGACATTGTTTATTTGAAGAAAGAATCATAAAGCCTTAACGTTTATATATGATTTGGAGATTATGATGTGATGTAATATACAAAGAAGGTTGGTTTCAAGATTTTGAGATGTTATTTAAAAGATTCCAAGTAGTATTCATATACTTAGTAATAAGTTAAAAAGGTTATCAAGTCAATGAAACATCTAAAGAGTGCATGAAGAATTCAAGAATGCTCTTTAAAATAGCATTATGTTTAGTCAACTAAATTGAATTAATCAAGAGAAATAGACCATTCAACTGACAAAGAAGTGTTCCTTGCCATGAATAGTAGTTTGGTCGACTTAATAGGATAAGTCTTCCAAGCTAGGCTTCATCTTTTAGGGTAAAATTATTATATTTTAGAAATGACTGATCTTAAAAGGGCTAGAAGGTCAAGAACAAATACATGAGGCCTTCCTTGAAATGAAATGCATAAGAGAAATAAGAGAAAAACAAAGGAATATAAAATAATTAAAGTTATGAAAAAGTTGAAATTTTGTATTTTAGAGTGAGTTAACATTGTTGTATTAAGCTTTATGTATTCTTGAGGATACTTGTGTGATTATAAGGACTAGGAGTGTGTTAGAGGGATTTCTAACACCAAAAACTAATAAGGTATGTCTTGAGTCTTTAAAAGGACAAGATTGTAGCAATTTATTCTTTACCTACCAAAAAACAATTACAAAGAATTTGTAATTTTTTTTAGTGAGCTTGTAGAGTGAACATAAGTTAAGGAGGATATAATAATTATAAATTCTAAGTAGTTTTCTTCCCTGATCTCTTAAAATATTTATATTTATATTATGATATTGTTATTCTATTCTTATACATATTTTGTCTTGAGTGATCGACTATTTTAGTATATTGGTTAGACACTCGAGGATGTCGTGCTATTAGCTTAAAAAGACTAGAAATACTTTGGAATTACCATTGTTGATATATTTAGTTTAACAACATTAAATACCAAGTTCAGATACAATTTTTTGGAGCTATTGTGTTGTTATTGTTGTTATTCTCAATTGTTTTTATATTTTTCTTTAAGGTATTCGATAAATTGTTATTGAATGAGTTTGGTTTGTGTCACCCAATTTACCCTTTTTTTGGAACCCAGTATAAGAGCATACGCTCTTCTTAAGTATCTAGTGGTATGAGAGAAAGGAAATAGTATGTATGGAGGGAAAAGACGTTAACTAAGAACCTCACTTTGACGATACTAAAAATTTATATTAGAAAACTAGAATGAGATTCTTCCTTATGAAGAAAAGAGTAAAGTTGAGAAATATTATTAAGAAGGTACCTATAGTCTCATCAAGTAACAGTCCACTATATCATGGTCCTTTCTTTCACAGAGTTCACACTTGAGTTGCACGACTTTCATCGGAGTTGAGGACGAAGCTTTCATGTTGTTGAGCCATCGCATCAAGTCAATCAATTTTAGCTTGCATTTCCATCATTTGATCGATAGCCACAATTTCTTTTTGTTCACAGAAGGTAGTAGTTTGTCTATTCTGCTAGTTCGTCCATAGACAACTATTAGTCGCCATCTCCTCTATTAGCTCTTCCTCTTCAACAACAGTCTTTCTCATCAGTGATCCTCCTAAAGCTGCGTCATTCGTGCCTCTCGTATATGGGATTACTCCATTATAGAATGTTTACAACAAGAATTCCTCAGGTAAGTTGTGGTGTGGGCACATCCGTTGCAAATCCTTATATCATTCCCACACTTTGTAGATCGATTCCCCATCACTTTACTAGAAGTTGGTAATTTCCTTGATGATCTTAGTGGTCTTAGTCAGGGGAAAATATTTGTCTAAGAAGGCACGAACTAGCTGATCCCACATAGTGATATTGGCTGGGTTAAGGGAATGATACCAAGCTTTTGCTCTATCTTTAAGGGTAAAAGGGAAAAGCTTAATTCTGATTGCATCTTTTGACATCTGATGGTACCGAAAGATATCACAGGTTTCAAGGAAGTTCACTATATGTACGTTGGGATCTTCGTTCTTTATCCGTAAAACTGCACATTCTGTTGAAGCATGTTTAGGAGGGCTAGTTTGATTTCAAATGATGCTGCTTGTATAGGTGGCCTAGCTACTCCTTAGTTAGCCGTATTGAACCTAGTCTTATGAAGTCTATAAAGGTCCATTGTTAACGTCTTTGGTTTGCTCCGTGGTCCAACTTTTGCTGAAATTCCTTGGCCATTGTTGATTTCGTGATTTGTTCTTCTTCTTCACGCCGAGCTTTCCTAATGGTTCATCTAGTTGAGTGATGTCTAAATCTAAGATTTCAACTGCGTGACTCGAACCTCTCGTGACTTTTGTGTTCATGTAAGAGTACGATTTCAGAAATAGAAAAGAAAGAATGAAAATTAAAAATTAAAAACTAACTAAACGCCTTAAACTATAGAACTAAATTAATCACCTCCCTGGAAATGGTGCTAAAAATTTAATCCTGGTTTTTCAATATGTGTAATTTTTAATATTTAACCTCGATAATTCAAAATATAATAAAACTAAGACAAGAATTTAATTCAATCACGCAACTCAATTCTAAGAATCAATTACGAAAATATTAACAAAGTAATAGTTGTGTTAAGTCAAAAGGACTTTACGATGATTAATTTTGATGACAATCAAATAATAATAATGTTAGAAACAAATGGACGTCTTTGACAAGAGTGTTAAGTGTGCAGACGTAAAGACTATATAGACGCAGAAGTAGACGCAGACTCAAAGACTATATAAAGACAAACGCAGACGCAGAGAATATGTAGACGCAGACGCAGAGGCAACACAGACATAAAGAAGACATAGACGAAACCACGAAGATACACTAGCACATCAGACAGTTATTTAGTTAGAGTTAGTTATAGAACTCAACTAAAGGGCAGTTACCTAGAAGCAGTTATCAAAAATAAAGAAGACGTTATCAAGAATCAAAAAGCAGTTAGAGAAGAAGGCTATAAATAATAGTCACAGTCGAAGGTGCTACAATCTTAGAAAAACTGAGATAAGTTAGAAAGCTAGATAATCTGAGAGAAAAGTCTTACTGTGCTTACTTAGAATAGAGCTAACATTACTGCAACAAAAGCTCACAATCTTTTTCTAGTGAGAGAAAGAAAAGGCTGATAGCCTAGAGAGGTTAAGATAGTGAAAGAATACTTTGTAAGAGACCTGAAGAGGCTTTGGAAGGGAAGAAAGAATACTTGTAATCGTTTGAAGAATAGTGGAACACTCAGACGAACTTTGAGGACTGGACGTAGCCCACGGTTTGGGGTGAACCAGTATAAAAATCGCATTGTCTATTCTCTACTCTATACTTTAGTTTACTTTGTTGTTAAAAATCATAGACAAGTAATTTGCGATTTAACTACGTAATAAGTTGTGATATTCTTCTAATAAGAAAGAGAAGTTCTTTTCGAGATTTTATATTCAAAAAGGAGGATACACCATTCAACCCCCCTTCTTGTGTATCTAGTTTCTTGAACGTAAATTCTATACTAACGTGTGATTTACTTCACATAGGTGCCAAAGGTATCCCTAAGTAATGAATGGGGAACTCCCGTAAAGGAAACTCCACCATCTGGAGAATGTGTTCTCGCTTCCAACCTCCCACACCTGCTAGATATATATTAGATTTAGAGGGATTTACTCTTAAACCCGTGACTTGCCCTAGTTCAGCCAAAGTAGCCATAAGGAGGTGTATGGAATGATAATCCCCACAGGAAAATAACATTAGGTCATCGGCAAAAGCAAAATGAGTAATGCCAAGCCATTGACATTTGGGATGGAAATTGAAGGAGGAAGAAGCAATGTTCATCTTGACCAGTCGAGAAAAATATTCCAGACAAAATAGAAATAAGATAGGAGACATAGGGTCCCCTTGGTGTATTCCCCTTTGCCCTTTGAACATACCATGAAGAGACCCGTTAATCGAAATAGAGAAGGAAGTGGTGGAAACACACTCCATGATCCAACCTATAAAAAGATCAGGAAAACCCAGCCTTTTCAACATCTCCTTAAGGAAAACCCACTCAACTGTGTAATAAACTTTAGCAAGGTCCACTTTGAGCATACATCTAGACGAAATACGTTTTCTAGTATAGCCCTTCACTAATTCTTATGCCAAAAAGATATTATATTGCATATATTGACTGGGAATAAAGGCTGCTTGAGCTACATCCACTACTTTGCCCACCACTACATTCATTCGGCTGGATAAAATTTTTGAAATCACTTTATAAACCATATTCATATAAGCAATGGGTCAAAAATCTGAAACTTTCTTATCTCCCTTCTTTTTTGGAATTAAGAAAAGAATAATATGGTTTAAATGCTTTAACATTTTACCCGAATCAAAAAACTCCCTCACTGCTGCACAAAGATCTTATCCAACTACTACCCACTTTGATTTAAAAAAAGCTGAAGAGTAGCCATCCGGGCCAGGCGCTTTATCATTGCCTATATCCCATAATGCAATTTTTATCTCCTCATCTCGAATAGGTGTTAATAAACCTTCCTGTGCTTTAGCGTTAAGACAAGGTCCCCTACTAACCACAGATGGATCTATGCAGTGAACAGTGGAAGAAGAGCTTAACAGATCTTTATAAAATCTGAGAAATTTAGTTTTAACTTCCTCCAAAGAATGGGTCCGAGACCCATCCTCTTTAAGAAGATGAGTTATTGTATTTTGCATCCCCCTTTTTTGAACCACTAAATGGAAATATTTCGTACTCTTATCAGCTTCAAAGAGACGAGTACATTTTGCTTTTTATTGAATTTTTTTCTCAGCATCCAACAAAACTTTGACTTTCTTTCTCTTCTCAACTACTATTTGGAGCAAGCCATCATCCTCGGGTCTGCTCAAGGAAAGTTTGTATACACGTTGAAATTCATCTGTCGCCCTTTTAGCCTTAGCAAAAATATGTTTATATTCTTCAGCATTAAGTAATTTCAATGGATGTTTGAGAGCCTTCAATTTTTGAGAAAGATTATAATGTTTTGTTCCCTCCACTTGCGTCTCCTAGCAGCGACCAAGAATATCCTGAAACATGGGATAGTGGAGCCATATGTTAAAAAATTTAAATGGTTTTCTACCCTGCGTTTCTAGCTTGTTACATACCACCACAAAAGGGCAATGGTCAGAATCAAGTAACATATTTAGAAGCACTCGGTCCAGTTTAGCCCAAAGATGGTTTTTGTGCCATGTATAAAATCCCCTTATTAAGGGAGCATCATCTAGCCCAAGGGACATCCAAAAATCTAATAAATCCTTCAATATATAAGCAAAAGGCAGATTGCACCCCAGTCGTTCCCTAGCTGCACAAACACAGTTGAAATCACCCAAAATACTCTAAGGCATAGTAATACCCGACCCAATTCCCATCAGTCCGTGCCATAATTCTCTGTGTTTAGAAACACTATATAGACCATAAACAAAAGAGAGAGTGTATGATATCTGAGTTGTAAGGCATTGTACTTGACAATGGATAAACTACTCTTCAATAGTTTCCAGTTGACAATGAATAAAATGCAAGTTCCATACTACCACCATTTGTCCACCAGCTATATGATCAAAGTTGTGAATAAAGTTCCAACCACAAATCTAATTTCCCATCATCAACAGCAGATTCTCCAATGAAAGTTTTGTTTCTAAAAGACAAGCACTTTTACACTTGTGTTGGTTAAGAAGCTTACTAGCACGAACTTGTCTCGAGGCTTTATTAAGGCCCCAAACATTCTAGCAGAAAATATTCATGATTCATGAGAGGAGGCCTGACCTCCTCCTACTTTTTTAGTTTTTGGAACAACCTCATTACCTCTCTTTTTCTCCTGTCTAATGACCCCTCCTTTATCACCTTTTGCAGACTTGGAATTCACCGAAGCATTTACCTCGAAGGGAACCATACTAGTACTAGGGGTAGATCTACCATCTTGTTCCTTGGTACCATATGGTATAGATTTAGTATAAGCTAAAACTTCTTTCCCCTTTTAGCTGACCTTACTCAGGGTGGTCTGCTTTTCACCGCCATCTACATGACCCATCGATTGCAGCCTAGGGGAGCTCCTTAGTGCTAATTTTTCCTGTTATGGTGAAGGACCTTTCCTCTGTTCCTAGGTTTAATAGGAATTTGCTTCCATTCCCTATCTCCTACAGTTAACTCGGTCCTTAATTTTGTGACCTTAGGGTGGAAGAGATTAGGCCGAATAGAATCCTCATTATCCAACCCTTCGTCCCTTGGTCTACTTTGTATACTCTCCTATCCCCCTCCAGTGTCCAGTTTTTGAACCTGAACTGGCTGATTCTGCACTATCGTCATACCTCTTAGGCTGAAACATCCATTTATGTGCTAGCATTCCTATATGTGTCACCTGTAGTGTGTGCAGATCCCATCTTATTACCTTCCTCATTTATATCCTTCATATTATTTTCCCGAGCCCCACCCTTGGACTTTTAAGCAAAAGGAATGTGCCCAAGTCCCCTGGAAGGGGACACCAGAGAAGGTGAGAGCCCCGTCGTGCCTGAACCCTGTCTGTGAGTGGCGTTGTTTGCAAATGCAGCCCAAATCCGGTGGTAAATTCCATATAAGGCTAAATATGGGTAAGAGACCGATAGAGAACAAGTACTGCGAGGGAAAGATGAAAATGACATTGAAAAGAGAGCCAAATAGTGCTTGAAATTACCAGGAGGGAAGCGAATAGGGGTCGATGATGCACCTCGATCGGATGCAGAATGACAAGAGCCGGTCCTCCAATCGGCTCAAAGTGTAAACCGACACAGGTTGCAGGGATGTCCCAAGCTCGAGCCTTTGATACGCCTGCGGAGACATCACCCCCACGATTGTGCAAGCTGACTGCAGGGATCCCCTTGCGGATTGCACCGCCAATCGACCTTACGGATTGCAGGCCTATCGGGACCTAAAAGATGGTGAACTATGCCTGAGTAGGGCGAAGCTAGAGGAAACTCTGGTGGAGGCCCGCAGCAATACTTACGTGCAAATCATTCGTCTGACTTGGGTAAACGGGCGAAAGAATCGAACTGTCTAGTAGCTAGTTCCCTTAGGATAGCTGGAGCAAGGCACAAGTTCTATCAGGTAAAGCCAATGATTAGAGGCATCGGAGGCATCAGGGGCGCAACACCCTCGACCTATTCTTAAACTTTAAATAGGTAGGACGGCGCGATTGCTCTGTTGAGCTACACCATGAAATCGTGAGCGCCAAATGGGCCATTTTTGGAAAGTAGAACTGACGATGTGGGATAAACCAGTAGCCAAGTTACAGTGTCAACTGCGCACTAACCTAGATCCTATAAAGGGTGTTGGTCGATTAAGACAGTAGGATGATGTTCATATAAGTCGAAATCCACTAAAGAGTGTGTAACAACTCACTTGCCGAATCAACTAGCCCCAAAAATGGATGGTGCTTAAGCGTGCGACCCACACCCGACCATCAGGGAAAGGGCCAGGCCCCAATGAGTTGGAGGGCACAATGATCGCTACAAAACTTAGGGCGTGAGCCTGTGCAGAGTGACTGTCGGTGTAGATCTGGGTGGTAGTAGGAAATATTCAAATGAGAGCT